>BLBF01000074.1:7203631-7279426 GCA_015471245.1 Laticauda colubrina
CATGTGTTTTCCTGTCTGCGTATTTGTTAAGTCTAGTCCCGTGTGTGACTGTTCCTACCTCACGTCTTTAATCAATTAACAGATACGCATTGATTAAGCACTGTGTTGGAGCAATTCCTCTGCAAGTTTCCCACATCGACCATTCCCTCTCCACTCTTGGGGGAGGCAGAGAGAGGAATTGGGGCAATGCAGTTGTTTGGGGTGGGGGCTCTTTGTGGTTTTCTGATTTGCAATTCGGTCTCCGCCAAGGGAGGATCCAGTCTCAGTGGCCCAGTGGCACCCAAATCCTACTTTCACTTCCCTGCCCTCTTCCTGGGAGAACCAAGGTTAGAATTGGCGGATGTGAAGTGTTCAAGTGGCCTGCCCAGACCCTGGTTGTGTGTGTGTGTGTGTGTGAGAGAGAGATTAGATAGATAGATAGATAGATAGATAGATAGATAGATAGATAGATAGATAGATAGATAGATAGATAGGATGGAAAGATGATAGATAGATGAGATAGATAAGATGGATAGATGATAGATGACATATAGATAGATAGATAGATAGATAGATAGATAGATAGATAGATAGATAGATAGATGATAGATAGATAGATGATAGATAGATAGGTAGATAGATAGATAGACAGATAGATCAACGATAGAAGATAGATGAGACAGACAGACAGACAGACAGACAGACAGACAGACAGACAGACAGATAGATCTAGAATGGATCCTGTAGAGAAAAGCAGCCATTTTCGTCTGGGTATCAAAAGAACCAGGAGGTCTGGTTGCATAAAACGCAGCTGATGATGCCTCTAACAACATGTGTTTGTCACAAAAGGTTCCTCCTGGAGGGCTTTCCAATTTGATCCCTCCTCCCACCCTGCTGAGCTCCCCCCCCCAGCTTCCCCCCAGCTCCCCCCCCTCCGCCCCCTTCCTCCCAGTCCAACAATAGCTATTCTTCCTTCCTCCAGTCTCTTGCTCACACTGTCCTACAAATAGCTAGCTTCCTTGCCCTCTGGACCACCCCAGCCCTCCTGCTTCCCATCCAGAACCTTCAAAGGAGTCTCCAACCTTTGAGCCGAGAGTCTGGGGAGGGGGGACCTCTAAGTGAGCCTCAGATCCCCCTCTGTGCTTCTCCGGAGATGCCAGGATCAGCCCCTGGTCAGTCTTGTCATAGCATGGCTGCCCCCCACTCCTGCAGGAGATCCCTGCTAATCCAGCCCAGCCACAGAGACTCCTTTTCCTGCCAGCCCAGTTCTCTTTCCTCCTATCCTGCTGCCCTCCCCAGTGCCCCCCCAGGTTTCCTCTGCTCACTCGGGGCCACCCTGCTGTTGCTCTGTTGCTTTCTGAATTCCCAGCTTTGCCTCCTTTCCTTTGTTCAGATTTTTCCTTCAGTTTCCGCTGCAGGTGGACTCTTGGTTGCCTGAGGGCTGGTGGGTGGGTGATCGAAGGAAGTCTATCTCGGCAGTCACGGCACCTTCCCTGCTTGCCGGGCAGACTCTGCTGCACAGTGGGTCTGGGGGTGTTTGGGTGGGGAGATGCTGAGTAACCCTGAGGGGCCACTGGAGATGCTGAGTCTGGAGGCTCTTCTTAGTCCCCTTTCTCCTCTTCCCTGCCACCCACAGATCCCATCTAATGCCGAGGCTGAAGGAGTCACGTTCCCACGAGTCACTGCTCAGCCCTGGTAGCGCGGTGGAAGCCCTGGACCTCAGCATGGAGGAGGAAGTGGTCATCAAGCCTGTGCACAGCAGCATCCTCGGCCAGGATTTCTGCTTCGAGGTGAGGGGCAAGATGGGGGTAGGTGTGGAGGGGGCCGGGAGGGAAACAGAGCGCTGCTGGATGGAAAGCAGAAGGCAGAACCAGGTGTGGGTCGTGCTTGATTTTATGATGCGCTCAGGAGACAAAAGATGAAACCTTCACAGCTAGAGGCAGCCTACCTTAGTATCAACTTCATGAGGGTAGAATCGGGAAAGGTAGCTGATTTTTGACAGTGCTTCCTGAACATTGGGCCCCATTGGCCCAAGCTTGATATCAGTATTTAATCACTGAGGAACTGAGGGTCTTTGCTCTTGCTTGCTTGCCCGGAGACCCCCATGGCCATCAGCTCTCTCTTCTCTCCCAGGTGACAACATCGTCTGGGAGCAAATGCTTTTCCTGCCGGTCTGCAGCAGAACGGGACAAATGGATGGAGAATCTGCGGCGAGCCGTGCACCCAAACAAGGTAGTGTTGGGGAAGGTCTTTGGCAAGTTGTCCCTTTGTTTGTTTCTCCCCAGAAGAACTGGGGAGTTCAACTCTCTTTAAGGGAGAAGTTTAGCAGGGATAACAGATCTCGTAGTCTCGTAGTCTGATAGAATGTCAGTTCACTGAATGCTTTGGAAAAGGTTCGTGCCTGTTAAATCTAAGAGTCCATTAAATCCAAGTGTCTGTTAAATCCAAATGTCTGTTAAATGCAAACATCTCTTAAATCCAAACATCTGTTAAATACAAATGTACACCATTGGTTTAGTCTACCCATATATAATTGATGTAAATGGCATTATTTGCACAAGTGTCTTGACCCAATTGGGACATTTCTCGAATGTATCTGAAGTCTGCTCAACCAAGGGTTTTACTGGATATTATCCAGAAGTTGTTTTGTTAGGGACGTGGCTAAAAATTCTCAAGGGTACAAATCGTTGGCCTGATGAGATCCCTTTATGTATCTATGCGGAGGTAAGTCCATCATCGCTTGTTCTGCATCTCCTTCCCAGGACAACAGTCGACGTGTGGAAAACATGCTCCAGCTGTGGATTATCGAAGCCAAAGAACTGCCCGCAAAGAAGCGCTACCTGTGTGAACTCTGCCTGGATGAGGCACTCTACGCCCGCACCACCTGCAAGCTGAAAACGGACAATGTCTTCTGGGGGGAGCACTTTGAATTCAACAACCTCCCGCCACTGCGGAGTATCGCCGTCCACTTGTACAAGGAGACGGACAAGAAGAAGAAGAAAGACAAGACCAACTTCATCGGGCTGGTCAGCATCCCAGCTGGCTCCGTCACGGGGCGCCAGTTCGTGGAGAAGTGGTACCCGGTCGTGACGCCCAACCCCAGCAAGGGCAAGTCCGGGGGGCCTATGATCCGCATCAAGTCACGCTACCAGAGCATGAGTGTGCTCCCCATGGAAACATACAAGGAGTTTGCGGAGTACATCACCAACAACTACATGGTTCTCTGCTCCGTGCTGGAGCCTCTGCTGAGTGTCAAGAACAAGGAGGACATGGCCTCGGCCTTGGTCCACATCCTGCAGAGCACGGGAAAAGCCAAGGTAAGGATAGGGAGGCCTCACCCATTCCCATGGGGAACAGGGAATGACTTCTGTTCAGGGAGTCGAAACCAGCTCTGGCCTATCTTGGGCAACTGATCATTTGCATCAACAAACTATCACTTGTCCCTGAATCATTTTGACTTCGAGAGGTTGAATTAAATTGTCACAGAACTGCTGTGCCCATAAAAAAGGCAGCCTGGAGGGTGGGAAGGTCTTGGCAAAGCTTGACAGGTTGGCGTGGGTTTTTGTTCCCCACTTCCTTATGGTGTGCTGTCTGGACTGCTGTTCCTGGGACAACGTCACTGCCCAGAGGATCATGGGTTTCCCTCTCCCCTCTTTGGAAGAGCTTTATAGCTCCTGCTACTTTAAGAAAGTTCAAAACATCCTCAAAGATCCATCTCATCCTGGGAACCCTTTTTTTTTTAACTATTACCCTCTGGCACACGGTACAGGACGATGATAAAAACAAGGACAAATAGGTTGAAAAACAGCTTCTATCCCAAGATAGAATCTGTTGAATTCTACTGTATGGTGCAATATTAACACAATATCTTGTATAGAATGCAATTGCCCTCTCCCCTTCTTGGAAGAGCTTTAAGAAAGTTCAAAACATTCTCAAAGATCCATCTCATCCTGGGCATCCTTTTTTCTTTTGAACTATTACCACCTGGCAGACAGTACAGGACAATAATAAAAACAAGGACAAACAGGCTGAAAAACAGCTTCGATCCCAGGGCAGTAGCTCTTTTGAATTCTGCCGTATAGTGCAGCGTTAGTGTGGTGTTGGGTTTTCCATTCAAATGTGTGGAATGTGAAGGATGTGTGTTTGTGTTTATTTTCATGTTATTTTCACAATATGCCCTGAAGACGGTGTTTGATTTCAGTGTATGAGGTGCAAGGACAATAAAGTAAAGTAAAATAAAGTAAACACCCCCCCTCCCCTTTCCACCCCAGGAAGGATGGGGCAGCCCATCAGCCCCTGCAGGATGGGCTGCTTGGTAGAGCGGGCTCCTCTGGATTTCTTGCCTTGCCTCTGCTCTCAGCCACCCAGATCTCTACTGGCTGTTTCTGCCAATTCTGCCAGGCTCCCCTTCCAAGCAGGTGGCCCTGGGTGCTTGGAGGAGGCATGTATGTTTTCGGGATCCTTCTCCCCATGGATGGATTGGGTAGCCAACCCATTGGAGACTCCCTCCACCTTGTTTAAATCGTGGAGAGTGCTAGAATTTGCTGGCCAGTTGTAAATCCCACAGGCCTTCCGCTCAGCCCTCTCCTCTCAGAGCGAGGAGGGGGATTGGGCAATATTTCTTACAAGAGCTGTTAGTCCAGCTAATTATGGCTTTAATCAATTTTACGAGCACAGTGAAGGTCCTCCTTTCGGGAATAATCGGGGGAGTAATCGGCTCTTCTGAGAGGCGTGAGTGGCGGCCAGGGAGTGAGCACATGTATCTCCCACCCACCCCCATCTCAATCTGGTCCCCGAAGAAGCCTCTTTGGGGTCCCTGCAGGGTCTCTTTGCCTGGGAGCAAAGCGGCTACAGGCAGGTGCATCACCCATCCTGGTCTTCCCCTTGACATGAAATGCACGCAGAGTGCTTTGTGTTTGCTGCTGTTTTGGGTGAAGCTGATACTCAGGTAGATTGCCTTAGCATATGGGGGCTCCAAATGGCTTTGAGGGGAGAGCTTGACATAGTAACATATTGGAGCTAATGCATGGATTAGGCTGATGGGCCCTGGAGTTCCAGGCAGGCCAGTGACAGGGTTCCTTACTCTCCCTCCACCCCTCAAGATATTCTCAGGGGGCGGCACTACCCCACGGAGCCTTTACTCCACAGAAACAGGCTGCCCCCTCTCCTGGGGGGCTTGGCAATCTAGGGGAGATGGCTGGTATTTGCTGACACAGAGAAACAGGTGGCCTGGGGCAAACCAACTACATCAGGAACCAGATAATGTTTTGGGGAGGGGGGCAAAGCCGCAGCTGCTGCCAGCCAGCCATGGGCTCTGCTGCTTTCAGGGCTCATAACCCCTCTTGGTCCTAATAGCTCTGATGATGCTCATAAAATCTGCCAAGTCTGCAAAGCTCTGAGCCCCCAAAGGGGAAAGTGTTGCTCTGAGACACCCCCACTCCCGTCTCTGCAGAATTACTTGGGGACGAGCAGGTGAAGGAGAGGAGAGGCAGAGAGAGGACAGGGCTCATCAAGCACTTACCATCCACCTTCACACACACACACACACCACATGTGAGGAGGAGGAGGAGGAGGAGAGGCAGGCAGTTTCCAGCCCAGCCAAAACTGAACTAGGGAGGGAGGCTGCTGCTGTTGTTTGCTGGCAGCCGGTGCAGCCGGCAGTGGAATTGGACAGTGAGGAAGAAAGGGAAAGTCAGGGAATCTGGAGAGGACTCAGATGAGGGTCCTGCGTCCAATGCAGGGATGGGGTCAGGACCATCTGGGAGTTATGTGCTGACTCCGGAGCCTCCAGAATCTGACAGCAGCAAGGCAGAGGAACAAGGGGAGCCTGTTCCCAGTGTGTGTATGTACTGAGCTGCCAGAAGGCGAGAGCAGCTGAAACAGAAGGGACGACTCTGGAGAAAGTGTGGGAGGTGATTGCCCCTCCCCTAAGGGATAAAAGTCAGACCTCAATGACGAAAGCTTTGCAGGAAGCAAAGCAATTCAATTAGATTCCGAGTCCTCCTTGAAACTCTGTGTACTTTGGTTAGTTTTTTCTGGTACTTTGGTTGGGTTCTGTTATACTTCTGTTTTTGGCAGCATTCCACAGCACTGAAAGGAGTGTGCTTATCTTGGGGAACTGTTTATAATTAGTTCTGGCTGGGAACACAAGTCATTCCCAGCATTGCAATAAAATAGTTTTTGCTTTTAAAATAAGTTTGAGTTTAAGTATGTTTGACAAAGCCTGGGTCAGGACAGCTGCAAAGAATTTGGGTGCTGCTGTCCTCCCCCAAATATATGACAAGCAGGGATGCCGTGATGCAGAGGTCCATCCTTTCTTTGGCCTTGATATAGGATGGGTGTGGGTGTGGGTGTGCGTGGGTATGTGTGAGTAGGAGGGGTGGTTTCCCAGGACATCAATCCACCAGCAAAGCAATCCTCCGACACCTCAAAGCAACCAGGTTTGTGGACAAAAACAGACAGGAAGGGAGAAGAAGCTCAAGGATTTGCAGGCCAGGAAATGAAAACAATTTGAAACCCAGGGTGCTGAGAGGTCCTCCAGGCAGGCAGGGAGGGAGGGAGAAGGTGAATGTGCCTAGCCCTCTTCCTACCACCCATTGGGCCCGGCACTTTCCCACCCCAATGGGCCTTTCTCCTTCCCAGGACTTCCTGACAGACCTCATGATGGCTGAAGTCGACCGCTGTGGGGAGAACGAGCACCTGATCTTCCGAGAAAACACACTGGCCACCAAAGCCATTGAGGAGTACCTGAAGCTGGTGGGCCAGAAGTACCTGCAGGATGCCTTAGGTAAGGCTTGTGTGTGTGTTTGTGTGTGTGTTGGGCGCTGCCCCCCTCCTCTCCATTGGGGCTTCCCCAAGCTTTGGGGACAGCAGCTGTTGAATCTGGCCTCGTGGAAGGTGGTGCTTCTCCAGTTCCTCCCTGCAGAGCTGAGCTGCTGCATGTGGAGACCTTCTCTCCGAGATGCTAGCTTTCCAGCCCCAGCCAAGAGGCATTAAGGACCAAGGGGCTGGTGGGCTGGGGTCAGTAGCCCTTCCCCACCCAAAGGAGAGATCTCCTCCTAACCTTCCCCAGCTCTTCACAACCTGCTTCGAGCCAGGAAGTGCCAGAAAGGCAGGTGGCCCTTGGCTGCTTTGTTTGCATGGCTTCTGGCTCGTCTTCCTTGGGATCTGCTCCATATAAGCCAAGATGGCAAAGCCAGTTTCTGGAGGGGGGGCAGGAGCAGGTGGGGGGGCAGCACAAAACCCATGAAAAGGAGGTGTGTGATTTTGGGGCTTGGGGAGTTGGGGGGGGCTTTTGCGCAGGGAACCTGTCACTGGAAGGAGCTCTGCAGCGACTTTACATCCCATTCCCCTCTTGAGATTGGCAGTCATTAGGACCAGTAACTTGATTTGCCCCCGGGGTGGAGCTTCCAAGAAGCCCCTCGACTTACTTTCTTTGGGCTCCCCCAGAATCTGGGAGGGAAGGGGCTCTTATCACTGGCTTCCCTTCTTTTGCTTCCTGCGCTCGCAGGCGAGTTCATCAAGGCGCTGTACGAATCGGATGAAAACTGCGAGGTGGATCCCAGCAAGTGCTCCTCCTCGGATCTCCTGGAGCACCAGAGCAACCTGAAGATGTGCTGTGAACTGGCCTTCTGCAAGATCATTAACTCGTACTGGTAGGTGGGTCCCAGAGTTTGCTTGGGTGGGGGGGAGAGAGGAGAGGAGCTTGCTTCATGTTGAGGACCCCAGAGAGTTTGGAGGGCAGTCAGAGTCCCAGGAGGCCTGCTCTATCCACCCCTCCAATCCCCTCCAAGACTACTGGCTGTATTTCCTTCCTTGGCCATGGATAGGGGCAGGAGGAGAGAGAGAAACACAAAGCAGCCAGGAGATGGCCAACTGAGCAGGGAAATCAGCCTGGCTCACTCTTGGGCTCTTAGGAGCTTTTCCTGTGGCCAGACCACCAGAGCTGGAGGAGCCAAGCATCTCTGGAGAGCTGGAAGCCCAAAATTGTGGGCTGCAACTTTCACATTTCCTCACCCAGCCATGCTTTGCCACTTGACTTTATTTCAGGAGAGATGCTAGGTGGCAGTGCCCTCCATATGCCCGGGGCCTTAAACACCCAGACAGGGAAGGTGGGCATCCGCCAAGCCTCTCTGGAACCAGCCTCCCTCTCTCTGCAGCGTCTTCCCCCGGGAGCTGAAGGAGGTCTTTGCCTCGTGGCGCCAAGAGTGCAGCAGTCGTGGCCGACCGGACATCAGCGAGCGCCTGATCAGCGCCTCCCTCTTCCTCCGCTTCCTCTGCCCGGCCATCATGTCACCCTCCCTCTTCAACCTGCTCCAGGAGTACCCGGACGACCGCACTGCCCGGACACTGACTCTCATCGCCAAGGTCACCCAAAACCTGGCCAATTTTGCCAAGTAAGGCTCCTGGGGGTTGATCAGCTGGGTTTTTTTTTTTGGTGGTGAAGAGGAAGAGAAAGGCCATTGAGTGGCCAGTTTGGAACCGTAGATTTTCATCCCGTGAGATCCTAGGGACTAGAAACTTCCCAACACATCAAGATTCTCCTCTGCCTTTGGCTCTCTGCTCCTCCTCGTTTCCAGTTCAGGGTTTGGTCTAAAAGGGAAAAATTTGGCCTTCTGCATACACACAAAGACACACATACACTTCTCTCCCCATTATGAATTTTTTAAAGCCTCTGAAAGCGAGAGAATCAGTCACAGGGGAAAAAGGAAAAAAAAAAAAAAACGCAGATACGAGCCATGCTGCCAGCTTGCTACTTAAGGCCAAAGCTTTGATGGGAACAAATCTCTCCACTGGCTTTCCTGGCTAGTTCTGAGCTGCTTATCCTAAAAAAAGAAAGAGAGGGGAAGGGAGAAAAGGGAAGGAAGGAAGGAAAGGATCAGATAATATGCTATGAGGAGGGAAGGAGAGGGAGAGAGGAAGGAAGAAAAGGAGGAAGGGAGGGAGGGAGGGAGAAAAGGAAGGGAAGGAAGGAATCAGATAATATGCTATGAGGAAGGAAAGGGAGGGAGAGAGGAAGGAAGGGAGGGAGAAAAGGAAGGGAAGGAATCAGATAATACGCTATGAGGAGGAAGGGACAGGAAGAGGGAAGGAGAGGAAGAGAGGAAGGAAGGAAGAAATGGAAGAAGGAAGGAAGGGAAGGAGGGAAGGAGAAAAGGAAGGGAAGGAAGGATCAGAGCTTTGACCCCTGGCACCCTTGACATTTCTCCTATTTGGGGAGCCTGCAGCTGACGCCCCACCCCACCTGCCTGGCCCAGGTTCCCCATTTATGCTGCATTTTCCCTGCTTCAAGTGCCACCTTGCCTGGCCTTGCCAGCTTGGAGGTGGAAGTTATATTCCTGCCGGGCATTAGCCAGGTTCCGATTATCCTCCTCTGCCTTGGGCCACAGGTTTGGGAGCAAGGAAGAGTACATGTACTTCATGAACCAGTTTCTGGAGCACGAATGGACCAACATGCAGCGCTTTCTCCTGGAGATCTCCAACCCAGAGACCCTCTCTAACACAGCCGGCTTTGAGGGCTACATCGACCTGGGCCGGGAGCTGGCCACCCTGCACTCCTTGCTTTGGGAGGTGGTGGCTCAGTTGGATCAGGTAAGGCCCGGAGACCCACTTCCCAAGGGGCCCAGCAGAGCTTCCTAGGTGCCCTAAAGGGTGCTGGCTGGGACGGGTCCCTGAAGAGGCTGCGAACAGACCGTCCTTTTCCTCCCTTGCAGAGCACAGCTACCAAGCTGGGCCCCTTGTCGCGCCTCCTCAGGGACGTCAACGCCGCGCTGAGCAACCCATCCTGCGTGCAGCTCTCCATCACCAGCGATCCAGTTGCCTCCACCCCAAGTGCCGGCAACGGCATCTCCGTGGGGCTCCAGAAAATGGTCCTGGAGAACGATCTATCTGGGTAAGAGCAGACAGGTTGGCCATGGCAGTGGGAGGTAGGGAGGTGGTCCTGGTTCCGGCAAGACTGTGTGCTCTGGAGACCCTGAAGTGGAAGAGGCTGAGGCTGAAGGGGGAGGAGGGAGGTGAAGTTCAGTTGCACAGGCCAAACACACCCCGCCCTGTATGGCACCTGCCATCAGGCACAGAGGCCTTGGTAAGGCCTCACAGGTGGTGGCCTCTCTACCCACACTGAAACTCAGAGGAATAATGGTTGGGTGAGGGTCCCTGAGGGTGCAAAGCTCTCCCGGGGGCGTTCAGCATGTCCTTCACCTCAGCATGGCAGATGCAATGTGCTTGCTTGCTTGCTGTCCTCTGTGTAGAGTGTTTTTCTCTCTCTGCCTTGCTGCCGTTTCTCCTTTTCTTCTTCTTCTTCGTTGTCTTCGTCTCCTCTTCCTCCTTCCTCTTCTCCTTATGCATTTTTATTTCCCCCACAGTCTGATAGATTTCACACGGTTACCGTCTCCAACTCCTGAAAACAAGGACTTGTTTTTTGTCACAAGGTCTGTGGGGGCTCAGCCGTCGCCTGCCCGGAGCTCCAGCTACTCGGAGGCCAATGAGCCCGACGTCCAGATGGCCAATGGCAGCAAGAGCCTCTCCATGGTGGACTTGCAGGACAATCGCCTTTTGGATGGCGGGGGCAGTGGGCTGGGGGCCGCCGAAGCGCTCCCCGAGAGCCACCCCTCCGCCGGGCAGGCCTGGGCCATGCGGACTCAACAGAGCAGCACCATGGGCACTGCCACCGTGCGCCGCTCGGCACAGACACCCACCACTCCCAACGCTGAGAACGCCCCCGGCCGGCCGCAGCTGCTGGCCCCCCTCTCCTTCCAGAACCCTGTCTACCAGATGGCGGCCGGCTTGCCACTCTCTCCCCGGGGACTGGCCGACTCGGGCTCCGAGGGCCACAGTTCACTCAGCTCCCACAGCAACAGCGAAGACTTGGCAGCGGCCACCAAGCACGGCTTCGGCAACCCCAGCGTCCCGGAGGACTTTGCCCGGCGGGCTGGAGAACTGGCCCGTCGGCAGCTCTCAGTGGCCGAGAAGGGCGGGCAGCCGACGATGCCCCGGCAGAACAGTGGCGGCCCCCAGCGGCGGATAGATCAGCCCCCGCCCCCACCCCCGCCCCCACCCGTCACTCGGGGCAGGACCCCTCCCTCCTTGCTGAGCACCTTGCAGTACCCCCGGCCAGCCAGTGGGGGCCTGCTTTCCTCCTCACCCGATTGGCCGGGCAGCGGTGCCCGCCTGCGCCAGCAGTCTTCTTCCTCCAAGGGAGACAGCCCTGAAATGAAACAGCGCACCATGCACAAGCAGGTGAGTGGAGCTGCCGGGGGGGGGGGGAGGCAGGCCAGGCCATGAGTCCCACACAGCTACTCTGACGCCCACTGGCTTCTCTCTGCCAAAAACCCAACCTTCTCCCAGGTTTCTTCTGCCCATGTTGGCCCCTCTGTCCGCTGCTTCTCCAACACACAGGATGCCCATTTGGGATCCCTCTCTGCTGCTTCCGCCCATTCAGGAGGAGCCATATCTGTCACCAGGCCTGGGACCCCCAGTGGGGGAAGCTGAGCTGCTGCCCCCCCAAACCCCACTACCCCTGCCCTTTCTTATCACTTAATGCCATAAATCCTGGAGCTGTTTGTTCACCTTCAGCCCCGTCAATCTCTGTATGAAACTTAATCAAGGGCCACACTCAGTTTTTTGGGCCCCAAGATGGCTGCTCCATGGACCGGGGTCTTCCCCAGGCTGATCTCCCACTCCCATTTCCACCTTTTGGTGGGAAGTCTTGCAATTTGCATGTCTTCTTGGGGCACTTAGGTTCACCTCAGGGGTGGGATTCTACCAGTTCGCAACTATTCATTAGAACCAGTTGTTAACATTCTAAGCAGTTTGGAGAACCAATTGTTAGAAGAAATTACTGGGCTAATCCTGTAAGGAAGGCAGGAAGGAAACATTCTGGTGTTGCTTACAGAAACTGCCTCTCTGTTAACCCTTTTTACATTCTTGACAGGACTAGACTTCCTGTCTCAGGAACTTCTCTGGAGGTTTTTTCCCCTCCTTTGCTGGTACTTTGTTTGTGTGGAGTGACCATTTGAAGTTGCAATGGCACTGAAAAAAATGACTTATGACCATTTTTCACACTTACGACTGTTTCAGCGTCCCCATAGTCATGAGAGGCCAGGCGAGGAGATGCGTGCCTCGATGTGAGTGATATTGAGTTGGACACGCCCAGCCAGATACATGACCACCAAGCCACGTCCACCCAGTCATGACTACCAAGCCATGCCCACTAACTAAGCCACGCCCACAGAACTGGTTATTAAAAATTTGAATCCCACCCCAAGAAAGCCAGCCGCCTGTGGCTGATATCCCTTTAATAGCAATAGCACTTAGACTTATATACCGCATTATAGTGCTTTACAGCCCTTTCTTAAGTGGTTTACAGAGTCATATTAATCATCTACATATTAAAAGCACCCCCCAACAGAACAACTGAAGGGACAACTGTCTTTTCTTCATCTGAAACTATGTGAGATGCCCACTTCCCTCGCTGAAACCCTTGCAAAGCCAGGGCCCTGTTGAGCCCAGCCCTTCTACCCACCCCTGGCAGCCTCCTGGCATGCCAATTTTCATGCCCAGGAGCACCCCCATCAGCAGGGCAGAACCTGGAGGGAGAGGGCCGTTCTCCACCCCTCTGTTCCGCCTAGGGCGTTTTGCCCACTTGGCTTCCACCTTATGCCCTCTCTCCGCCATGCGGCGCCTTCCTTGCAGGCCCCTTCTCCGGTCAACCCCAATGCGCTGGACCGCACGGCCGCCTGGCTCTTGAACATGAATGTCCAGTTTCTGGAGGAGGAAAACGCCGAGACGGAATGCAAGCTCAGAAGTAAAGAAGAGCTCAGCCAAGAGGAAAAGGTAACAGGGCAGTCACCGCGGGCTTGGCTTCGGAGCTCCTGGCTCTGGGAAGACGGAGGAAAACTTGGTCTCAAGGCCCCTAGCTGGGGGGGGGGGAAATGCACCCCTTGGACTTTCTCCACCCCCTCCTGCTTCCTTTACCCCTTCTGCACTTCCCTCTCACCTGCCTTGCTCACCCCATTCTCCCAGGGGTGCCCCACCAGGCCTGGGCATTGTTTTCAAAGAAAGGAGCATATTTGTCACTCAGGGTTGAACTGTGGGCTCCTTGATGCTCTCCGAGCTTGGTGGTTTACTTACAGATGTTTCATGACCCAACTAGGTAATGTCATCAGTGCTAGAAGGGAGTGGGCTTTGTGGAGGTGAAAAGGAGGGGGAAAGAAGAGGAGGAGGAGTATAGGGACCTTGGTGCTGTCTGAGCTTGGTGATTTTCTTGCAGACGTTTCATAACCCAACTAGGTAACTTTATCAGTGCTAGAAGGGAGTGGGCTTTGTGGAGAAGAGAAGGGAAAAGAGGAGGAGGAGGAGGAGGAGGAGGAGGAGGAGGAGGAGGAGGAGGAGGAGGAGGAGGAGGAGGGGGAGGAGGGGGGGGGGGAGGGGGAGGAGGAGGAGGAGGAGGAGGAGGAGGAGAAGCATAGGGTCCCTGATGCTCTCTGAGCTTGGTGGTTTTCTTGCAGACATTTCATGACCCAACTAGGTAACCTTGTCAGCGCTAGGAGAGAATGGGGTTCTTGCATTCCCTTCTTGCAGCAGTGGTAGGACAGACCCCTGCCTGCCTCCAAAAAGGGTGGACGGGGACCGCAGGGGGTGGCTGCTGTGGCACAGCTGGCCTAGTCCCTCCATTCCTCCCTTCTACTTTGACACCCTCCCACCCCAGTATCAGCAAGACGTGGCAGTGCTGCAGGACAAGCTGCGCCAGTCAGCCAAGAAGCTGGAAGAGTACGAAGTGCGCTTCCGGTGCCAGGAGGAAGGCACGCAGAAGCTGGCACTGGAGTACCAAGCCCGCCTGGAGGAGAGTGAGGATCGGCTGCGGCGGCAGCAAGAAGACAAGGAGATACAGATGAAGGGGATCATCAGCAGGTAAGTGGGGAGGGAGGGAAATGGGGCATCCTTGGGGGTGTTACTTGGAACCCTGACACTTGCTCTGTGCCCCTCTCCAAAAGTCAATCACGGGATTCCTCCAGCAGGCCCTACTCCGACCAGCATAGCTCACATGAATCTGGCACTTAGACCTGAAGCCAGAATTTCTTTGTGTCCAAAAATGGTGGGGCTGGGAGAAGGAAGAAGGGGAGAAAGGCTGTGCCATTGAGAGGGGAACCCCCCACTTTCCCACCTCCAGGCTGATGTCGGTGGAGGAGGAGCTGAAGAAGGACCACGCAGAAATGCAGGCAGCTGTGGACTCCAAGCAGAAGATCATTGATGCGCAGGTGGAGTGGGGACTTTCTCTGAGCTGCACTGTGTGTATGTGGTGGTGGGGAATCTGGGCAGGTGTTAAATGCAGGGAACCAAAAACGCCCAAGGAATGACTTCGGAGTAATGCCCTTATTGCTGCTTGCTGAGAGACTGAATCTTGCCCAACTAAAGCACAAATCTATATAACTCTTCAATGTATCCTGAGAGCAGTCAGGATGGGAGCTGTGTTCCTGCCTACCAAGGATTCCAGGCCGAGCTGCCTCTTGGCACCTTGGGCAAGGCACCCCCACATGCCACTCTCCACCCCCTTCCACCCCCCACCAAAAAAGAAGGTCAGACGAAGGAGCCGCCTGGCATCTCATTTCCCCAGTGTCAGATGGAGCTTCTGCCCGCCCAGGCGTTGTTCCCTCTGGCACACAGGCGGACTGACGCTGCTGGGTGGGCTGTGCTACCTGAGCAGCTCCAGGGATTTGCCTGGCTCCTCGTATCTCCGCAGTCCTGGCCCATTAGAGGCAATAAGAGATGCCGCCCCAACTCATCCATTAATTAGTCCACCAGCTGGATCGATTCAGGGTCAAGAAGCAGAGATCTCCAGCAGCCGCCCAAGGCGAGGCTGGAGGACGAGCCCCTTCCAAGGGGAACCTGCCTTTCCAAAACTTCCAGGCAAGGGCGGAAAGGAGAAGCTGCTTTGCTGCAGATCAATAACGCAGGCGCCTTCCTGGGAAAGAAAAAAACATCGCAAAACTTAGAAAAGAGGAAGACAATTGCCCCAAATTCAAAACAGGGTTGCCACCTCTCCTCTTGGTCCCTTTTCTCTACCTTGGGGACTTTTGAGAAATGTGGACTTCCAGAATTGCGCAACTCCCAGAACTCCCCAGGTGGCATGCTGGAATTCTGGGAGTTGAAGTCCACACTTCTTAAAAGTCACCAAGGTTGGGAGAAACCATCCCAGACGGACCATGTTGTCTGTTTATCCCAGATTTTTAAAAACCGCTTTAGCTGGGGAAATCTTTGCACTGACCGTCCGTCTCCCCTTTTGCCACCCAGGAGAAACGCATCGCCTCCTTGGACGCGGCCAACGCCCGGCTCATGAGCGCCCTCACGCAGCTGAAAGAGAGGTACAGCACGCAAACCCGCAACGGGATCTCCCCCACCAACCCGACTAAATTGCAGATCACTGAGAGCGGTGAATTCCGGAACAGCAGTAGCTGTTAACCCAGGGACCAGCTGCTGCGCGCGTGCGAGAGAGTGAGCGAGAGGAGAGCCAAGTCGAGCGCCCAGGAGGGGTGAGCTACCTGGCACGGGCCTGGCACTCCCCTGGTCCGCCTCCTCCAGTGGGTAAAGCCAAGTGGACTCTGAGCCCTCCTCACCAACAGCCCCTGGCCCAGGGATGGCGCTGATTTGCACAGGAGCCTCCAACCGAGCAGGAGCTAAGCCAGATGTCCAAAGAAGATGCTTCAGCAGCAAAGGCAGGAATGTGGAGAGACTTTAGACGTGGCCAGCACCCTGTTCCAGCAAGTTCTCCCTTATCTGTCCTGGCTCCTGGCACTGCCACCACCCTGGAATTTGTCCAAGCTGCCACCAACACATCCCACCGAGTGCTCGTTCGGTGCCAGGGGCCTTGTCCCCTTTCGTCTGGGGGAGGGCACTCCTCCCGGCCCCAACAGATTTCATCAGGGGACGGAGGAGGAATTGGGGCAGCTCAGGGGCTCCATCACAGGCAGAAGGGGTCTCTGCAGAGGCATCTCTGTGTGAGTCCCTGAAGAATGGCCGCTAGCCAGAAAACCTCAACCTGAGCGGAAAGTTCAGGGATGTTCCCCTCTCTCGATTTAAGTTTGCAGAATTCATTTGGGGCTCAACTTTTATCAGCATGGATCCCCCCTTCCAGCACTTAGGCTCCTCCCACCCAAGCATTTCTGCCCCCCCAGGGCTGGAGACAAGGCCAAAAATAAAAGGGGAAAGGACAGAAGGTGGCATCAGTTTGATGCAGCCAGGAGCCAGACTGACGACAATCTTGCGTCTGGGCGACATGTTTTGCATGCCAAATTCTGCAAAGGCAACCCATGAGCTCGGCAGCAGGAGGTTAGTTTTGGCCCCTGGCCATCTTGAGGCTGGCGAGACCCCAACAGTTTGAAAAGGAGGCGAAAGCTGCAGAAGACCCCCTCCCCCTTGCCCAGCCAAAGCAAGAGCCCACTTGATGCGGGCAGGGTCCTGGGCAGCTTCAGCATCCCAAGGGAGGATGGCCACAACCTCTAGCCAAAGGGCTGTTTCGCTGCGCCAAACAAGAAGGGTGCAAAAATAAGCTTCCTGCTACAACATGAAACTCTGAAGCCCGAGAAACCCAATCCACACCAGGGCGTAGTGCAATAGTGTGTCAGGGGATACCAGGGCAGTCAAATCTTCGGCAGGGTTTGCAAAAGGAAGAAACCAGCCTGGGCCTTCTGTGGGTGGGGTTGGGGTAACGGCTCCCCCCCCCCAATTTCCTTGCACCGAGGGAGCTGCTGCCCCACAGATGGGGAGGGCACCCACCCAACTGCTCACGGGGGAGGGGGTCTGCTTGGCGGGCCCTATTTCTCCAGCATCGTGTATGGCAGGTCCCTGCATGATGGCTGCCGGAGAAGCACCAGAGGATGAAAAAAACGACAGCCTCCCTCGTGTACGAAAGCCGGTAACCGCCTCTCTTTTTTCTTTCACAGTCTGCGTTAGGAATAAAACAGCCCAAAGCCCAAAGCAGACCTTTTCTGGAGTCCTCTCCTCTTTTCAGGGGGTGTGTGTGGGTGCTGCGTGGGAAGCTTGCCACCTCGACGAGGCCGCACAAAAGAGAGAGTAACCAAGCAAGGAGGCGCCCTCTGAAAAGTGCCACCTCTCCCCCCCTTTCCCTAAACCGAACCGCTGGGCAGCCTTAGCCGGGCTGGCGGGCCTGTCTTGGCAGTGTGGTCCGTTGTGAGACCCCCTACAGGTGTGTAGGAGGCAGCAGCCATGGAGGAAGGCGAAAGAAGCCAGACGTTGAATCTCTCTCGCTCCAAACGCTTCCCCGCCGCCATCCGGCTTGGCTGCGTGCAAACTCTGGCCCCGGGGCCCTTTCCCAGAAGACCCGAAGTTTAATACTGACAACACCTCCCCAACACCTGGCGATCCCACCTGGGCCCGAACGTTTGCAGACAATCATGCTGCTTTTTCTGCACCCCGCTTTCTCTCTCTGTCTCTGGGGCGAAGGAACCAAGGCATAAAGATCAGTGGCACCGCTGGACACCTCCCAATAGTCATTTCTTGCCCCTCCTCCCAATTCCCCAGGTGGCCATTTGCAGGGTGGGTGCCCACCCCCAAGGAGGGTGTTTGCAAAATGGAGCACAGTTTTCCTAGGGCATGGTGCCCAGGCAGGGTCTTAGGCAGCCTGGGCAAAGCAGCAGGGGACTGGGCACCTTTCCTTGCCAAGCACTCCCAGGGGTCTCGGGGTCTCGAGGGGCAGCCCATCTTCCCTTTGAGTGGGGCATGCATCCAAAGCCCCTCCCAGCCAGCCATACCTTAAGTAAGCAGGTACCTTCCACTGCATTGTCCTTGGTCCTGTTGGGCACTTTCAGGGCACTGGGAACGTTTGCCAAATGCCATGTCACAAATGCTGGACCCTGCCCTCCAGGAAGCCCTCTCGCCTCACCCACCAGAGGTCTCAGATGCCAGGAGGGAACCCTTCTGCCATCCAGGGTTCAGTCCAGCCCCTGGGCGCACGACTGGATGCCCTCCCTTCCTCACCCCTCAAGCCTGGGCAGGTGGAAGGGCCCCTCAGCTCCCTTCTCCCAATGGTTTGCACCTGGAAGAGAGAGACCTCTGCTGCCCTTTCATTCTCGGGGTGTGCGTGTGTGTGAACCCCGTTTTTCTCTCTCCTTGAACTTTCTGCCATATGAACTTGTTATGATCTATAAGGTTTTCTCTTTTTTTTGTACAACTAATCCTTATATAATACACTGATCTTTAGAAGTTGTACAGGTCCTCTTTGTAAAACGGAGAAAGATGTTTTCAAGTATCGAATATAATGTGCCATTTTTTAAAAAATTTCTTTTGCCTGAGAATTAAAAAAAAAAAAAAAAGGCTGCTTTGATTTAGGGGAGCTGCAGTTTTAGAGCCACGCAGGCGAAAAAATGGGGCTGGCTCTATCCAAATGCTCCTTTTGAAAACCCAGATATGGATAGTTCCCCGTGGTCTGGTTCCTCTTTTTGCTTCTTTTGGAAGTGAGCTTCGTGGTTCCTGCTAAATTCTGGAGGAAGCAAATGTTGATATCAAAAAGTTGGTTTTTTTGTTTTTTTTCCCCAATGCAAGATCCATCCTGAATTTGACACTCTGGGCCAGGTCAGTTTGGTGGGAATCAGCACTGAGTCCCTGAGGACTGAATTGAAGACCTTATATGGGGAGGGGGCTGGGGCACCCCACAACCGGCCCCCACAATGCAAAGGAACCAGAGGGCCTGGGTTGACCCCAAATGCATGTCTGGTTTTCTGGATGAGACCCAATGGGTAAAAATCCACTGAATTGCCCTTGGGAAAGTGCCAGAGCCGCCAACCCAGGGGCTCAGGTCAAGAATGAAAGGTGCCATGGTTTAGTTGAGCTCTCAACCAGCTCTGGACCTGATCGAGCCAAGGGGGACAGTCGATTTTGCTTTCAAACTGGGCAGGGAGTGGGTTTTTTCCCCGACATCCTCCCCCTCCATCACAGCCCTCGTTGGGGTTGGCGGACAAGCCACAGGGGCCCACCCAGATCCTTGATGGCATTCTCTATCCAGCACAATAGGCTGGAGGGGGTTGGCTTGGCCCCAGAGCCAAGCAGCCCCCCCTATTCTCCCCCAAGCAACCCAGTCCACTCACCTGGGTAACCAGGTGCAGAAGGTGGGCAAAGGAAAAGCAGCTGGTAGTGGGTTTTCCCATCCGGCCCTCCTTCTGTACCACTCACCATACCATGCCACAGGGATCTATGTGGGGAGACCCAGGGATTGTGCCCCTATCTGGAAGATGGGAAGGTTTCACCAAACCCCCCCGAGGTGGGAGGACAGTTGGGTGGGCTGTTGGAGAGGGACAGTGATTTTTCAACTAAACGGGACTCCCTGTGGTTGCTCTGTGGTTCGGCATCCCCTATGTGGAAAAAAAACAACAACAACCCTCCATGTGGTCTCCTTTCCCTTTCCCTTCTTGGACAGCAGCACTGTGTCTTCAGATATACCTCTCTGGTGCCCACAAGCGTCCTGGGTCCCTCTTGCTCCCTGTTCAAACCAGTCTCCGTGTTTTATAGCCTCTTCTAAAAGAAACCAAGCAAAAAAAAATATATGACAATAATGATAAAATAATTTTTGTAAGTATGTTTAATAATAATAATGAATAATAATAATATGAAGCCGAGGACTTGCTGAGTCGTTTCCTTCAGTTTTGTTGTTGAATAATGTACAGAGAATGTAGTTTGTGTCCAGAGCAAAAAAAAACCATGATGTGTGCGTGCCATTTATGTACATTTGCAATTAGAAAAAATATTAAAGATTTATTTAGCTATTTTATTCAAGCTTTTTTCCCGTGTAGGATGCCTGTTTGCTTGAGAAGTGAATTGTCTTTGTGGGATGTAGGTGGGTTGGGGGGGCCAGTCCTGAAGTTTGCCAGGGTCAGCTGCACCCCAAATTCTGCAGAAGGAGGACTTGGAATTGGAGGAACCGAGAGAGCGAGAGCGAGCGCAGGTACTAGGTAAGAACACAGGGTTTTTTTTGTTACTCTCTTCCTACTCTCTGCTCCTTGCAAACCCCCTTAATTCCTTCTCGCTCTTTCATGCCAGCGTCTCACCTTGGAGCGACCTGGGTGTCTCATCCGACCGGGGCTTCCTTCCCCTGCACGGAAGGTAGTTCTCAACTTACAGCCGTCCGTGTAGCGTGCAAAGTCCACAGGGAAACCAGATTCACAACTGTGTTAACTTGCTTAACAGTGCAGGGATTCACTTAAGAACCAGGGCAAGAATAGGCATAAAATGGGGCAAAACGCACTCCACCGTCTTGCTTCGTAATTTGGAGTCAATTGTGGTCGTAAGTCGAGAACTGCCTGCATCCATTTTTGACCTGATCTCTTTTCATTTTTCCAAGAAATCCCTGGGTGGGGGCAGCCACCCTCCACTTCCTGGTGCATCGTAAAGTCTCCTCTTTCCACCCCTTTAGTAACCATTTTACGAAGGCACCTCATCCACCTGCTCGTCCTGGCTTCTTGCCGCTTAGGTGTAAACTGCAATCCTTCACTCCATTTTCCCTGTCAAAACCCAATTACCTCAGTCTCAGATACATCAATTTTCAGGCCCAGACCCCTCGCTGCTTCGCACAAGCTAACATTGGCTGAAAATCACTCCGGTTTTTTTCAGCCGAGCAGTGGTAACATCTGCATATAAATGCACGCCCGAGCCCTGCCAGCCAGCCACAAGCATTCTTTCGGTATTTATATCTAAATTTAGCAGCCAACAGAACCTCACACGCACACCCTTCTCTCTGCTCCACACTCAAATGATCTCTTAAGCTTCCCTCTCTTGCATTCAGCAACTAACCTTCAACTCTGTCTTTGCGGGAAGCATGCCAAAATTCAAGCTTATTTAATTTAACCTTCCTTTTTTCTTTTTTTCTTTTTTCTTTTTGCAGCCCACAAAGGTACAAGAGAGGGTCACATTTTTACCCTTCTTAATGATGGACAGAGCAGCCCACATCCACTCTGCTTGGTGCAAAGCTGCCTGGCGCTTCTAAACATTCAAAATCCTCGCTTCCCTTGTCAGCCCTGCGTGTTTCCAGGCACACTTGTAACAAATTAATGGGCCTGTAGGTGTTGCCTGTCGGTGTTCTTGCTCGCTTCTCCACCACATAGGAAACAATAAAGAACAGTCTTCCAATCCTCAAGTTTTTCACAACACCTTAAATAAAGTGCAGGGCTGCCCTGCAGGCACAACACCTCCTGCTTTTAACGTTTCTACTCCAACACTCCTGCCATTTTTCAACAGTCTCGGCGTTTGTGTCTTAAACCTTTTCATGTTTTTCTTTTTCTTGGACAGAAGTATATACTGCTTTCATTTCTGTTCGCCTCTTCAGCATGTCTCCCATCAGTCACAGCTTTTCTCATTTTGTTTCTCAAAAACACCCAGCCACATTTACATGCAATTGTGCCCCCTGGGTTAGAGAGCCCTTATTCACTCACTCAGGTCTTCCAAATCTTTATCTTGGCGACAACTTACCAAGGGGAAAGAAGCAAAGTAGAAGGTAGCAATTATTACGAGTTGTTGGTGCATCTCACTCACACACACACCAATACACCGTGAAATAACTTGTAAACACTAAAAAGCATTTGCCAAGGTAGGGGAAGAATCCTGCACCACTTCCAAAGCTTGAGGCTTTGACATACCTGGCCTAAAGGATGCCAAGCGCCCTCCAGCTCATGGCAGCGAGGCTGGCCATCCCAGCCTTGGCATCTCCTCCAGCCAGACAGCCGGGTCGTCGTTTCTGGGGGACCCTCTCTTTGCCAGCCAGCATAGGCAGACCCCCCCAATCTACGGCCAGCCCCAGATGGCCTTTGCCAGCCATGCTCAGACCTTGGGCATATGGTACCACTGGGTTCTTGTCCTGCCTTCTGGTTTCTGAACATCTTGGCGGCTTCTTTCTGGCACCCTTCAAGGGAGCTAATTACTGTGCCGCTAATGAGGCACAGGTGCTAATTCTTCCTCCTGGTCTTTTACAGGCCTCTTCCAAGGCTGCAGATCCCCTTCCAGAAGGGCAAAGAAATCGGGGCAGGAGCTGGGCAGTCGGAGGGAAGGAGAAAAGCTTTTGCTTCTGTCCAAAGAGCAGCTGCCCCAAAGGGGAACCAGGAGGGCTGGGCCCTTTAGTGTACTGGCTGCAAACCTGGCCTCCAACTTTGACCCCTTCTGCTTGTAGGTTTCTTCCTTTACTCCCCTTGGTCAACCACTGTAAAGATGGGGCCTGGGGGTGGAGGGGCTAAAGCAGAACCATGATTGCTATAGTTCTACACAAGCGATGCTAAAGTAGGACGTTGTTTAAATCGTTCCCCATTTTAAAAACCAGGGCTGCACCACCCACTCTGAGAGGACAAGCTGGCATCCCCTGCAACCATAGCCAATTCTGCTCACCCACAGCCATTTCAGATGCCAACCCAACAGGGCCATGTCTAGATTTGCATTCCTGGGCCACAAATCAGCAAACCGGGGTGCTCTTTAAAGAGCAATGCTCTTGCAAAATTGCCCAGTTGGCCAAATCTAGCAAAAAGGGGGGAATTGGGGAGTGAAAGTTGGGCTCGCCACCCTTTGGATGGGCCCTTGATGTGGGGTCCTTTCCCAAGTGGCACTCAGATGCCCTTTCCTGGGTCTGGGAGGGAGGGCGGGCTATGCCGTACAGCTCCATTAGTGGGAGGCTGTTGAAAATTGGCATCAAGCCCAGCGCTGAGATTTTTGACAGCTCTCCAGGAGCCGAGACTGAGCTGTGCTCTTTCCCCAGCATGCTGGCTTGTCAGAGGAGCAGAGATAAATTAGAAACAGAGCCTCAAGTGGACCGAGGTGGAAAGGAGGAGCTGGAGGCAAGGCGGCTGGTCTGATCCCCAGATTCATCAGGGTTAGTAACATTGCGCTGGTTCCACTCGTTTAGATTCACAGCCCTCTTCGCTCGTTGCCTTTTTCACCCCTTGTTGGATCCCTCTGCCCAGTGCTGAAGGAGGTGGAAGGAAGGCGGTTGAGGGTGGTGACGGTGGCAGGGATCGTTAACCCCAGAGCCAGCCAGGCAAGGAGATATGGCCAAGGGACTGGAGGGGGGAAAACAGCCACGGATTGCCCACCTCTGCCTGGCCCTAGAGTTGATCCCCCGGCTGGAGAGGGGACACATCAGGGGTGGAATTCAAGTTTTTAACCTGTTCTGTGGGCGTGGCTTAGGTGGTGGGCATGGCTTGGTGGTCATATGACTGGATGGACATGGCTTGGTGGTCATGTTACTGGCTGGGTGTGGACAACTCAACATCATTCACACTGAAACATGCATCTTCTCGCCTGGCCTCTTTTGACTCTGGGGATGCTGCAACAGTCATGTGAAAAATGGTCATGAGTCACTTTTTTCAGTGCCGTTGTAACTTTGAATAATCACTCCACACAAGCAAAGTACCAGCAAAAGAGGGGAAAAAAACTTCAGAGAAGCTCCTGAACTCTAGTCCTGCCAAGAATGTAATGAGGGTTAACAGAGAGGCAGTTTCTGTAAGCAACACCAGAATGTTTCCTTCCTGCCCTCCTTACAGGATTAGGCCAGTAATTTCTTCTAACAACCGGTTCTCCGAACTGCTTAGAATGGTAACAACCGGTTCTAGTGAACAGATGCAAACTGGTGGAATCCCACCCCTGGGCCACATCATCTTCCCTCTGCTCCCAGGACCTGTCTCGTCTCTTCCCCTCCCCTCTGCCGAGACAAAACAAGACCAGCAGAGGTGGCAATTAGCTACCTGATCTAATTACTGTAATTGCCAATACAGATTATCTGCACAACGTTGTTGCAGCCGCCTGGTTAATTTCTTGCCTCCCCAAACATCCTCCACCAGGGAGGGAGGGTCTCCCCTTCCAGAGAGGATGGGGAGGCTGCCTTCCCTTCCAGGGGTCCCGTCCGGCCATCCCCAGCAGCAGCCCTGACAAGCAGAAGCCCAACTGGTAAAGCAAGGGGAACGACCAGGCAAAGGGGAAGGGGGCCTTGCGCCATTGCAAATACAGGAAGTCCTCAACTTACAAGCATTTGTTTAGTGACCATTCGAAGTTACGACAACCCTGAAAAAAAGTCAGCTATGACCGTTTTTTCACCCGGCCGTTGCAGCTCTTCCAGTTATGTGATTAAAATGCAAACACTTGGCAACTGACATGTACTTAAGACGGTTGAAGAGTCCCAATGTGATGACTGTTCGAACGGGGCATGGCACAAAGGCAACACAGTCAGATAACCAGTAGGAGTCCCTTTATTAGCTCCAACTTTGCCCCCCAATGTCCTAGTTACCTTCTGGCTGGAGAAAAACTCTCCCAGAAACAGCCTTTGGCTGCAGAGAATCAAGTCCAAAATGTGGTCAACAGAAACTGTAACAATAAGTCCAATCAAGGAAAAATGAGGTCATTAGTCCTGCAGGGCAGGAGTAAGTATTCCTGACCTGAAGGCATGGCAATAACTCAACATGGTTGGAAAGACACCAGGAACACAGATAACTAAAGTCAACACAAGATAAGCTCACTGTTCGCTCCCAGCAGCTACTGCACTCAGCATGCATCTCTTTTAAACTCTCAATCCCATGTGTGGCTAATGAAGGGAATCAGGGCCCTTTCCTCCCCCATAAGCCATGCAACACACGTTGCTCCCTTCTCCGTTCCTCCCTGCCTGCCCTAGGATAAAGGGGGTTGGCCCTGGATCTTCCTCTGAATTCCCTCTCCCTTGTTCTACCTCTGCTCAGCCGGACTTTGCCCTTCCCCAGTTTCTTCCATAGCCAACAGAGCCACACTCCCTGCTCCCTGTCAGCTTCTCGGCTTCCTCCTGGGATTCAGACTTCCAATGGGCATGACATCTGGAGGCACGCCCATGGAGAAGAGGCCAGGTTCACTCCACAACCGTGTGACTTAACACCTGCAGTGATTCACTTAACAACCATGGCAAGAAAGGTTTTAAAAGTGGGACAAAACTCAACAGCTGCCTTGCTCAGCAGCAGAAATTTGGGGCTGAATTACGGTCGTAGGTCGAGGACCACCTACGCTGCAAAACCTGGGCTTCTACATTCTCCAGGGGGAGGGGTAGGCTGGGAAGACATTCCGGGGGTGGTGGTGTTCATCTTACGGGATTTCCAGGTTTTAAGTGGCCCATTCGGCACTGTTCATTTCCTGCTTCTCTCTTTGGAAACCAGGGCTGTAAAACAAGCCCACCAAAAGCAGCTTCCCATGAACCGTTTTATCCCCATTAAAAACTGCATGTCAGAAATGATGCATGACTAACACCCTCCTGCATTATGCATTGCCTGCCTCCAAGACAGTGAGAGGGAGAGGGGGGTAGAAAGAAAGAGAGAAAGAGAAAAAGAGAAAGGAGAGACAGAGAAAGAGAGAGAGAGACTCATTTTTATATCTTAAACCCCCAAAACAAATAGGTATTATCAGGTAACCTGGAGCTAAAATAGAGAAGTACCATTTGCAGAAATGGGGGGGGGGGGAATGTCTACTTTAGGAAGAAACGGCTAAGCTAATTAAATCCATGTTTTAAAAACGTCTCTTTTGATTGTTTTAGGCTAAAAATCAAATAAAATTGCAAATTCTCTAACTGGCAGGCCTATCCAAAATGCCTTCCTATCGTTGCTCTTTTTTCCCTCTAATTATTTATAAATAGAAAATGTTTCTAATGTTAGTAAAAAAAAAAAAAAACTAAAAAAAACCAAAAAACCTAACTAATGAACAAGCTTCGAGCGGCGAACACTCCCAATTAAAAAAACAAAAAAAAAAAAAAACAAAGGAAAAAGCTGCAATCGCCAAGAATCAAATCAATGGTAAAATATTGAATACCTTTGTTCAGTCCTCCAGGAATTCAGCTGTTTAGCCACAATATCCATTTTATTTCTCTTCTTAATGAAAGTGTTTCATTATCACCTTCTGTTCCACAACACAAAAGCCTCACTCTGAAATCTGATCCCTTGCCTAAAAGGCTTCCTTACTTCCCCTAAATATTCTCTGGATCTGATTTTTTTTAGGGGCAAGCAAGCTGGATCTCTTTGGGGACATGGGGAGGGAGGAGAGTCCCCTCCCGGGAGTGGGCAAAACCCCTCTGCATTTGGGCTCCTGGATTACTGGGGAAGATGTGGCTGGCACTCAGGACAGCTTGGTCTTGCCAAGGCTCCCACAGGGCACAAGATCCAAGTGAGCTTTGTGGTATGTGAAGGGGAGCCCCCGCCACTGACCTAAAAAGCCCCCACCTTCCCAAAAGCCCCACTGAGTCTTTATCCCCACGAGAGGCATCAGCTCCCCAATGACTGGGATTGCATCGCGGGCTGCAGACGTTCTGAGGAAGATTTTCTCAGCCTGGGGTCATTTGCAAAAACTTTGCCACTTAGGTGGGGGCAGAGAGGGACCCCAGGGTGCTTTGGCCAGGAGGACCAATGCCAAATCCTGCCCCTCTTCCCCCTTGGTCAGCCTTTGGAGAGGCTTTGCTGTGATGAGCAGAGTCCGAGAGCCCCCCAGTTTCTTTTGAGAAGCAGCTCCACATCCAGATGGGGCTCCACATCTCAGTAGGGGATTCCCTCCCCCTTCATGAAACATGGGCATCCCCCCCTCTGCTGCCTCACCCCCCCACCTAGCCCCCTCCTAAATGAAGAAGATACTTAGAAAGCAGCTGGCATACATAAATAGGATTTTAGTTCACCAAAAGTTTCACTCTTCGTCCTTTCTACCTTTCTGTGCACCACCAATCTCCCTCCCCTCTCCCGCCAAACTTCCTACCCCCTCCCCAGCCCACGGAGATTGGGCTGCCCTGGGCAAGCGGGCTCCTTGATGGCTGGAGAAGACCTGCTTTGATCCAGGAGCCCCTCAGCCCTCTGTTTTGATGATGTGATGCACCAACAGGCCGTGCCAAGAAGGAGTTTGGCTGAGGAGCATCGGTCAAGCCACGCAGCCTCCTTCCCCCCCCCCCCCCCGCACAAAAAAACCCTAATGTCTCTGATGGGGGAGGGCTGGGCACGGCTCCCCCTCTGGCAGCACAGGCTGGGCATCAGGCCTGCGAGACCTTCATGGCCTGCCCAACAAAACCTGCCCTCTTCAGGGCTGGCAGCTCCTGCAGTCCACAAACTTCTGGCTCCTCTGGAAGGCGGATGCACCACTGGGCGTGGCGGGGCTGAGCTGCAGCCGGCCTTGCGGGCAGGTGACCAGGGTGGCCTGTGTGCCAGAGAGGCTCCGGCTGCAGGCCAGGCGCTTCTCGTCCAAGACGGCCAGGTTGTACTCGCAGAAGTCCAGGAGAAGCTCCACCTGCTCATGGAGCGAGAGGGACTTGTACCTCCTCTGGGCCAGGAAGCAAATGGCCTCCACGAAGGCTTGGAGGCTCATCCCTGGGAAGGAGGAAGAGGGGGAGGTGAGCCAGGGGGGGGTGCTGAGAGCTTTGTGTCACCTAGATTTAAGCTAGCCACCTCCCCCCCATAAGCATCGGCTAGACGTTCTGCCTGATTGGAGGTGAAGGTGCCAAATGTGGACCATCGCCAAGCACTGAACCTTCTGGCCGGGGTGGGAAGCTCAAGCATGCTGACCGCTGCCACTTCCCTATACCCCCTGTAGCTGCAGTTGCCCCCATGCTTGGCTGCCAGTTCCCAGGGTGGGTTAGGCAGGTGCCAGGCCAGGAAAGAGGATTATTTAGGAAGCACGGCTGTTGCTTTGCCCAAGCCCTTCATGGCCAGGTGGGCTCCCCATCTGTCCTGCCATGGAAAGAGGGACTTTAGTTCAGGGCAAGCGCTGGAGTTTGGCTTCTTATTTGGGGGGGGGGGGGCTGGCCAGATCCTCAGAAGGGAGTAAATAAATCTGACCCTCCTCTTGACATCCACAGAGCGCATGCACCCCACCCCTGCTCCTCTCTGTTCCCTGCAGGAAAAGCTCTATTCCTGCCTCTGGCAAAGAAACGGGGCTTTTACCTGCATCCCTGGAGTTAGCCACAGCCTCATTTCCATCGCCTGGCACAGAGAGCAGCTTGGGGGATATTAAAATAAATCCCATCCATTACAATTTTTAATAAAACCTGACAATTAACTCAGGGAACCAGACAGGCAGGGAGCACATGCAGCTTCCTGTTGAGACGCTTCTGTGTAATCCAGATCACATATTAAAACCTCAGAGAGGAGCCCCCCTCCCCATAAAGTGGGGGGGGTCTCCCCTGGACAAAAAGGCTTTCCCTCTCCCCAAAATGGTGCATCCATCCAAATGCTACTTTTCTCACGGACTTAACCCACTGCTATGGATTATTTCTTAGTGCTGGTTCTCAGGCACCACCACCACCACCATCATTCTTATTATTATCATCGTCACGATGATTGACAATCTCCCTTCCTTTGGCTCTTCTTCCCCTGAGCTCTGCTTAAATTCCTCAGATTAAGAATCCCTTTTTATTTCCTGCAACAACACAGCAGCCTCTTTCCCACACTCTGCATTTCTTCACTGTTCTCCCAGTTTGTTTGTTCTTTTCCCCAAAGCGGCGATGATACAAAATCATTCCAAATCGATCAATGGGGGGAAAAAAAAAAACCCTGAAAGTTTGCTCTTTGAATGTTGGGGGGGGGGGGGGAAGGCAGCCAGAAACACAAGCTAAATACAACTAAAGGAACTGAAAACTGCACACTCCTCAGGGAAAGTTTGGATCTGAAAATGAAGTGGTTTTCCAGCGTTTCCCACCCTTGGGATCATGAATATTCACTTCTTTTCCAAATCTAAGCTCTGTGTCAAAAATTAACTTTACTGGCTATATTGAGTTCTACCCACATTGTGTGGAGATTCTCCGTCATTCAGGTCATGGCTGTCCCAAAGGGGCACTTCCAAAAAAGCAACTGGACTTTCTTGGTCTTTCCTTGAAGACATTTCACTTCTCATCCAGTTCTGGCTGAATATAAATCCACCCATTCCGTCAGAACTGAGGAAGCTTCTTGGATGAGAAGCAAAATGTCTTCAAGGAAAGACCAAGAAAGTCCAGTTGCCTCTTGAAAAAACCCCTTTGGGACCCACTCCTGATTATTACCACTGATAATACGTGATATACCACCAATAGGGTCATCGTCCACTTGCAACTGACCACACAAATTGTGCCCGCTGAGGCCAGCAGGGAAGGGAACGTTCTCAATCAGGGTTTTACATGGCATTTTGGGTCTTCAAACATCATGTTCATATTTAGGAACATTTGGCTGTGTTCTTCTCCAAGGAGAAAGAATCCGCATCCAGGCCCCGATGGACGGTCAGAACAGATGACCGGCTGCTGGCTGGGCAGAGCAGGCCTCTTCGTTGTCTGCAAGGCTTGGAGGCTTCATTGACAGGACAGGGATGCCACCTTGTGCCTATATTGCCATGTGCTGGTTTTATCTTCCTCACCCCTCCTCGAACAGATGTTTTAAAAGTAAGCGTCTTGTTTTCCCCTCTTTTTAACTCCAAATAGGACCTGCAACAGTTTTCTAAGGTGGAGAAACTCTACCTGCCACAGAGAGGTAGAGGCTGTATTCTAGGCCTGAAGTGGGCCAGCAGGTGTAAATACTTGAGCCAAGGGGATTGAGTGCAGAAGCTCCACAGGTAGTGTCCAGTTGGTACCTGGACCAGTGACCTGCAGAGAACATTGAGGCAGAGAGCTGAAAGCAGGTGATCCAAAAGAGGAAGAATAATTTTTCCTCCTCAGTTATTTTGGTCTGGAGGAAGGCATTCAAGGAGGGTGGAAAAAACAGAATTGTACTCCTCAGCAGTCCTTCACATCTTTTCCCTTATTGTCACTTTGGTCAGCAAAAAAAAAATACACGCCCACACAAATCCGCGCTGGCAACATCCCACAAACGCAAAAGATTCTGCTCACCCACAGCAATTTAAGATGCAAGCCCGACAGAACTCGGGCAAGGAAAAACAAAAAAAACAGAGCCCTCGCCCAAGACTGAACAATGGAGCAGATGGGGCTCAAACCAAAGCCATAAATGGGGGGTGGGGGGTGGGGAAAAATGATGCTTCCTCTCCCGTTAATCGTGTCTTAATTTCACTCGGCAGGACTCACAAAACCCGAAAACTTGGTCCATCTGCTAACCTGGCTCGGCGGCTGCCAAGCCCCACTCCAAGATGATTCCCTCCAGGGCTGATATTTGGAGGCTTCCTGGCCCAGTGCAGCAGTGTTCCCCGTGTCTGGCCTCCTCTGACTTCCCCGAGCCCCCCTCTTCCCCCTTCCCCCCCCCCCAACAGCCTCATGGTCTTTGTAATCCATGCCACATCTATGCCACATCTCGAAATCTGAAGGAAAGAGGCAGTCAGGCCAGCTTCCTAGGACCTGGGAAGGCTGGCTGAGGATTATGGGAGATGATTGCAAGGGTGACCATCCCCTGTGACCACCTACCCACTTTGAAGACCCAAGAGAATGGACCTTGCCTCCCCTTCCCTTTGTACAGTAGAGCCTGGATCAGCCAGCTGATGGGGTCCAAGGGTCCCCCCCCCCAAAGCCAGCCCCCTCCCAGGTGGGGGAAGGATGGACCCTGGCATGACCAGGCGGAGCCCCAGTCTCTGCTTGGTCTCCTGGTCTCCCATGGGTAGCTGGTCAGAGGGAGGGAGACTCACCAGCCTCCCGCTGGTCCATGCTGGGCCCGATCCCCCGGCGAGTGATGTCGATATACAGAATGTCCCCTGCGGCCATGCTGAAGCCACTGTTGCTGATCTTGCTGTTCCTGGGGAGGAGGAGGAAGGATGTTATTATCGGATGCTCTCATTTTCTCTTCCTGGAAAGACTCCCCCCAGGGGTGGGATTCAAATTTATTAACAACCGGTTCTCCGAACTGCTTAGAATCTTAACAACCAGTTCTAGCGAATAAGTGTGTACTGGTAGAATCCCACCCCTGCCTCCCCCCCTTCCCCAGGCTCCCCTCCTCGCCTTATAAACATCCGGAATCCGGTGGGGCCCAGCTTGGTGGTCCCCTTCACTCCCAGGAAGCGGATGAAGAGGGCGGCAATCCTCTCCACCAGCTGCAGGTAGCTGAACTGCTTGGCGTACTTGGGGAAGACTTCCTTCAAGCAGACAGTGGGGGGCTCAGCTTCTGGCAGGGGGCTCTCCCCCAGCTCAGGCTTGTTCTCCAGTTCCTCCTCGAAGAAGCTTTCCTTGTCCTGGGCTGCCAGTTCCACCGGTTCGGCTCTGTAGTTCAAGAAGGAGACCCCAAACTCTCAGGAAATGATCCCCGTGAAATGGGGAGCTGGAGGTGCCAAGGGGAGACTCTGCCCTATGGGACCCCAACTGTGTGTTCTGACCAAGGCTTCTGAGACCGTACTTAAGCATAGGCTTAGTTAAAACAACTCTTGTTTTATTTCAACGCTGGGAATTCATTCCCTGCATGTAATGACTCCCAAACAGTTCCTCAAGATAAGCATCCACCTTTCTCTCCTTTGAATTGCTGCCAATAACTAAAGTGCCAAATGGACTGTAAAAAACCAACTGAAGTACAAAGTCCACACAGAGCTTCAAAGATTAATCCACACAGAATGAAGGACTTTGCTTCCTGCAAAGGTTTCTTCACCTTTGCCTGTCCTTTATATCTTATGGCAGGGACAATCACCTCCCAGCCTTGCTCCCAAGCTGCCCCTTTTGTCTCAGCTGCTCTCGCCTTCTAGCAGCTCTGCATAGGCGTGCACTGGGAACAGGCTCCCCTTGTTCCTTTGCCTTGCTGCTGCCAGATTCTGGAGTCAGCACCCCACTCTCAGATAGTCCTGGCCCCATCTCTGCATTGGATGCAGGACCCTCATCTGAATCCTCTCCAGATTCCCAGACTCCCAGACTGGTCCCTGTTCTTCCCCACTGTCTGATTCCACACAGGCTGCCAGCGAACCACAACACCATGAGAACAAGGCAACAGCCCTGATGAAGGGGCATAGATGCTTCCTGGGTGCCCACCTGGGTCTTCCAAAGGCAGGAAAGGCCCTGTGCAGACTGGCAGGCAGTTCCAGGCATTGTGCCAGGTGCCCGTCCGCTCTGTTTTTACACAGAATCCCAGCTTTTAAAAACCACTTTCTAACATTCTGGATTCTCCATTCCTGCCAAACCCTGATGGTAAAATCGATAGCAAACGAGCCATCCAATGACTCTGAAGCCCATAGTCCACATTCGGAGGGCTGCCAGGGCCCCAAAAGGGCCACCAGGGCCCACAAAAACTATGTCCTCCACATTTGTGGCAGACAGGCAGCCTCCAACCCTCTAGGTTTTGCCAAATTGCAGTCCCATTTTAGGAAACCACCAAGAGCAGCAAGAAAGGAAGCCACCCAGCCTGGGAACCAGAACCTCTGGCACCCCCAGAGAAGAGGGGTCCATGCCAGCTTTCAACAGAGTCAAGCCCTGCATCCATTACATGACTGGCAGGTGAGAAGCCTTCTTGGAGGGGGGGGGGAGTGTGATCCAGCTTAAAATGGCATAGGAATGCCTGCTTTCCAGGCATTTTATTTCCCTTGTTATGTGCCTTTCGTCCAGGAGGGATCAGCCTGGGGGATTTACTAACGGGATTGGGAGAAAGAAGGAAAGAGAGCCTGTCTGGGGAGTGTCATTGCAGAGAGCAAACATTTCAATTTGAGCCCAGCCTTTTTTTCCCCCCAACATCCCAAGGACGGCTTATCTTTTATCCATGATTACTAATTTATTAATGCTTCCCTGCTATCGGCACCATGTCCTCTCTCTTCCTTCTCCAGGCACTTAATCTTTATGCTAATGTTGCTGTTCCCTTCGCTCCCTTGGCTACAGTTCCAGCTGCTAATTAAAGGCTGGGAGGTGAGATTTACAGCCATGGTCCAGGGAGTGGAAGAGCCCTGGCGAAGCCCCCAAGGCCATCCGTGAGCTGCCGTCTTTCCAGTCAGGAGCCTCTGCTCTCCACAGAGGTCCAAAGGGAAGTCCACCCTGGAGCCCTCTTTGGCGGGGGTGGGGGTGGGTGGGTGGGAGATCCAGGATGGGATTCAAAACTTTTAACAACTGGTTCTGTGGGCGTAGCTTAGGTGGTGGATGTGGCTTGGTGGTCATGTCACTGGTTGGGCATGGCCAACTCAACATCACTCACATTGAGGCACGCATCTCCTCACCTGGCCTCTCATGACAATTGCTGCAACAGTCATAAGTGTGAAAAATAGTCATAAGTCACTTTTTTCAGTGCCATTTTAACTTTTAATGGTCACTCCACACAAGTAAAGTACCAGCAAAGGAGGGGGAAAAAACTCCAGAGAAGTTCCTGAGACAGGAAGTCTAGTCCTGCCAAAAATGTAATAAGGGTTAACAGAGAGGCCGTTTCTGTAAGCAACACCAGACTGTTTCCTTCCTGCCTTCCTTACAGGATTAGCCCAGTAATTTCTTCTAACAACCAGTTCTCCAAACTGCTTAGAATGTAAACAACCAGTTGTAGCAAATCGGTGTGAACTGGTAGAATCTCACCCCTGGGACAGAGTTTCAGGGAGGGTTTATTGGCCTACAGGTGGTCCTTGAGTTAGGACTGGTCACTTGGTGACCACTAAAGTGGCAATTGACCTCTCCAATAGGCGAGGGAGAGCATCTTGGCTTGTGAAGTTTGCCGGTTGAGTTTCCTCCATGGTCACCCAGCATTTCACAGCCTCTCAGCAGCCCCCAAAGTGGGCGAACGATGGGCAACCACAAAGAGGCCACCGTTTCTCCCCCCCACCCCACCCTCAAATATCTGCCATGATGGAAGGAGGGAAGGAACAGGCCTGCTGGTATAGAAGGTCCTTAGTGGCCCTTTTTCCCAAAACCACCACACGTAGAACAGTAAATCCAGCAAAGGAAAATCCATATAAAGGCCAGCAACCTCCGTCCAACATGCAGCCGGCCACCACTGAGTGCCCTCCCGATTCTGCAGAGCATCCCTGTGCCTCTCTCCTGGGTAGGCAGAGAGCGAAAGAGGGGTCAAGGCCTTGAAAACGCCAACTGGCTTTCCATACAGAATGTTCCATTCATCCCAAGGGCCGGAGGGAGGGGTTTCTGTTTAGGAGGTTCCTTCTCCCTTACTTGTTAATTTACACTTGATGGCCTCCCCATCACCCTCCCCAGGCAGGCTGGACAACTCCCCACCCTGGGATTTCTGAAGGCTGTTAAAACTGCAGGCAGATGTCATAAAAAGGGAAATGGTGCTGTTGGACATAAACTGTTTCAACTCCTCCCCTCAAAAGGACACTGCAGAGCACTGCACACTAGAACAACTAGAAACAAGGACCATTTTCCGCCATCGCTCTGCTAAACAAATAATTCCCTTCACACTGTCCAACTATTTACAAAGTCTGCATTACTATTACTATTCATCTTCCCATCCTTCCTTTTACCCATCTCGTCCCACTTATGACTGTATGACTGTAACTTGTATCCTTACGATTTAGATTGACATCACTTGAGACTTTCAAGAAGAGATTAGAATGCCATTTGTCAGAAATGGTGTAGGGTCTCCTGCTTGGGCGGAGGGTTGGACTAGATGACCCACAAGGCCCATTCCAACTCTGATTATCTGTTAATCTGGCTGTTTCCTAGTATGATTTGATTGTTTATTGTACCCTATGATGATTATTAAGTGTTGCACCTGATCATTCTTGACTCTTGACAAAGGTATCTTTTCCTTTATGTACACTGAGAGCATTTGCACCAAGACAAATTCATTGTATGTCCAAATCACACTTGGCCAATAAAGAATTCTATTCTATATTCTATATTCCATTCCATTTCATTCTATTCTATCTGAATTCCTATATTCTATTCCATTACATTCCATATTTTCTTTTCTATTCTTTTCTACTCTTTTCTATTCTTTTCTATTCTGTTCTATTCTGTTCTATTCTACTCTACTCTACTTTTATTGTACTCTATGACTATTGTTAAGTATTGTACCTGATGATTCTTAACTCTTGAGGAATGTATCTTTTATTTTATGTACACTGAGAGCATTTGCATCAAGACAAATTCCTTGTGTGTCTAATCACACACTTGGCCAATAAAAACAATTCTAGAATTCTAGAATGAAGGAGGGGTCATTCAGAGGGGCCGGGAGCCAGTCTGTCTTCGGTCAGGACCCCGGAGACTGTTAGGAATATAAGTCACCTAACAGGTATTTGGGTTAGAAATATATAAACCAGGAAAGACATTTTAATACTGTCTCTTTAAGGGAATGCAAGAGCATGCAATTGGGTGTGGTTTTTCAAACAGCCATAAGATGGAGCCAGAAACCTGGGTTGTTTTAGTCTGAGTCTCAGAAGAGAGTGTGAGTGTTTCCTTATTTCCTTCTGTTGGAAAGTATTGCTGTTGCTCCATTTTTCCTAATTGATATTACTGGATTTAAAGTCTGATACTGAACTGTTTTTGACACTGGACTTTGATATTTGGATTTTCCCTGGATTGAAAACTGACTGATTTAACTTATGAATGACTTTGGATTGCTTATTTTGGATTTTGCTTAAACCTTTCTGGAAGTAAAAACCTACATTTCCTCTACAGTGTATCTGTGTAATGTGTGTGTATTATTCCAACACTACTCTCTATACGTCTCCCTGTATGCGCCCATTCTCCTAACAGGGAATTACCTCAACAGAGACCACCGCTTTCATCATGCCCTTCCCTTAAAGAGAAACCTTCATGCTGGTTTCAGTGGGAAAACCAGGATTATAGACTGAAGGAGCTGAGGCTGGTGGGGTGGTTTGGGGTGCTGATGGCAGATGCCACCTACATCCCAAAAGGCAACCTGCTGCTGGGATCACCATTCCTGGCATTTGTCCAGCATGTTCTTCTGGTCTGGTACCTGCAGGATAATTCTCCACATAGATGATCCATTTAAGATCCTCCTAATCTAGAGAAGGGACATGCAGGGAGGGCCAATGCCCTGAACTGGAAGCCCCCCAGGTTTCTGACCCATTTCCACTGAGCTGCAAACCAGGAGTAAAATTATCCTCTGGGGCTGAGCTGCTGGGCCCAAAGGAGCCCCAAGATAATTCAACTCATGGATGGCAAGAGCAGCCCCCCCCCCACACCCTCCCTGCTCAGACTCACAGAATAAATTACGCTTGAAATGGGAGAGGCAGGGGCATCATTATCAGCTGTAGTGTCTAAATGAAGGCAAAAAGGCCCATTTGGTTTTATTGCTTGCTTTGGGCCATCCAAGCTCTGGAAAAGACAGAGAAGCTGCAGAAGTTAAAAAAAAAACCCTGCCAAGGCATGAGAGGAGGGCTTATTCTCATCAATAAACGGGGAGAACATTTGTTTTAATCAAACTATTTCTAAAACCCAAGCAAACCCAGCTGTCCTCGACTCACCCAACCACCTTTCCATCCTGCTATAGTAAACAACTCTCCAAATAACTCTGAAAGAATTGGGTGGGAGGAGAACCAACAGGGTTTTAAATCGATTTCTAAACAGTCCAACATAGATTTAGGGAAGCAAGAACAGCCCTCCTTGCATTCAAAGGTAAAGTGCTCTTGAACATGAAGGTTCTAGCTCACTAACACACTGAGTGCAAAAGTGGGAGAGATGGAGGGAGGTGGTTGATGGAGACCACCTCCCGAGGGTCTTTCTGGTATTCAGTATTGCAATATTGACCCCCTAAAAGTGTTCCACATTCTGGGTGAAGCAGAATATAACAGAATAACAAAGTTGGAAGGGACCTTGGAGGTCTTCTAGCCCAACCCTCTGCCTAGGCAGGAAACAAATAGTTATCCAACATCCTTTTGAAAACCTCCAGTGTTGGAGCATGCACAACTTCTGGAGGCAAACTGTTCCACTGATTAATTGTTTTGACTGTCAGGAAATTTCTCCTTAGTTCTATATTGCTTCTCTCCTTGATTAGTTTCTGCCCTTTGCTTCTTGTCCTGCCTTCTGGTGCTTTGGGGAATGCTTTCCTACTGAATTTCCACATACATTCCCGCAGCCTAAACACCCCACATAAAATAGATCACTACAAAACAAATGACCCAGGAGATTACAGCACAAGATCTAGGATATCTCCACAACAAAACTCACAAGGCCATCACACAGCCCATTATCCTAACATCAATTCAATCAATCAATCAAGAGGCAGCAGTGCAGCCAACCAGCCCAGCACACCAGCCCCCACCACCAGTTTTTATAGAGAGAATGGCAGCTCCAATCACACACTGCTTGCACAAGCATGAATCCGAAAGCACCAGCCTGAGGATGGCAAGTGGGACCTCACCGAAATGTCACCAAGATACTCTTAATATTACACAGGAAAAGACCCGAACACATCTAGACCTACATACCAGTACCCATGAAAATCTACGAAAACACACATACACACACACACATATATGAAAGGAAATACATCTCTATCTCTGTCATCTCTATCTCTTTATCTATCTGTCTATTTACCTACCTACCTATCTAATCTAGCTAATCTATCTATCTATCTGTCCTTTCTGAAGGTTGATACCTGCCAAATGTAGGTCATTCAGCTGAAGCTGGAAGAATTCAAGTGCCAGCAAACTTGACTGTGCCTGCTGTGCCTTGTAGTTCAGCAGCCGGTGAGCCCGAAGACCACAGGTTATTTCACATGAAAGATGGCCTTAATTTAGCTGCTTTAATTCTGACAGCAGGACCTGTTGCCTCCTGCCAGCGTTCCAGCCTCGGTTATTTGGTGATCGGAAAATAAATCACAGGAGATTCCCCACAGTCCTGAAGCGGCTTGGGTTGTGTTGTGTGCGTCTGTTTGTGTGTCTCCCTTCTACCACTGAGACTCTTCCTAGTGGCATCTGGTTGTAAATATTAAAGTGTGATTGTCTGCAAGGACAGCCAGCTAGCTTCTTAGCAGTTTTTGAAGACACAGGAGGTGGGGAAAAAAACGGATCAGTTTGTTTTTGCCTACTGGGAGATGAATGTCTCTGCTTCCCTCGAACCTCCTAAACATGGAGAACAAAGGACAGGCTGGTGCCAGGATGGCATCTGAAGACTGTTGCCACCATACAGATGACACTGATTGCTACTCCTTGAACACTGCAAGACTTGTGGCAGGCAGAGAACAGGGTAACATAATGCTGCATTTTGGTGACATCGCCTCCAAAGTGCACGACATCTCTTCTTTCCAGGGAAAGCCTGACTTTTTTCCCTTCTTGCCTGGCACCATGAGGTCTAGGGTGACATAACTCTACAATCCAAAAATTTCGCTGCCTCCCCCAGAGAGCACTATTAAGGCGAGCTCCTTAACTCAAGGACAGTGCTGCCTTTGTCAAGGATCTCCAGACCTGGATCACAGCCTCAAGGAACACAACCCAGGTAGCAGTTGTCTTCCAAAAAGGTGTCTGAAGGAAACGCAACATCGTCTCATCAAGATAACTGTGTAGCAGGGCAACATCCTCTCCTGGGCCCCCTGCCTGCCCTGACAGCCATTCAGGGCTGGCCTGGTGGTCCAGAACCCCTAGTCCAACTGTCAAAGTGACCAAGATAGCCTGTTCTTTCTTGGGAAAGGCTGGCTTTTCTGCCCTCTTTGGGGAAATAAAGCCTAGGGTAACATTATGTTTTTGCCAACTAGCTTGGGTGTGTGTGTGTGCAAAGTGAAAGAAAACGCAAAGTGGTCCACATTCCAGCTGGAAGGCAGAAGTTTGAGGGTCTCCATCCCAAAGTTTTAGAAGCCCCCATCCTTAAGTGCTGTACATGTCCTGCCAGAATCTCAGCTGGGAATCAGATTGCACTTACAGAGGCGGCTTGACTGACTGCTCATGATGCTTCTGCTTCTTCTTCTCCTTGTGGGGATCCACCAATCGGAGGGTGTCACGGATAACGGCCACCTTGACTTCTTCATCAACTGGACTGGGGATGTTGTGCGTGACTCCCGGAGAAACCTGGGAAATCCAAATCCCAGCAAACATTCTCAAAAGTCAGCTTTTTTGCCTTCAAGCTGGATGTTTTATTCTTTAGAATTTTTTTTCCAAATTCCAAGGTTAAAACACAAAAAGGACAAAAATAAATAAACAAAAGAAACACAGACACTAAAAAAGAAAAAAAGTGTCTTAAAAAAGAAATAGGAAAAAAAGACTAAAGCTTACACACATAACATCCTGCTCAGTTGAATGCTGATTACTATAAATATGGCAAGATTTAGAGAGGACTTCATTCAAGGCCAGCTGGTTCCTACACCTAGCTCTGTCCTCAAGGGAGCAGGGAAGGTTTAAACTTCTCCAGACTTTTCACCTGAATGCAGGGGTGGGATTCTACCTGATTGGACCGGTTCTATAGAACCGGTTGTTATGATTCTGCCCAGTTTGGGGATCCAGCAAATTGCGCCACTGGCTGGCCCCTCCCCTCCCCGCCCACTCACTCCTTACCTGGCATGCACGCCATCAAACTTGCCCGATAATTTGCTATTTTTCCTCCCCCCCCCAACCATCTGTTGTTCTGCTGTGCCTGAGATTTAGATTAGCTAGAAAGCAGGAAATCATTGGATTTCTTGCTTTCTAGCTAATCTCAAAGCAGAGCCGAACCTTCCTTAGGACTGAAGTTTCTATTTTTCAGTGCAGACTCAGATAGCAGATTGCAGAAAGATACAACTCTGAGTGAGTCTGTGATTCTGTGAGCAACTCAGTCTGCCAGCTTGCTTTGCCTGATTTTGGGGCAAAAGTTGCTCTTTTTTTAAAATAAAAAATTTAATATTTACATAAATGTTTACAATATTTACACGCAAGCCACCCCCCGCCCAGTCACATGACCACATAAGCCATACCCACAAATTAGACCACACCCACAGAACTGGTTGTTAAGATACTTGAATCCCACCCCTGCCTGGACGGCATGGCCAGGAGGAGGGGTGGGGCCTCTGGTGGGACAGCTGAGGAAGGGGAATATATTGTTTCACCCAATTAAAAATAAACAGTCAAAATATTAATCCTCTTGAGTGTGAGTTACTGTTCTTTTCAAGGGGTATTTGAGGAAGGGGGCAGCTGGGCCCACGTGGGAGGCAGGGAGCTCTACTCTCATCTCTCCAGAAAAAGAAAGAGGCCGGAGGATGGCCGGACCTATGCCCACCTCTTGTTCATGTTCAATCTTCATACTTGGGTTGGCATTGACTTCCAGCAAAATGGGCTTCAGGTTCTTCATCAGCAGGATGTCAAATCCTAAAATCTTTGGAGGAGAGAGAGCAGCCACCGATCTTTCCCAGAAACCAAAGAACAGAATGAAACCATTTCCAAGCTCCCCAAGAACCACCCTAAACCCCTGGTGTTTTGCTCAGCTTTACCCCCTAGAAGAAAAGGGGTCCTGAGGGAGGGTTCCCCCAAAGATCTGGACACCGGGGGGGGGGGGGGCTTCCATGGCAGCCAAGAATTAAGAGGAGGGGGAGTCTATTAAACCTCTCCATGGCCCCAGAATCCCCTAATCAAGATCCGTCTTCCTCCTGGTTGCAATTCTGTGCTCTGGAGGCAGAAAACACAAAGGAGCAGACAACACCCCTGCCCCACCCAAAAAAACTTTTACTGCCTGAATCACTTTGGACAACCAGCCCCTGACTCCAAGGCAGTGGCTGAGAGGGCTAAGGGAAGCAGTGACCCTCCCAACTTAGTGAGGTCCACTCAACGCCCCCTCACACACACTTTCTGCAAGAGCCTAAAAACTTGCCTTCTCTGCCAGCTGGCTTGGGGTACCAAAGGAGGGGCTTCACATCAGGGGAGGGGTGAACAGATAAATATACATAGATAAATATCAGATCCCACCTCCCCTCCTGCCTCACCCTACTCACTCATTCCCTCCTAATCGTTTAGCTATGAGTCTATCATCCGCACCTCTATAGCTGTCTGGTTTGATTCTGCAACCCAGCAGGACGGACACAGACTTCAGAGGATAATTAGGACTGCAGAAAAAACAATTACTACCCACCTGCCTTCCATGGAGGACCTGTATATCCTGCACAAGTCAAAAAGAGGGCTGTGAAAATATTTAGAGACTCCCTCACATCCTGGACATAAATTCTTTCAACTTCTACCCTCAAAATGATGCTATACAGCACTGCACACCAGAACAACTAGACACAACGACAGTTTTTCCACAAAAGCTATCACTCTGCTAAACAAATAATTCCCTCAACACTGTCCAACTATTTACAAAGTCTGCACTATTATTACTATTAATCTTATCATCACTCCTTATCATCCATCCCCTCCCACTTGTGACTGTATGGCTGTAACTTTGTCGCTTGTATCCAATTTATATTGACTGTTTCCTAGTATGATTTGATTGCTTATTCTATCCTATGACTATTATTAAGTGTTGTACCTGATAATTCTTGACTTTTCTTGACGAAGGTACCTTTTCTTTTATGTACACTGAGAGCATTTTCACCAAGACAAATTCCTTGTGTGTCCAATCACACTTGGCCAATAAAGTATTGTGTTGTGTTGTATTGTATTGTGTTGTGTTGTGTTGTGTTCTATTCTATTCTATTCTATATTCTATTCTACTCTAATTTCTATTGTATTGTATTCTTATTTCTATTCTATTCTATTCTTATTTCTATGCCTATTCCTATTTTTATTTCTATTCTATTCTATTTTTATACTTGGCTGGTATTTTATTTACATGCTCTTATCTTTTGATGTCACAAGACGCCTAGAGTTACCCCGGGGTAAGATGAGCTGGCCAATAAACTGGGTAAGCACATAAATAAAAAAAATATATTCCATGCACATCACTTTGGACACCCAGTGGGTTCACAAGTCCTCTCATGAAAACCCGCACTCACTTGGAAGCAGGAAGGCCCCAGTTTCCCTGCGGGGATATCGGACTGGTGAAAGACCTTCAGCTCAGGCACGATGGCAATCACGGTCTTGATGACCAAGGAGATGATATCGGACCAGACCTTCCGGATGTTGATGCCACCACAAGCCAGCTTGCCCAGAACGCTGGAAAACGTCCGTTTGCTGCCAGTGTTGCCGCTGTCCGAGTGGACAAAGTTCCCACTGTGGATGTTGAGGGAGTAGTTGGTCAAGTGCATGTAGACCTGGTGGAGGTTCTTCAGGGCCGGCTCCTGGTAGGGCTCCGTGCAAAAGCGGCAGAGTCCATCCTTGGCCACGTAGACCTCCAAGGGATCCAGGGATCTGAGCAGGACGTACAGGCGGATGTCAAACTTCAGCTTGTCGATCAAGAAGGGCTTGGCCATGTATTCCTGGACCACGGCCGGCCTGCTCTGCAGGTTGCCCATCAGCCGGATCTCCGTGGGATCCTTCACCAGGTAGATTCCGTCTCCCTGGCAGCCCCCATCAGGCTTCACAATGAAGGTGGGTTTCCACCTGGGGTTGTTCTCCTTCATCAGGTTTACCTGCCAGGGAAGCAAAAGGAGGGAGACAACGAAACTTTTGCCTGCTTCCAAGCCTTTCCCCTCTCTTCCCCCACACCCTTATGTTTTTTAATCAGCTTTGGGGCAGATCCCATTTAATCCGCTTCTTACACAGTCAGAGATCTTCCTGTCTGATGCCCCAAAGGTGCTTTTTTTCCAAGAGGAAACTGGACTTGCTTTGTTACTCCTCGAAGACATTTTGCTTCTCGCCCAAGAAGCTTCTTCCGTTCTGAACTGAAGAGCTGAAGGAGCTTCTTGGATGAGAAGCGAAACGTCTTCAACGTCTTTAACCAGAGAGGTGTGTTTCCCTTTAAGACAGATGGAGGACCATATGCGGGGCTGTTTTATTGGCCATCTGCTGCTTGCTACATCAAAGCATGGGGGGCGGGGGCGGGTTGGACTCTACTTACAAGAAGAGGTGAGGGGGATTCAGCTGCCTGAGCCATTTGTCCCAAGATGGATGGCCTGCAGAGGCTGCCCAGAAGATTCCCGGGTGCCAAAAATCTCTGCTTTGGGCTGGAGGACCACATCCAGAGAGTGGAACATGGAGTTGAGCTCAGCTATGGATTTGGGAGCATTAGTTTGGAAAGAAGAACAAGATGTATATGGGTGGGCTTCAATTCCCAGAATTCCCCAGCCAATTGGCTAGGGAATTCTGGGAGTTGAAGTCCACCCATCTTAAAGTTGCCCAAGATGTTTGCTTAATCCCCTTTCGGATGCATCTCTCCACTTGCAAAACTTCCTCCAGGAAACCCAACAGTTCAGCTGGGTTTCTATGTCTTGCGAGGACCCAGAGAAAGAGAGCAGGCTGGAGAAGCTTCCTGTCGTGCCCCTGGTGGAGACTGACTCTGAGGGAGAGGAGGAACAGCCGACAGGGAGTGGAAGTGGGGCTCCGGAGGTTGTGGAGGATGCAGGGGAAGGGCAGAGGCCGGCTGAGCAGTCAGAGGAGGACCCAGGCCCATCCCCTCTCCATCCTAGGGCACACAGGGAGGAGAGGATAAGGGAGAGACGTGGTCTCCTCGAGAGGAGAGGGCCTTGATCCCCTTCATGGGCTGCAGCTGTGACAACTGAATAAGAGGATGGACCTGTACTGGCAAATGCTGATTACAAAGCATGGAAATATCGCTAGTTTATGGTTCCTCTCTGAGTTTGGCGTCCTTCCCAGTGTATGTTCTGTTATCTATGGACATCCTCCAGCCCTTATCTTGCCTGGTTTGGGTTGCTTTTTTCCTTCTTCTTGTAACTGTTTGTGTGGGAGTTTTTTTGTCTCCAGTCAAGAATATTTGGAGCTTGGAAGCAAAGTGAAGGAATAAAAGGGGCTTCACCTGTTTTCTGTGACTGTGTTTGTTTCATATCCCACCCTGGGTCCTCACACTTCCAGTGCCCTGGCATTAAAGCCTATTGGCAAAAAATGCCTGCCTCCTAGCCAGGCCTTTGCACCCAGATCAAAGTGCCCCCACACCTACCTCGGTGAGAAAGATGGCAAATTCCTCCGGGAGGATCCAGGAACGGGGATAGAAGTTATACTCTTCGGGAAAAAGCTCCTGCATCGTCCTCATGGCACGACTCAGGTTAACCTTCCGTGCCATTTCGGTCATGCCTGGTGGGGAGAGGAAGAAGTGTGGGCAAGGGCAGCTGCTGTCCACTGAGATGCTTCAGGCCCAGAATGCCCAGCCAAGTGCCAGAGAAGATGGCACTGAAAGCCAAAGATGCTGACCTCCCTTCCCAGCCCTGAAATTCAATCTTTGCCTTACAGAAGGATTGTGGCTTCTATATCCTTTTATTACTCTTCCTTTCTGCCCAACCTATTCATTCTGTTTTACTATTTTATCGATTGTTTACCTGTTTAAGTAACCTTATCAACTGCCCAAAGGATCTATTAAGCCGATCAACTTAATGATGATAAATTTTAACATACTGAAGGTTAAAGGTTCCCTTGTCATGGAGATGAGCTGCAGCCCCTGCCACCATATTGGGTAGGAGGGCTATTTTTTTTTATCTGAAGCAAGAATCCCAAACCTACTTAGCAGGGATTAAACTTTCACAGCAGAATAAGCTCCTAAATTTGCCAGTTTGTGCCACCAGGGTGGAAATGTGCACAGCCCAATTTATCAAGTATTGATCAATCGGTCTGTGTGATATTAAAAGATTCTTTTCAAAGTACCCAAGCGTAGGACTTGGTTACTGCTGAAGATTTTCTTCAGACCGAGTAGCTCACACTTTGCAGCCAGGAGAGAAAATAGCCCCAGAATTTAATTACACTTGGAAGGAGTTGATTTTTTGCCAATTTGATCCCTGGGAAGGCCTTTTTATAGATCCTTGTATAGCACAATAAAGCTGAGGCAGGAACAGTGATGAGCCAGTAATGTGGCCCTTCCTTAGCTGGATTCAGGAAGAGATTAATGGTAAATCAGGGAGCTTTAAGAAGTTTAATAGCCCCAATTTCAAGGAAAGGTTGTGTTAAATTTCTCGGTGCTTAAAAGAAAATGGCCCATCGGAGAAATCTCTCTTGGCAGAAGAAAAGAGATGGGACTGCTTTGTCTAGGTTTTTCAACAAAATCAAGTAACTGCAAATATTTATTAGCTGTACAGAGTCTGTGATTTATTTGGGCATGGCTTTCACCCAGAAACCTGCCCCATATCTGAAGAGTTTCTGCTTGTCCCATTAAAATAAGTTTCCACCACAAAAACCAAGAATCAAAAGAGAGGGGATACAATTCAATGATGGACATTTAAAACAGTGAGAGGTGCTCTTGGTGTTATCTGAGCTTGGTTGCTTTCTTGCAGATGTTTTGTGACCCAACTAGGTAACATCATCAATGCTAGAAGTGATCAGGATTTGCTCTCTGTTCTAGTACTCACTCACTCCCTTCCAGCACTGATGATGTTACCTAGTTGGGTAATGAAATATCTGCAAGAAAACCCCCAAGCTCAGAGAGCACCAAAGATCCCCTCGGTTCAACCCTGAGCTACAAATATTTTCCTTTATTGGTATTTAAAACATTATAAGAAATATTTTCTCCCCTCTTGAAAATGATCAGCAAGAAGCTCATTGCAGACATAAGATGAGAGAAGGGCTGGCAACTGGCTTTAGACTATTTTTGACTAGACTAAATATTAAATTATTTTAGGCTAGCTTAAACATTCCCGTTTTTGATGAAGGTGATGGTCTTAGGCTAAGGAAGGCCAACAACCATTGGAGCTCTGTGGGCATCCAACTTTTCAGCAGAGACGATCCCAGCAACGGTTCTCGTCCCATGTAAGTTACCTGGAAATTTGTTGACTTGTCCCGAATAAATGACATTGTCATGAAAGGAGACAGCATGCCAATAGATGTCGCAGGGCAAACGGCGACCAAATGGAAACTGGACACGGCAGAAGAGAAGGAGACAAAAAGGAGATCCCTTAGCCAGAGTTCCCTGGGCATACAGACATACTTCGTGGGTCTACAACAGGGGTCTCCAACCTTGGCAACTTTAAGCTTTGCTGGCTGGGGAATTCTGGGAGTTGAAGTCCTCCAGGCTTAAAGGTGCCAAGGTTGGAGACCCCTGGTATCTAGGAAGAGGGAGATACTTTGCAGAGATTATTCTGGCATTGCTCCTCTCTTTTCTAATGAAAGAAAAGCATCAAAAACCTCAGCTTCATCAACAAGCAGCTCAGGAGAGAGAGAAAACAATTAATTAACACGCTAATTGGGCACGTGCTTTCGTTCTCCCCTGCTTAATGGGGAACGGTGGCACCCACAACTGACAACAACAGCCACAGAGAAGGGGGATCTGTGACTCACTGCCTGATGCCTTGAGACTGAGGGGGGCGAGGGGGGCAGGGGAGACACTCCGTAACCTGCGAAAGGTCTGTTTGCAGGAAAACAAGCCAGCAACAGTGCAGCTCTGCTCTTGTCCCTCCTCTTCCTCTGCCCCACAGGCACCTAGAATGCAAGGGGGGGGGGAAATCTCATGCCCCCAACATTCTGCCTTCCAAGTGTGCTCAGCCCCATCTTCCATCCTTCCCAACCAGCATGGGAGTCGGTAGTTCAATACACCTGGAGGACCCCGGATTGGGAGAGGGCGCAAGGGAGAAACCCCTGGCCCAGGAGAGGGGAAAGGGAGCCTGGAAAACAGATAAATGGGGGGGAAGGGCCCTCTATCTGCAAGGGTGCAGCAGCTCCACAGGAACTCATCCAACCTGCCTCTCCCAGACTGAGACAATGAGCAAGATGCTAACTGTGCTGTCCAGACAGTATATAGTTAATTGGGAATTGGGAGCTATTTCCTTAAGGGAATGCCTCATGCTAAATGTAGTTAATGCACCATGGGAAATGTAGTTCATGTCATCTGGTCACATCTATAATCCTGACTGGTCACTGAATTGGCCCTTAGTTGGGTTGGGGGAGTTTCCTTTATTCTTGCTTGGACCCCAGCGGCATCATGCTGTTTTGCTCCATCGTTATGGGATGAAGATAACTGTATTTTTACACTACGGAGTCCACTATGCAAAGATTGAACATTAGATGGATTTCGACATAACCGTGAGTTATACTTCAAGGATGCCTTATGACCCAATAAAGAAACTTTGTATGGAAGCCTTTGTAGAGTTTGCCTGATTGTCTTTATATTCAGCCAGCAATTAAAAGACACTAACATTCACAGAACCCTAGTTGCGTAGTTGAAAGAAGGAATACACACAAAAAAGAACTCAAAGAATATACACAAAATTCAATAAACCCGCTATTATAGAAAGGGAAATAAGAGCCTGGACAACTGGACTAAGAGAACGTGAGGAAGAAAGATGCCTGACTCACTTGTTGACCAAAAAAGATGAGAGACCTTTGTCCCCTGAGCACTCAGTCCCCTTCCTCAAGGCCATCCAGACGGTCCACGCTACCAGCTCCTTAATTCTAAAACAATCCCCAGGGAGCCTTCAAAGTGATAGAAGGGGACAAGGGGGAGGCGAGGAAATGCAAGGAAAAAGAATTGGCTTTTCATATCTTGGTCCCTAGTCTGTTTCATTTGTGAATTGGGTACTCACAAATTTCCTTCCATAGAAAAAATAACGCGCGCACACACACACACACACACACCCCAAACAGAAAGGGAGACTTAGGGAGTGATGGTTCAAGACACAGAAAGGAAAAACAGCATCCTTATAACCGTGCAGCAGTAAATATGTATCAGTGAAGTATCGATGAAACGTGAGGACTAGATGCTTGCCTTTACAAAGAAAAACAGAAGCTGAAAGCCTCACCCTTTCCAGGCATGTTTATTTCACTTCAGAGGAGTGTGTGTTGCAGAAAATTGCCACAAATGGCCATCCTTTCTAAAAGTAATGCACAAGTTCAAGGGATGTTTTCTGCAAATGATGCTCAGATTGCCTTCCAAAAGGCAGGAGCCCCCTCTCCTGGCCACAGAGCCCCGGATCCGGATGGGAGAGTTAAGCAGGGGGGGGGGGTCTCTGAGCTAATTATGCTAATTCCTTGATAACACCCTGCAAAGCCCAGTGGAGAATGAAGGTGTCACCTTGTTGCAAAAAGGATTTGGATTTGTTGGGGGTGGGATGGCGACCTCTCAGAAGTGCCACCCGCAGGGATTAGCACAGAAGCAGCCTGGCTTCTGCTCACACCTTTGCAAGGGATTTTCACACATTGTGTTAGCACAAAATCCTGTTTTAACCAGATTTATTTCTGCTTCGCTCTCCAATATTGCAGAAAGAGTTTCGACTAAGCGAGGGCCAACATTCTTCATTGCCAAACACTGATATTACAGCTCAGTTTTCTGATTCTGCCCCAAACCTTGATTCCCCACCCCCCTTCCCCCTTCCTAAAGAGCTTAGGAAGACTTGGGAACCAACCTGTCTGCTGTGGATCTGGGAGTGCTTAAACACAAAGGTTCAGTTTTCCCCTTTTCTTGTGGTTCCATTCAGATATTGTGAGAAAGGCTGTGGGGATGCCTGGGTCTCTGGAGGTCATCATTGAAGGCAGGGGTCGCCAACCTTTTGGACCTCAGGGACCACCAAACTCATAATTTTAAATCCTGTGGACCAGAGACCCTGGGAAAATCCCCAAAAAAGTCTGCAGGAAAATTCCCCACCCCATTTTCCTATTGATCAATCCTTCTTTATTTGGGATCACAGGATACAGTCTCATGCCCTGTTCTCAGAGGGAGAAAGAATGAGAGAGAGAGAGAGAGAAAGAGAGAGACTTTTGGCTTCATGCAAGGAAAGCAGCAGAAGCAGAAGTCTTTCTTTCTCTCCCCCAAACTCTGCCAGAAATGAGTTTTTGCTGGCACAGCAGGGGGCCTTGCAGGATCCCAAAGCCTCATAAACTGACATTTGAAATTAGAGAACAAGAAAATAAATATTATAAGGTGTTGTGGCTCGGATTCCCGAGCCTGTGCTGTTAGAGGAGGAGGACTCGGAAAATGAGGAGGAGGAACTGGGAATGCCTTCCTCCCCAGGACCTTCCTCTCTGGCAATGCCTTCCTCTTTGATAATACCTCAGGTTTCGGCTGACAACCGAGAGGAACAGCTTGAGATGAATCAGGAGGAGGAGGGCATATCAGAGCAGCCCCTGACAGGGAGTCAAGTGGACGAATGTTGGCTTGATCCTAGGCAGCGAGGAAGGAAGAAATGTGAGCTGCAACGTAGGAGGCATGGGAGGGTCAGAAAGTGAGCTGAGTCATTGAAACGCACCCCACAGGGGATAAAAGTGGGTGTGTTTTAGCCAAAAACTTTGTACGGGACAAAGTTTTTACTTCTCCTCCAGGTTTCATAGTAACTGTGGTCTGCTTTGGAATCTTTAATGAATAGTTTTTTCTTGTTATCATTTCAAACTTGGCAGACAGAGTGTATTGGAATGCCAAGGGCATTATCAGTATGAAGGATTAACTCTATAAAGACCGAGTCACCTTGCCTACCTATGTTGGTATGAGTTTGGACTCTTTCATCTGTTTTGGAAAGAAGAAAGATGAGACATAACAATAAGGTATGGGTTTTATTTTATGAATGGTTAGACAAAAAATATGGAAATGAAATATGGAAGAGAATTTTGCAATATAAGGATAATAGAATTATACAGAATATAACATAAAGATGTACTACTATTGGATGGATTTAGGATGATGTAATGAATGTTATCAGATAAATTAATCTAAAATCTTGAATATCTTGCATAAAATGATGGAATAATAGTTATAGTCAAATGAATTATTAATAATGATAATAATGTACAAATATATAATAGATTGATAATATGAGAATGTATACGAATTGTAAGTGAGGACTATGGAGAGGATGCACAAAAGACTTGTAACCAACCGACACACTGTATGTTTGTATCGAGAAAACGGTTTTATGTTTTATGTTTTGTTGGTGTATGTTTGTCTAAAATAATATTTTTTAAAAAAATAGACTCATTTCTGGCAGAGTTTTTGGGAGAGAAAGACTTCTGCTGCTTTCCTTGCGTGCAGCCAAAAGCAGAAGAAGAAAGAAGCAGAAAGAAGCAGCCCGTTGGCCAGGCCAGGCGCGTGGGGCAAGTCCCCCCCCCCGCCCTTTCCCCCCTCCCCTCACTACCTCACATTGTTCACAATGCAAGCAACGCAAACCTTGTGTTCCCATGGGCCATGTGGGCAGCACAGCTTGGACTAATTTGCTTTGGGGGGGGGGACATTTCTCTGAGGACCACCAAAATTTTCTCATGGACCACCAGTGGTCCCTGGCCCACTGGTTGGCGACCACTGATTTAAGGAAAGGCTGAAAGGAGAGGATTGGGGATCTGAGCAGCCCAGGGCCAGTTACTGGGGCTCGGCCAGTTGCCCTCATTTCCCAGGGGAAGAGAAACCAACAAGCAGCAAGCCCACCCAAAGGAGACCAATGCCTGCTGGGAGTCCAGCCATGTACTTCTCCAAGGGTTGGGTTCTTGGTGTGGCCACAAGCCTGGGCACAGGCCATCCAGCGAAAGGAGCTCAGGAACCTCCCCTCCCACCTGCCCTGTGCCTAGAATTGCCGGCAACCCTGGTTGTCAACACCACAAAGGCCTTTCTGGCAGCACTCAATGATGTCACAAACAGCTCTGTGGACACTGGGAAGGAAAAGGAGGGATAGGAGCTGCAGGAAGGGAGGTGAGGGTCCCTGAAGACTTTTGCGCGGGGGGCGGGGGGGGGTGAGGAGCTGAGCCTTCCCAAACCAGCTCCTCCAGGTGCTTGGGACTCCCGTTCCCATCACAGCCAAACCAGCCCAGCCCAGGGCGCTGCAGTCCTTCAGAACCGCTCCGGCTCACTGGCCCCTTCTTCTTGGATCCGAGCAGACCCTCCCTCTTATCCTCAACCTCGAACCCCGCGGAAGGAAAAAGCCAAGCAGCCCGCGCGCCTTGCGCTCCGCCTCTGCGCCGCGCTTACCTCCTTCCAGCGCAGTTGGCGCAGGCTGAGCTTGAGCGCCTCCAGCGAGGTGCGCGCCTTGGAGCTGTCCACCGTGACCGGGCGCGGGCTGCGGCGAGGGCGCGGGCGGGACCGTGGCGGGATTGCGGGCGCGACCCCGCCGGCAGGGTCCTTTCCCTCGCGCGGCGGCTCCTGCGCGCTGCCACCGCCGGCTCGCCGCCCGGCCTGACCCCGCGGCGCTGCGCCCGGACCTCTCACGGGCGAGGAGGCGACCACCGCCCCCTCGGGCCGGGCGTCTCCGGCTTGAGCTGCGGGTGGCGGCGGCGGTGGCGGCGGCGTCTCCATCCGACCGGCGGCGGCCCTTCCCGTTCCTGCCTCTCCTCCGGCCGTTGCGCTCCCGCCGCCACCGGGCGCCGGCAGGGACTGAGCGTGCTCCCCGGAGTTGCCCCGCGCCCCGGCCGGCGTCGCCCTTGGTTGCTCGGACGAGGCAGACGCGCCGCTCCACGCGCTGCCCGCTCGCCCCTCTTTGGGCTGGGAGCCCAGGCAGCCGCGCCCCGGGGAGAGGGAGGGGGAGGCGGGCAGCCCGGAGGCTCGGCCCGGCGGGGCCTCGGCCGCCTTCAGAGCAAGCTCAGTCCCGCACGCGCTTTGCCTTCCTCGCTTTTGGTTGCCGGCCCACTTGCGCCTCCAGCAGAGACCTCAAGACGGCCCGAGGCTCTGCTCCAGTCCGCTCTTGGCCGTGGAGCGGGGCGAGGGGCAGAGAGCCCAGCGGAGGGGATGCTGGCATTGCCTCTCGCTGCCCTTTGCACAAGTGACGGGGCCACCGTGTCCCTGAGAAGGGAGGTAACCGATTGGAGAAGTCCTTCCCCCCCCCTCCACAACTTTTGGGGCAGATTAAGCTGGGACAAGGCCTGGCCTCAACCATCCAGCTTGTTTAATGAGGGGTGGGGTGGGGTGGGCTTTGAACCCAGATGGACCACAATCTCAGACCTCTCTCCGTTCTCAGCTTAGCGATTCTAGAAGGTCTGAGGAGCCCACAAGGATTCTGCGGGGTGCGGGGGGAACTTCTTCGAAACAAGGATGTCCCTATTTGCTTCTAGCATCCTCCCTTCTCTTCAGCCTTCAAGCCCCGGCCTGTCTTGGGAAGGGGCCAGGCTTGCAATGTGCTTGGCACGGGGTCAACTGCACCAAGCCCCTCTCCCATCTGGGCCTTGCACCCGTCACACTGACCTCTGCAGAGGAAAGGGTCAGGAGCGGAGGGGGGGGGGGGGGGGGGGGAGCAGCACCCTCGAGCTTCCACCTGCGCACACAAGGGAGAGAGAAGTTCAATTTGCCAATAATGAACCCACCCACCCCCTGTGAATTATTGGCCTGGAATAGGAACTGGGAAGACCTGTAGATGGTGCTGCAGCAAAGAGACACCCAAAAGGCTGGGCCTTTCCCAAGCTCTCTCCTTCCTCAAATAATTCACAAGGAGGATGAAACCGGAACCCGGAAAGGCCTCCGTGGCCGGGAAGAAACGGCACTGTTTTGGCTCGGGAACCCCAATCTGGTTTGAGGGAGGGCAAAACAGAGAAACTGGTCTTTCTTCGAAGCTCTGTTCGCCCGGCTTTCCCAGCTCAGTTCTAGAGTCCACGGCTGTTCTTTGCATAACAAGCTTGATTTCGTGGCAAACGGTGCAAATTCCATACCTGGCTTAATTCCGTAACCAGGTTAATTATGTCGTGCAAAGGCTGCCCCTGACAGTCTAGTGGGCATTGTATCGAGATACCTGCTATTTTATGCTTCGTGATTGATTGATTGATTTTTGCCCTATGGAAGTAATCGGGCTTTTCCCAGTTTGTTTTTGAGTAACTTTGACGTCTTTCAACAAAGCCACTGTTCCTCTTGGAGGCCTCCAGTGGACCCCAACTGGGCAGGCATGCTGAGAGAAGAAAACTTGGCTGGACCCCTGGATTGAAGAGGAGCTGGACCTGGGGTGTCTACATTGCAGCCCTGGTCAAAAGGGCCCAGCAGAGATTATACTACCTGAGACTTCTTGGAAAACAATAGAATGAAAACTGCTGGTGACCTTCTACTGCTGCATCATAGAGAATATCTTAACTTATTACACCTCTGTATGGTTTGCCAATTGCACAGGGGAAGATAGGACAGCACTCCAGAGGGTTAATGTCATTGCCCAGAGGATCATGGGTTGCCCTCTCCCCTCTTTGGAAGAGTTTTAGAGCTCCTGCTGCCTTAAGAAAGGTCAAAACATTCTCAAAGACCCATCTCATCCTGGGAACCCTTTTTTTGAACTATTACCATCTGGCAGATGGTCCAGAATAATTAAAAACAAGGACAAACAGGCTGAAAAACAGCTTCTATCCCAGGACAGTGGCTCTTTTGAATTCTGCTATATAGTGCAGTGTTGGTGTGGTGTGGTGTGGGGGGTTTCGATTCAATGTGTGGAGTGTGAAGGATGTGTGTTTGTGTTTATTTTCATGGTCATGATGTGCACTGAAGACGGTGTTTTATTTCATTGTACAAGGAGCAATGACAACAAAGTAAACTAAACTAAACTAAATTGAATATTTATTAGGGCTTAACCCCATTTGCAAGGACACATTTTGGTCCATCCATTCCTGCCACTGGTTATACAAAGAAGCCACAAGTAGCTTGATTTGCACAATACATTCCACCAAATTGGCCCCATCCTCGCTTGGTATTGGTGTGTGTGTGTGTGTGTGTGTGTGTGTGTGTGTGTGTGTGTGAGACCTGGGCAGACCTCTCTGGCCTCCTGGGAGCAAACTCGGGTGCGGGAAAGAGGGCACAACAGTCTTATGCATTTGGGCCAAATTTAGTCAACGCCTGTAGAAAACATAAACAACATGTGATGTACTTTAAATTATAGGTTATTATAAATTATAAGTTATAACCCAAGAAATTATATTTCCTGGGTTGGTTTTGCAGGCTCAACAGTCCCACAGTTAAAGCAAAAATGCTTGGATAGGGGAAAAAACAACAACCCTGTCTGATCAAGACAATGTTTAAATTAAATGGATAAATTAACTCAAGAATTAAAAAATAAGACCGAATCTGATTATTATAAAATTTGGGAGAATTTTTACCACTGGTTGAAAAAAGGAGCAATAATATGAAAGATGACTAAAGTCTATGTATATATGTAAATTTGTATTATTTTCTATATTTATTATTGAAGGATGTAAGACAATTAGGTGTGTCAGGATATATGTACTACGTTCATTGTTTTTAAACCTCCTTTTTTGTATGTTTAATATTTAAAAAAGAAAAAGACAACGTTTACTTCCAAGGACTGAAATGAAAAGGAGGAGGAAAATGTTAATTTTCATGCAAAAATGTGTTGGATATTTCTGGGCTCTCCAGGAGTGACACACAAATAAGTGATCAAAGATGGGCAGTTTCTAGCAGATTTGTGAGTCTTAATTACAGGCTCCCCCATTTCATCTCCGAGGCCTCTCGGAAGGAGTTGACAAAATTAAGGGAGGAACAACAAACAACAGGAACTTCTGGGCAGAAGGGTTGAGGTTTGTGACATAATCCACCACAAAATGAGAAACAATCTCAGGAGGGATGTGCAAACTCATGCGCTCAGTTTGTGTAATATGACAAAACCAGCCAATAAGTTTAAAGGAAGCCTTGGTGAAGGGATTTTGCAAAGCCAGTCCGGGTCAACTCCAGGGGGAGGGGAGAGCAATTTCTGAAAAGGAGTGGATGGGTTCTGAGGCCCCCAACATGGGGGTGTGGGAGGGTATTAAGGGGGGGGTTGCTTTTGACTTGTAAACAAAATCCCATCTCAGACAGAAATGGCTTATTGTCTAAACTTATATAAAATGTTTTATCGATGGCATATCCCACCATCAAAATTGGCAAAAATGTACCTGAAACTAGCCCCCAAATGTTCAAAATGTAATGAAGAAATTGGAACCTACAATTATTTATGGTGGAATTGGAAGAGAGCCCAAATTAATTGGTTGAAAATTAAGAATTGGATAGAAGAGATGTATAAAATTAAAATAGTATTTAGACCCGAATTTTTTCTACTGGGAATTAACTTGGAAGACTATAACAAAGATGTAATATATTTAATAATCCATGTCACCACCACTGCGAGGTTAGCTTTTGCCCAAAGGTGGAAAGGTGAGATGGAAATAATTAGGAAAATTTGGATGTGTGCTGAAAGGGATGAATTAACTCAAGAATTAAAAAAATAAGACCGAATCTGATTATTATAAAATTTGGAAGAAATTTTACCACTGGTTGAAAAAAGGAACAAATAAGTGTATCAAAGATGATTAAAGTTGATGTATATATATAATTTTGTATTCTTTTTTTATATGTGTTGCTTAGTGATGTAAGAGAAGTAGGTGTGTCAGGATGTATGCACCACGTTCATTGTTTTTAAATGTCTTTCTTTGTTAGTTGATGAATAAAAAATTATTAAAAAAATTTTAAAAAGAAAAGGAAACAAGGCTTCTTGTTTGAAACAGCTTGTAAATGGTGAGCTGCTTTTAAAATATGGCACTGGAAAAACAAAATCTCTGCAAGAGGCAAAGAGGTGGGAGGAGAAAGCTCCCCCCCCCCCGGTTGACTTGGGGGTCTTGAAGGGCCCACACCAGAAAGGTCATGGAGAGGGGAGGCGGCTTGAGGTCCTGCTCACCCCCCCCCCTCTGGTTCCCCTTGAGACCCTCCAGCCGGTCCTCCGGGCTGGTACCTTGGACAGCGCCGCGCCCTGGCGGGAAGGCGAGCCCGGGGGTGGGGGTGGGGGTCGCTTCCCGGGGGCCGCTTCCCCTTCCCGCCTCGCTCCGCCCCGACGTGGCGCATCACACGGGCGGCACCCGGGAGGAGCCACGGCTGCCTGGCTCACCCGGTCTCCTGGCCGGCCGAGCGCTCCGCTCCTCGCACAGCGCGCCGCTGCCAGGGCGCGCGGGGCGGCAGGGCGTCTGGCCGGGCAGGGCAGAGCCGGGGCGGCGATGCGTTGGTGCCGGCCGAGCCCTCGGGAGCCTCGGCCGCCGCCGCCGCCGCCGCAAGATGCCCGGGAAGCTCCAGAACCGCTACAACCTGGTGGACGACGCGGGCGACGCGCGGGTGCCGCTGCACAACGAGGAAGCCTTCCAGCACGGCATCCACTTCCAGGCCAAGGTGAGAGTGGGGAAGGGAAGGGAAGGGAAGGGCGTCCTGCCTGGGCAGCCGAGAGGCCGTGGTGCCCCCCAGCCCCGCCTTGCGCCCGCCCGCTCAACACGCGCTTGGATCGCCCCGCCGGTGCCCTCCCTCGCTCCGTCCACTCGGCAACCCGGGGCCAGGGGAGCAGAGCTCCGGCGCAGGACACGTCTCTCCGGCACTTAGCTGGATCCGCTTGCGGGCAGTTTAGCCGGCCGGCCGCGTCTGGAAAAAGCCGGGCGAGGAGGGGTCCGCGCAGGAAAAAAGGGGCAGAGTTGCTCGGTCACAGCTGCATTGGGGACTCCCCATGCCAGGCAAAGGCAGCGAAGTTTGAAACAGAGCCTCTCTCTCTCTCTCTCTCTCTCTCTCTGTTGCCACAGTCTGCCCTCTGGGCCTCAGGTGTGAACTGAAGACTTATCCAGCTGCTAGTTCCCTCCGAGCTTCCGGGCCTAGGTGTGGTAACCGCCCCACCCCCCGCCCCCCCGTGATGCGCTGGTCAGATTGGAAAACATGCCAAAACGTGCCGTGTTCCTCTTTTTCGTCTGCCATGTTCCTCTCTCCGCTCTTCATCTTGCCATTCCCACGAGGATGCTGGATAATCAGTCAATCCAGACCAGGCAAAAACCTGGTTAAGGACCGACCCTGCCCACTCCCCACTCCCCTGGACTAGCCAATGTTGGTCTTCCTTCCCTGGGGTGGAGCCAAGAAATTTTAGGGGCCAGAAACACCAAACAGGCCCACCACCCAGGCTTGATCTGGCTTTGCATAAACTGGTTTGTCCTGTTGGATGCTTTTTAAAACCATTATTTTAATGTCCTTAGATTTCAGAGTTTAAATGACTTGGACAGTTTCCCACAGAATTAATTAGCAGTGTAAATGGGAAAATTCCTCCCCTAACCAGCAAACATTCAGTCACCAGTTTTGCAAAAGGTCAAAATAAGTTTTTTGCTGATTTCAGCCTTATCACCACCAGTTGTTGCAGTGGGTCAGGACAGGCACAATTTGGAATCACCAAGGTTTCCTGAGGGGCAGAATTTCAGTGGCCAGCTAAGCCACGTACTGTGGCATATTTTAGTCTGTGCAATCTAACAGGATCTCCCGATGGGAGTGGAATTTAACTCTGTTGCCAGCAGGTTATTCTCTCTACCTTGCCCTGATTAAACATTCCTGGAACAAAAGGGACAAAAGCTGAAAATGGCTGCTTTGTGGAAAGTCTATTTTAAATCTGGGTAGGCTGGACTGCTTTTCTGAAGAAGATCTGGCCAGGTTCTGTCTTGGCCTCCTTTTCTCTGAAGGCATCCAGGATATTGCGAAACGAGGAGGTGTCTGGGAGTGGCCATTTTGGAGAGCAGAGTGGGTGGGCTTGGGTGTTTTGAGAGAGAGAGACGTCTATCTATCTATCTATCTATCTATCTATCTATCTATCTATCTATCCATCCATCCATCCATCCATCCATCCATCCATCCATCTATCTGGTATTTAGGTTTGTTTGGTTATTTTCCCATGTCTTAATAGTTGTGCTTTTAGAGTTATAGTGACATTTCGGCAGAATCTCATCTGCCATCATCAAGCTAATGTATTGGGTTTAATAATAATAATAATAATAATAATAACAACCAAATACACTAGCCTGATGATGGTAGATGAGATTCTGCTAAAATGGTGCTAATAACTCTAAAAGCACAACTATTAAGACATGGGAAAATACCAGAACAAATATAAATACCATACATATAAATACCCGTGAAAACATCAGAAAGCATATATATTTTATATGATATATATATATATATGCTGTTTAGCTTCCCTCGGGTATTATCCCACGTCATTGTAGTGTTGTTAAAGTTGTAGCTACAACTTTAACAACACTACAATGACGTGGGATAATACCCGAGGGAAGCTAAACAGCACACATGTAAATACCCGCAAAAGCTTAAAAAAACATAGATAGATAGATAGATAGATAGATAGATAGATAGATAGATAGATAGATAGATAGATAGATGGATGGAGGGATGGAGGGATGGAGGGAGGGAGGGAGGGAGAGAAAGAGAAAGAGAAAGAGAAAGAGAAAGAGAAAGAGAAAGAGAAAGAGAGAGATGTCAAGTTCAACCTTTTCAGCTCCTCATGTTCCAAGCTAGGACAAATTCATTAAATAAAAGAAAAAAGAAACTACTGCCCTTAAATCCTGGAATCCCCCTGGCTCTCCCTGCCTGTTTCCAACAAAATGAAAAGCTATCAGAGCCCCTCATTTCTCAGGGGGCAAATTGCCTACAAGAAGCACAAGAGATGGGGAGGGGTGACTGAGCAGAACACCTCCAAAGAGGCATGGATGCGCTTCCCATTTTAAAGCTTCAGGAGATAAAAATACACCGAGTTTGCACTCCAGAGCTGAAGAAAAGAAAAAAAAGAAGAAGCAGATTTCCTGGCACATAGGCCTTTTTGGTCTTTAATTAGAACCATTTGAGGGAAGAGGATTTAAAAATAGTGTATGAACAATTATTTACACTTGCAGGTGTCAATTATAAATTGTTTACATTTGGAAGCCATCCAACCCTTGTTAAGCATCTCAAACATGGAACAAACTGCCCATATTTCTTTTTTTTTAGATTGCCTGCTTAAATTTTGTCCCCATCCCAATTTTTGTTTTCCTCTTTGCTTTAGCACGGCTAAAGCCTTTTCCAATTGCTCGTTTCGGAGTTTGCACTTTATGTGGTGCTCACCAAATATGCGGGATTAAACTACCCCATCAAGGGCCAGACTGCTAGGAAAAAATAAATGGGAGTCCAAGTCTTCTTTGGGACCTTTGAGCCACTTGTGGCACTGGGTGGCAAGCACTGGGTGGGGACTGGGGTGAAGAGCCTTCACCAATGCCCAGGCAGATCCTGAGGGAAGAAGAAGGGCTCCCCACAGGCACCAAAGCTCCTTCCTGGGCTTTGGCATTGGAGTGAATGGCATTCCACCTCCTCTCTCTCCCTCTCCCTCTAGTACATTGGTAGCTTGGACGTGCCAAGACCTAACAGCCGTATGGAGATTGTGGCCGCCATGAGAAGAATCCGGGTGAGTCATTGCAGACCCCATCCCCTTCTCTCCTCCCTTGCCTCTTCTCTGTGCTCCCTCCCCTCCCCAACCCCCAAGGCCCTGGGAAGCATTTTCTGTCAGAAGGGGAGATGGGGAGGAAGGCATGGTGTTCTCTTGTTCCCAAATTCCTCTCCCCAAATGCCACCCCCCCCTCCTTCCTCTCCGAGAAGCAGCCATGCCATCTTCTGCTTGGCGAGGCTCCCGCTGTCTTCACGCCTGAGCCCACAGCCAGCCTCTCTTCCGGAACGGAAGGAAGACAAGAGCCAAGAAAAGGCAGCCAGGAATGGAGAAAAGGGGCAGGAGGAGGTCAAAGGGCCATTTTGGCCTATGTTTCAAGGGGGAGGGAGGGTTGCCTTCATTTCGTCCCCGGATCCTCGTGAGTGGTGGGAGCCACAGCAGGTGGGAAGCAGGTGGGCTGTGGGTGCATCACCTGTTCTAGATGGACAAAGTGGTCTGCCCCAAGGCTGTATTGTACCATTGTTGCCACCAGACACACTTTTGCGCGGTTGAGGGGAGCAGGCAAACCAGCAGGTGCTTGCAGCCAAGGTGTGGTCCATATTGGAGGTGGAGGTGGGAAAAGAATGGAGGGAGAGGCAGACCACGGAAAGGAGAAACTTATAAACTGGCTATCTGCCCACTCTGACCCCCACCTCTGCTCAGATCTTCATATCCAATGACTAAAAACTGAGCCTTCTCTGGACAAGAAAATAGCCACAAGCTCGCAATTCCCAACTCACCAGGAAGGCATCAAGTTGGGAGAGGCTGGGTAGAAGGACCAGAGCTGATAGCCTCTAACACAACCAAAGGGCCTGTTGGCTGCTGGCATCCTTCTTCTTCCTCTTCTGACCACCCTGCCACTGGTTTTGCAGGATTTAACCTGGTGGACTTGCACTTGCCAGGCCAATTGAACAGGGCAGGCTGTGGTTGGCCTTTAAAACAAATACCCAACAGCACAAAACCCAGTTCTGAAAAGTCCTTCACTTGGTGCCAAAAGCTTCTTTGGAGACATGGTTCCAAGGAAAATTCACTGGTATTTCTCAGCCTTGTCCTTGCCCTCTTGAAGATGGACTTTGACTCCCAGAATTCCCCAGCCAACATGGATGGACCCCAACTCCCAGCATGCTGGTTGTGGATTTCTGGGAGTTGAAGTCCACCCATGTTAATACACATAATACAGATAATCAGAGTTGGAAGGGACCTTATAGATCATCTTGTCCAACTTCCCGCCCAAACGACCCTACACCATTCCTGACAGATGGCAGTCCAGTCTCTTCTTGGAAGCCTCCAGTGATGAAGCTCTCACAACTTCCAAGGGCAACTTCTGTTCCATTGGTTGTTTGTTCTCACTGTCAGAAAGTTTTTCCTTATTTCCAGGTTAAATCTCTCCTTGTTCAGTTTCCATCCATTATTTCTTGTCCGGCCTATGGGTGCTTTAAAAGATAGCTTGACCCCTTCCACCTCTCTGGGGCAGCCCCTCAAATATTGGAAAACTGCTATCATGTCTCCCCTGGTCCTTCTCTTCACTAGATTAGCCAAGCTCAGTTCCTGTAACCGTTCTTCATATGCCTTAGTCTCCAGTCCCCAAATCATCCTGGTTGCTCTTCTTTGCACTTTTTCTAGAGTTCAAGTTCAAGTGGGCAAGGTTGAGAACCCCTGTTTGTAGCCCACATCTCCTTTGCGTCCTTTGTCAAGAGAAGAGGAGGAGGATGGGAACCATGGAAGGTATCTGAGGCCAAGTGTCTCCTTATCCGGTGATTCTATTGGAGGCATCTGCCTGGCTTTCTAGCAGAACAGAAGGTGTCCTATGAATCTTGCAACTAACAGATTTTATTATGGCTTATGCTTCCTTCCTTGATTCATACATCACCTTTCGGCTGAGCTGAAGAACAGATTTTTTTCACTGCAGGGAGAGCAAAATCAAGAATTTTAATCTCTCTTTCGCTTGTATGTTCAGTGGGGAAGAACCTGTTTTGCCAGAAGAAATACTTGAGGGGAAAAAAAAAGAATGCAAACCAAAATCCAGTTGAGATGCCACCCACACAGGAGCTGGTTCACAGAAACCAATGATTAAGCCTGGAGAGGATGGGGAGAAGCAAGACAGACCCAACGGAAGGGTGAGAATATAACCATACCCAACAGTATTCCTACAACACAATATTGAAACGATTCTCGTAGCCAAACTCAAAGTGCAAATACAGATTCCTATGAAAGCTCAGAAGACCAAAAAAACTCTGCTCCCAGAGACAGACCCAGATTGGATCCTACAAAGACATTCTCCACCCTCCTTAAGAATGATGCCACCAATTCTTTGGACGTGCCACCAAACTGCCAAACAAACCCATGATTTCTTTCCCCCCCTCCCTTTCAAGCCAATCTTTTGTAAAGATCTTCTCCTTTGGGAGAAGCTGCCAACGAGAACGGAGGTTGGGTGGGTGGGAGGAATCCATGCCCAGCCAGGAGGCTAAGCATTTTCTCCTGGTGTACCACCCCCACAAAACTGGGAAGCCTGTGGAGCAGAGATCAAAGGTGGTGGTTTTCCGAGTTGAAACCCTCCCTTGGAGAAGAACTAACCAGGAGGAAGGAAGAGCCAGAACTTGAAAGAGAGAAAAAGGGAAGAATCAAGCAGGATGCAAATGTGGTGGTTAAGAGCGGGTTATGCCAGACTACGCTGTCATTAAAGCCAAGCTAAGCCTGAATTTGAATGTATTTTTAAACCTCCTTTTGGATTATTATTAGCTGTCTGGAGTTGTCGAGCTTTCGGAGCTGAAATTAAGCCTCTTCCTCAAAAACCCCAAAGCCCCATCTTCTGGCTTGTCAGCAATAGCAGCTCCGCTCTGAGTGGCCTGGAATATTAAGCAGAGTTTCCACCACCCACTCCTCTTTCCTGACGATGCCACCCACCCTCTGAATCATGTCCTCCGTCTCCCTCCTGTGGCACAGCCGTTCTCTGCATTCCCCCCTCCTTGGATGGTGCTGCCAATCTGCCACCCTGGTGCCCAGCAGACCTTTTCCTCTTCGTATCTCACCACCGTGTTTTGATTTATTTGCGGTCTGGTTTTCTACCCTCCTCGACCAACAAACTGCCCTGAATACAAAGGCTGTGAAAAAGCCCAAATCTCACGGCTCCTCAAATCAATAGGATGACTTTGAAGCAGGGTTGCGCAAGTGAAGAGCCGTAGCAGACGTGCCTGGAAACCCTTATGAGGTGGGGGGGGGGGCTCCCCTAGAAGACCCCTCAATTAGGAGCAAAGGAAAAGCTGCAGCCCACTTGTCAGATTCCCCCCTTCGCCCCAACACACACACATCCTTTCCTGGAATAAGAAGCCAATTTCACGGCACGGATGCTGGCTGGTTTGCCCAACACCCTAAGCCAGGATGCAACCTTGTTCGGTGTGGCTTTAGCTGGTATTTATCGCAGAGCAGAATCCGGGAATTTTGAGACATTGGAATCCAGGAAAGTAGATTTTTACCTAAGGATGAGAAATTAAGCCACAAGCCAGCCACGCTTTCAGGAAAGCTTCTTGACTGACTCTTTCATTTGGGGGAGGTGGGGGGGGGGAGCAGGATTCACTTGAGAAAGGTGGCGACTTATTTATTTAATTTATATTACCGCCTATTCGCCCATGGTGACTCGAGGTGGTTTATTTTACACAATGTGAAACCATATTTAAAACAAAAAAATAAAAATAAAAACAATAAAAACTACAATAGAACAAAATTTGGGGGGAAAAAATCAAAAAATAAAAAACCAGCTCCTACCCTCCCACCCCAATGATAGCAGATCAGACTAGCCATTTGATGGACTCCATCCCTCTTTGGGTTCCATGGGCCTGCTGGCAAAACCAGGTCTTCAGTGCCTTTCGAAAGAGTATTAGTGAGGGGGCCATTCTAATCTCTGGGGGGATGATATTCCAGAGAGAGGGAGCCACCACGGAGAAGGCCCTTCATCTGGGTCCCAGGTGTATCTCTCTCAGGGGTGGGACCCACAACATTCCCTGCCTCCTCACTCTAATGGGTCAGGTGGATGTGACTGGCAAGAGATGTTTCCTTAGATAATGATTTGCTTAATATGCGTGGCCAAGGAAGTCGTGCAATGTGGGGTTGGGGGCTGGCAAATCATTTCACAACCGCCTCACTTAGCGAATGGCCGTAAAGCCGAGGACGTCCGATGCCCGGGTTGTTGATGGCCCAACTCTCCTCTCTCTCTCTCTCTCCCCTCCCCCCTCCTCCCCCCCAGTATGAGTTTAAGGCGAAGAACGTGAAGAAGAGGAAAGTCAACATCGTGGTCTCGGTAGACGGGGTGAAGGTGCTGCTGCGGAAGAAGCCAAAGGTGGGTGGCCAGGCCTTGGGGAGCCCACAGAGAAGCGGGGTACAGCCCCAGGGCGATCCAGGTTGCTGGGGTGGAAAGGGTGGGTTTCAGGGAACTCTCTTTATTCAAAGAGAGATCCCAGAGCTCTCTATGGCTTATCAATTGAGCCCTGTCTTCCTTGGCGGGGGAGAAAGGAAGCCCAGAATTTGCTCTTGCAGCTCTTCTGAGGTTCCCTCGTCCCAAGGCCTTGTCAAGGGGTGCCAAGTCCTTGCTGCCCTCAACTCCTGGAGAATACGGGGTGCTGCATGGCTACCAAGCCCAAAACAGCTGGCCCTGCTAACGCTGTCTCTTCTCCTGATCTTCTTTCCAGAGGAAGGAATGGACCTGGGATGAAGGCAAAGTGCTGGTGATGCATGACCCCGTCTATCGGTGAGCCTCTGGCAATTAACTTGCCTCTTCTTGCCTCTCCATGCACATCACGGTGCCCCAGACCCAAGTCCCTTTTCTTCAGTGCCATTATGACAGTTGCCAAACAAACAGTCATAACTTAAGGACTATCTGTAACAACACATCCCTTAACTTAAGACCGGACAGCCTATACACCTGCCCTCTTCCATGGGGGAAAGGAAGGAATTGCACACACTTGGAAAGGACCATTGAATCACTGGGTGTTAAGATTCCCTGATTCAAGGATGTCTGGGGTGTTCAGCCATCCAAGCTGGTGATCAGGCATCAACCCCTCCAGAACCTCTGGAGAATAAAGTATGACACTGTGCCAGTGTTTCTGGATGTTTGGAGTGGTTGAGTTGTTCAGTTGCTCTCAACCATGGAAGCTTGAAGATGGGTGGACTTCAATTGCCAGAATTCCCTGTGATAAGTTGAACTCCTCACATCGTGAAGTTGGCAAGGTTGAGCAAGGAAGGGATAAGATTGGCCTAAGACCCCTGTCTTAGATAAATCAATTAGATGTTGAAGATGTCATTGAATACCAGGAACATATTACCATATGTGGTGGGCTTGCACAGAAGCTAAAAGGTATTGGCTAAACATGGTTGGAAAAAATGATTAAACAACATATAGATTTGAAGCCTGAAATATTCCTATTAGGAATGGTACCAGAAGATTATAGTAAAGAAAAGATGTACTTAATTATACAATCGTGCCAATTTAACAGCAGCTAGAGTTGTATTTGCCCCAAACTGGAAGAGTGATAAGATACCGATAGAAGGAAAAATAATTGAAAAAATATTTGAATGCGCAGAAATGAACAGACTGACACTAGAAAGTAAAGAAAAAGAAGAATCTGAATATTATATGGTATGGGATTTGTTTTATTGATGGATAGAAAATAGAACAAATTAAAAGGGATTGGATGTACTTATAGAGTAATAAGAGAAATTAATGTAATAGATATTACTAATGTAATAGATAATTAATCTATATTGGACTTTATTTATATTATTTGCACGGGAATGTGATTATTGTATTGTTAAATTTGACAAGAAGAACATTATTAATAATGGTTAAATAACTGAAATATGTTCCTGATCGACACACAATTGAAATGGAATGGATTTGTTGTATATTAAAAAAATTTAAAAAAACTTTTTACTAAAAAAAAAAAGAAAGAAAAAAGATGACCTGTCTCTGGTCCCACCTTCCCTCAGGATCTTCTACGTCTCTCATGACTCCCAAGATCTCAAGATCTTCAGCTACATCGCCAGGGATGGCACCAACAATTCCTTCCGCTGTAACGTTTTCAAGTCCAAGAAGAAGGCAAGCCAATCTGGGCCAACCTGGGCTACCTCATGCCAAGCCTTGGCGCCTTGTTAACCTGGTTATCTTCCCGCAGACCCAGGCAATGCGCGTGGTGCGGACGGTGGGCCAAGCTTTCGAGGTGTGCCATAAACTCAGCCTGCAGCACGCCCTCCAAAATGTGGATGGGCAAGCCGACGGTGCCAGCAATAACTCTGCCGAAGGCGCTCAGATAGAAGGTGAGACTTTGAAGGGACCCTTCCTGGATCGTAAATCTGGGGAAGGGGACTCATCTTGGCTTCCTAAAAGTAGAGGATTTGGGATGGGAAAATAAGAGTCTCTTGGGCCCATCGTCCACGAAAAGCAAATCCAAATGGCTGCAGGATGCCCTTTGATCCATCCAGAAATTGAATTGCCTGCAGCAGATAAAGTTGAGACACACCTGAATTATCTTCTGTTATCCAAAGCCAACTTGTCTAGATGAATGGTAGATAAGCAGTCCAGCTCTCTTGCAGGAAGTTTCAAAGCAACCCAGTCCAAATCTACTCCGGATTCTTCCTCCTCCTCTTTCCTAGGCTGGGAAGGGGTTTCTCTAGAGCAGGGGTTGCCAACCTTTTGAACCTCAGGGAACTCATAATTTTAAATCCTGCGGACCAGAGACCCTGGGAAAATCCTTTAAAAAGTCTGCAGGGAAATTCCCCACCCTGTTTTCCTACTGATTGATCGTTCTTTTTGGGGGATTGCAGTCTTTCTTTCTCTCCCCCAAACTCCACCAGAAATGAGCCTTTGCTGGTGCAGCCTCTTGGAGGAGGAGGCCTTGCAGTGTCTCCAAGATTCATTTCTGGCAGAGTTTGGGGGAGAGAAAGAAAGGCTTCTGCTGCTTTCCTTGTGTGCAGCCAAAAGCAGAAGAAAGAAGCGGAAAGAAGCAGCCTGGGGGCCAGGTCAGGCGCTTGGGGCAAGTGGGACAAGTTCCTCTCCTCCACCCTTTTCCTCCTCCCCTCACTACCTCGTGTTGTTTGCAATGCAAGTGATGCAAGCCTTATATTCCCATGGGCCATGTGGGCGGCGTAGCCTTGTGTTCCTGCACAACCTGGACTAATTGCTTTGGGGGGGACATTTCTCTGTGGACCACCAAAATTTTCTCGTAAACCACCAGTGGTCTCTGGCCCTCTGGTTGGCGACCACTGCTCTGGAGGACCAACTCATACCTTAGCTTGAAGAAAGCTCCCTCCCCTTTTCAAGGCAACCCAAAGTTCCCCAACGCCAGAATCCCAGATGAGCCTCACTTTTTCTGCCTTGCTTGTGTCCCCCAAAGGTCCCCAACCATCAGAACAAGCCTTGACTGACCGGGACCTCGGCTTGGCTGGGTCGCTAGGGGTCTGCCTGCCTGCCTGCGGGGTCTGCGAGCTGCCTTTCTCTGTGCCTGACCTGGGAGAGCTGAACAATGGGCTCAGCCCCAAGGCGAAGGACAGCCAGGTGGGTGACTCCTTGGGGAGACCTATGAAAATTAAACTGGGGAGCTGGATCAGTGGGGCTTCCTGGGGGTTGGGGGGCAAAAGGAGCAGCCCCCATTTCCGGTCTCTTCTGGCTTCCAGGAAAAGGAGAACGGCAGTCTCCGGCCCTCCTCTGCCCAGCCCCTCGGCAGCACGGGAAGCCCTTCTTCCTCTGCCTCGGCCACCCCACTTGCCTCCCAGCACTGCCTGCAGCTGCTCCAATACCAGCTCTTCCAGCAACAACAGCAGACACAGGTGGCAGTTGCACAGGTAAGCCTTCTCTGTCCTGGGTGCAAAAGTTCCCAGGCCTGGGCACCCGTCCTTTTTCCTCTGCTTCTCAGTTACAACCGCCATTCACTCGGGTCATCCCTGAAGGAGGCTTCCGGGCAGCTCACCAACTTGGCTTGTGGAACTCCTGGCAACAACAATTGTGTGGGAGCTGCGAGTCCAACCGGGGTTCCCCAAGGGGTGATAGGGAAGAGTCTGCATGGACTTCTAGGGTCAAGCATCCTGGCGTGGACATTATAGCAGACAGTATCTTCCACCTGTCTAAACTGCAAAGCGAGCTCTAGCTGCCATCCAACCAGGTGCCCCACCACAACTTCCAGCCTTGCACGCCTGGTGCAACGTCTATGGTCAGAACCTGCCCCCTGGGGGCAGTGAGGAGATGCCTGCCATGCCTGTACATCCTGTTCCCAACAGGTGCAGCTTTTGGAGGACCAGCTGTCCACCGAGACCACAGCCCGCATGGAGGCTCAGGCTCGTGTCCGCCAGCTGCTCCTGACCAACCGCGATCTCCTTCAACATGTCTCCTTGCTGGTGAGGCAACTGAAGGAGCTGGAGATCAAGGTCCAGCTGCAGCGTCCAGGTGAGCCAGGGATCGGTGCAGGTGGGGTGGTCAGCTGTCCCTTGCCACCTGCTCCTTGGGAGAAAGAGAACTGAGGGGCTTAGGAGATGGAAGGGAGAAAAATGGGCAGGAGTGGAGAGGAGCAAGGAAGGGAGGCCACCAGAGAACAGGTCAGAAGAAAATTGGCCAACCAGAGTAGCACTTTCTTACAATATGACACGAAATCTGCCGGCCTCCAGGTGTCTCTGAACCAGGCCCTCCCCCTCTCGCCCCCAGTTGAGCGTTCCCTGCAGAACCTGAGCTCCGAGCACCCGTTGTCCCTCAACCTGAAGGACCACTGCAGTCTGGAAATCAACCTGTCTTCCACCTCAACACCAGCCAGCATCGTGGGCAGCCCCATGACACACCTAGCTTGTTATGAATCCCACCAGAACTTGACCAACTTGGAGATGGGTAGCGGACTGTCCGGCAGGCTGGAGAAAGAGGAACATCTGGCGATTCTGGAAGGGCCTGACGGACTCCGCAGTGTGGAGGGATCTGAGGCAGATGAATGCAGTGGACCCAATGGAAGCACACAACCGACTTCCAGTGGTCCAGATGCCGTGATGCTGAGGGAAAGGTAAGTTGTGGTGGTTCTAATCTGCACTGACCCAACTGAGCCGTGAATTGCTTCCTTCTCAGGTTGAGGTACCACACCCAACCATGACTGGCCTTGAGTCTGACCTGCTTCCCGTCCTCATTTGACAGGTTGCAGCTGTTTATCCCCAAGTTGAATCCACCTCCACCGACCTTGCGAAGGAGGTCAAGTAAAACCATCTCTCCCAGCTCAGAGGCAGAGAAGATTGGGGTGTCTTCCAGGGCAGCCCCTGAACCCTCCATGCTCAACAGCCCAGGTGTCTTCTCTAGGCCCGAGTCTGAAGCCAGGATGCTGGGAGGAGGTCAGAACGCCAGTGCCCATGCCAAAACCCAAGGCCAGGAGACTGTTGGGCGGTCAACAGAAGCCCGTATGTGGGTGGAAGCAGCTGAGAACTGGGATGCCCCACGGTCCTTCTTGAGCATCAATGAAACCTGCCTGCACATCAGTCTATCTGAGGATGAGCTTGACCGGAAGGGGAGCTGTGTTGCTCATGCATAGGAATGCTTGAGGGACAGACCGCGGTTGAACGCTCTGCAAGGCAGAAATCCTGAAATGGATCCACGAAAGTAACCTGCAGAAGTTGGCCATCTCAGAAGCAGGTGTCTTCCTCCAGATACCATCTGAAGTCTCCTAAGAAATTTCACCCAACTTCTTGACATGGTTGGCTGGTTTGCAGTGATACCCTCGTAAGCAGTCAAGGTCCATCGGGAAACATTCTCAACATCTTCACTCCCATCTGGAGGGGACCTCAGTCCCAATGGCTGAACAAAGAGCCCTGGCCAGAAATTGCTCCCAAGGCTTGAAGGACATCAAGATATTTCAGGGGCAAAGATAATTTCCACATGGCCTAGATAATGCAGCAAAAGGTTCTACCATTTGGTCAACAAAGGTCAACATCTGAGAGAAAGCTAGTTCTAGCTGAGCTGTGATTTCCAGATATCTCCATGCAGAAGTTGACTCCTCCTGAACCAGCAAGTTTAGAGTTGAGGGGGATACATTGGTGCCAGGATTTTGGAGCTAAAGAAACCTGGTGTGTCCCTACAGGTGTCTCTTTCCTCCCTGTCTCCTTTATCAGCTGAACTTCTGAGATTCTACTGGAGAACATGGGAGTGGAGTAATCAGGAGAAAAGCTGGTGTTTAAAAAAAATAAGAGGTTTTATTGGGTCCAAAAAGAGAGATTCTGCAGAGATTCAGGACTTTGGCCCAAGTAATCAAAACCTGTGATGCTCGTACCTGGGGTGAAGGCCGTCAGGGGCGAGGAGAGGCTGTGATAGCTCCCACCACCAACCCAAACCTTCACTGATACCAGGCAAGGGGGATAAATACCCACCAGCAAGGAGCTGTTTGACAATTTCACAACCTTGAAAAAGGACTGGACTTGCATTTCAGGTGTCTGGTTCATGTGGAGCCCCAAAGGGTGACACCTGCATGGCTGATGATCACGAAAAGAGGGGGAAAGAGTCCAGGGTACGTTGCCAAAAAGGCCAGAGGTGGGCAGACCCCTCCAAGGACCAGAAACGAGGCCTTCGTAGTAAATGCCGGGCAGACATGCATGAAGGAGCTGACCAAAGGGATGGAACTGTGCGAAGAGTCGCCATGTAGGAAGGAGTCCATGTGTGTGTGTGTGTGTGTGTGAGAGAGAGAGAGAGAGAGAGAGAGAGAAAAGAAGAGAACGGGGAGGAAGGGAGGAAGGAAAGAAAAGGAAAGAAGGGAGGGAGGAAGGAAGGAAGGAAAAAAAGAAAGAATGAAGGGAGGGAGGGAGGGAGGGAGGGAGGAAAGAAGACTAGGAATGCACCCTGTGTCAAGTTACCCCAGTCGGGAGGCAAAATGGCAGCTTTACAACCGACAACTGGGGTTGTCCACATCCAAATATAAACCATACTCCCTCCTGTGCCCATGTAGCACAGACTGAACATTTTCTGATGCTGCCAATAACAGAGAGAAAAAACACAAACACCACACCTGGATCTGCAACACACACATTTCTGACAGTCCCCCCCTCAAGACAAGCCGTAGTTTCAGGGGTGCAAATCCTGCCATTGCAAGCCTGGGAAGCTCCTGGCCGTATTCGGCCACCCAGCCATGTCCTTCCTTCCCCCCCCCCCCCAAGGATGAGGGAAAAAAAAAAGAGGCCTTAACTTCTGAATCCGAAGCCAGCTATCCATCTTCTCTCTGCATTCCTCTTTCCCCCCCCCCCCACCCAAGGGAGAAAAAAAAGGGAGAAGAATGCACGGGGAATGCATTGGAAGCATTTTTCACAGCCACCTTAAAAAAAATAAATAAAATCTAGAATTGGTGTGCGATATAACACCTCACTTGCATTGTCGGAGTGTCGAATGAGGCACTTGAGTGCCCTGTTTTCATCAGCCATGGCAGCCCCCAGCCTCATAGTACCTTCCCCCCCTCCCCCCCCCAAGGAGGGGGAAAAATTTTTTTCCAAAGAGGAGAGAAGATCTGCCTTTGGTGCAGGCATCAAAAACGCCTTGAATGATTTTTTTGGGCCAAGGTCCAGATTTAAGAGGCAGGTTCTCTTGCCACAGGCAACCTCACAGAGCCTGCTCTAAGAAAGAGCAAACAGCAGAGAGAAGGAAAACGGGGTGGATGACAGCAGATGGAGGGGCTGGCCAGCGTTTGGGGGGGGGGAGGAGGTGTGTTTATCTCCTTGTTGAAGACTTTCGCCAAATAGAGAGGGGGAAACGGTTGAACACACAATGTAAAACCACTCATGTTTCCAGGATGATAAATGTAATGCCAGATTCTTTTCTCCTTCCCTTCCTGGCGCTGTCTTTTGGGGAGGGGGAGGGCCTGGGGGGTGGGTTTCCTGTGCTTTCAACAGGCTGCCTTTGACCCAGACGGCCGTTTTAAGTTCTCCTGTGGATATGACTTAATTCTAGCGCTTGATCTCTCCAATAAGGTCTGCTTTCCTTCCAGATAACCGTCTTCCCACTCCGAGACCCAAACACACAGACCCACACCCAAGCTTTATGACCTCCTCTGGTTTGGTTTAAGCATTGTCTGGGCATTCTGTTAAAAAGGGTTTAAAAAGATTTCTGTATGTGGCTGGGCAAATGCATGCCAGACTGAATGTTCCCATGCACAAAACTGGAGCTGGCACATTGGCTAGCAAGAGAAGGGTCTTTATGGGTCAGTTCAACACTTCCTTTTTGGGGAGGGGGAGTCAAAAAGGGAAATCAATATCAAACCCAGGATGAACACCTATGAAAGCTGATGTTTTTTTGGCAGTTCTCCCTTCAACAAAATCCTGGGAATGAAGTCTCAGACCAGACCCAGGAATTGTCCAATTGTTTCCTAAAACATAAATCCTTGGACCGGATCTACACCCTCTGTTCCACACCCACGAAAGGCCTAATCCACTCACACACACAATTGTGCGGTGCCCCCTCTTGCAATCAGCACCAGCTGGGCTATTTTGCAGCCCTTCTCCCTCCTGAGACTCTGCGGGTGGCAAAAGATACCATTGAAAATTTGGTAGGTTTGATGAAATAAAGAGCCTGGCACCCTACTCCGCTGGTACAATTCCTAACGGAATAAAGAAACCAAAAAGGACACCGGCCACATCACACAATTCTGTAGGCTGAGTGTCTCATTGCAACGCGTTGGCACCAGCAATGGTGTGAATGACACCATTTTGCTTTATTTTTCCAAGTTTTGGGTACCCGCAGCTTCTCGTGCCAGCTCAGTCCTGGTGAGGCATCACCTGACCCAACTGGAGGGCTTTTGGGGAAGGGGGTACACTGCGTGGCATCGCAAGGGAGAAGCAGAGGGTGCAGGACCCAGTTCTGGGGTCTCCACTTCAAATGTAGTTTGTTTTCTTGTCCCCTTTTAATCCCATCGGTGTGTTGCTCCTGCCTTGATCCAAGATGGCGCCGACGACGGCTGCCTCGGTGAAATGCTCTCGAATGGTTTCGAGCATTTGCACTAAGACAAATTCCTTGTGTGTCCAATCACACTAGGCTAATAAAAAAAGATTTCTATTCAATTCTAGTCTTTCCTCCAGGCTGTGAGAACAGGCCAAATTCAGGAGAAGAACCTGCCACTTAGGAATTGTCCAACGTTTCCCCCTGCAGGGCTCAGGGCAAGGATTCGGGTTTGAGTTTCGCACATCCCTCGCCTTCAGAGCATTACACATATATTCCTGGGATGGACTGATGGGAGGGGTCTATGTGAGGCCGGGGAGGAAAGGTGAGCTGCTGTTCCACTCCACTTGAGGACTTTTTGGGACTTCATCCCCATTTTTTTCCACTTGTTTTTCCCCAAGATTCCTGGGGCTCAAACGTAAGCCCAGACATCTGAAATAAACACCCACATACGTACAATCCTGGGCTCAAAGTCAGTGAGTGGTCTCAAGTCACCCCATTGTCAGGTTTCCAAGTGATGGTGCTCATGCTTCCCATAAGCACCCAGGATTGAAGGTTTGGGACTCAGAACCCGGTCATCTCAGCTACTACACAAGCTGCCATTTTGGACTATAATTCCCATAACTCCTGACCACGAACCAGGCCAATGAGAGCTGTGGTTCCCCCCCCCCCCCCACGCCACGGAGGGAATCTTGCTCAGGTTTTCTGAACCCCAATATGTTAGTCTGCAGGCTATTTATCAACTTTTCCTTGCAATTAAGTGCCCTTCTCAGAGTCAGCTTATTTACTTTATTTATTTTATTTTGTCAATCGCTTACAAGATAACAGGTATAAGTATAAACATAGTTATGGATACATGAAATGGATACATAGAAGAAAAATAAAAAGGAACAATAGGACAGGGACGGTAGGCACATTGGTGCGCTTATGCACGCCCCCAACAGACCTCCTAGGAAAGGGATGAGGTCAATAGTAGACAGTCTAAGGTGAAAGTTTTGGGGGTTTGGGGGAGAAACCACAGACTCAGGTAGAGTATTCCAGGCATTGACCGCTCTGTTGCTGAAGTCGTATTTCCTGCAACCAAGTTTGGTGCGATTAAGTTTGTATCTATTGTTTGTATCTATTGTGTTGTTATGGTTGAAGCTGAAGTATTCATTGACAGGACATTGCAATGTATAGTTTTATATACTATACTTAGATCGGACCGAAGGCAGCGTAGTTCTAGGTTTTCTCGGTCTAGAATTTCAAGTCTGGTACATCGGACTTTCTTAGCTCCTGCTTTCGAAAGCGTCCGTCCAGGAACCAGACTTGGTTTTAAAAAAGGAGGTGGGGGAGGAAAGGGAGGGGGATCCTACAGCTGCCCCCTCCCTCCCTCCCTGTGTGAGCACTGCCTGCCTTTTGCAGGGAATGCCCAGCAGAGGGCAGCACCACCCCAGGTTCTCCTGCTGCCATGTCTGGATGGAAAAAGACTCCTTTGGATCTGGAGGGCAGAAGCGAGTGTCTTGGGGCCTGTCCAGCAGGATGCAACCCAGCCTTCTCCGGCCACCATCCGGGCCTCCTCCCTGCTCCCCACCAGCACGCGAAGGACAACCGAGCCTCTTCCTGAAGGGATTTGGCCTGGCTTCCTGACAAGACCGTGAAAACTTGCTCGTCCTGGTTGGGATGTTCCTAAAAACACAATGGGTTGAACTGCAGACTTGGCACGGATGCCATTCTCAGCATGCCAGCTTTTTAGAGCGGGAGGCTGCTGCTGGACCGCTGGGCCATCTGCCCCAGCCTTGTGCTTTCTTCCCAAGCAGGGGCAGCTTTATTTTTATTTATTTATTTGATTGATTTGATTTGTCAATCACTTACAAGATAACAGGTATAAGTATAAACACAGTTATGAATACATGAGATGGATACCTATAAGAAAAATAAAAAGAAACAATAGGACAGGGACAGTAGGCATAAGCGCACCCACTAACACAGACAGAACAGAGTTGGGAGGGACCTCGGAGGTCTTCTAGTCCAACCTCCTCCTCAAGCAGGAAACCCTATCATAAGTTGGATCTTTCCCATCAGACTTCCAGATTCAATGTCCAACTCGACCCCGGGGGCCCTTTATAAGCAGGAGGGACCCCCTGTCAGCCGTGGGCCCCTTCAACATTTCCATCACTGATGGAGACAACGGCTGCTCAAAAGCTGGGCCAGCCTTTTAAGCAGAGGAACAGCAAACATCAACTGAAGATGCTCCCAGAGTCATTTCATTACAAATTGGGCAGCAAATAAATTCAATAAATAAATAAATTGTTGCCAGAAAGCCCCTTTCCAGCATCCCCCCTGATTTTCCAGCCTGCCCCATTCTCAGTGGCAATTAAAAAAAAAAAAAATCACGAGACATATTCTTTCATTTTAGAGATGCTCTCTCCAAGTCAGTAGTAAGAAACTCCATGGGGATTTCATTTCCACACAACCACCAGTTGTATGTGAACCAGGAAAATGTGGTGACCAGGTTTGGAATTAACCTGGATTTTCACCCAGCTTCAAATGAGCTTAATGTAAAGCTAAAAGCTAATGCAATCCTAAATTGCCTTAACAGAGGGATACAATCGAGATCAAGTGAGATCACTCTATAAAGCCCAAGTAAGGCCACAGCTAGAGTACTGCATCCAGTTTTGGTCACCACACTATAAAAAAGATGTTGAGACTCTAGAAAAAGTGAAGAGAGGAGCAATCAGGATGATTAGGGGACTGGAGGCTAAACCATATAAAAGAATTTATTTTCACAGGAACTGGGCATGGCTAGTCTAGTGAAGAGAAGGACCAGAAGAGGCAGGTTAACAGTCTTCCAGCATTTGAGAGGCTGGCCCAGAGAGGAAGGGGTCAAGCTATTTTCCAAAGCATCCAAAGGTCAGACAAGGAACAATGGATGGAAACTGAACAAGGAGAGAATTCAACCTGGAAATAAGGAGCTTTCCGACAGTGAGAACAATCAACCAGTGTAACAAAAGTTGGAGTGCCATTACTTGAGACTTTCAAGAAGAGATTGGGGTTCCATCTGTCAGAAATGATGTAGGGTCTCCTGCTTGGGCGGGGGGTTGGACTAGATGACCTGTAAGGTCCCTTCCAACTCTGATTATCTGTTAAGGATGATTATGCGTGGTCTGATGGTCAACTGTTGGCAGAACCAATTTACAGGACCAAAACTGAGGTCCTGTAAGACAACCCCCCCCCCAACCTGCTAAACGTCCAGCTAAAATCTAGCTAGGAAGCTTAAACGAGCCTCACTCGATGATCGCGCGACAGGGAGGAAGGACAAGGTGGGTGAGCCTGTGGGGAAGGTCAGTGAGTTGAAATATGACTGGCTTATTTTCCAGTTCAAATGTAAAAAGCAGAGAAGGAAAAGTGAGTTTTGTGTGCACCTTTCCACCTTCCCACGTCCAGAAACTCTAAGAGATCATTGCAGGTCAAACAGAGACATGATTCGATCTAATAGGCGGCTACCAGATAAATATGTCCACATAATTTCATTATCTTTTCTTGCACTGGGGGGGGGGGGGGGGGGGGGGGGGGACTGGAAAAAAAAAAGGAGCAAAATTCATCCGGGATAAAGCCACTCAACATCGCAGGTGGTAAAAAGATTCTGAGCCCTCCCAACAATGCCGTTGAGTTGGTAACCTGTGACTAAAATCGGCGCTGGCTTTAATTTAAGAGCCTGTGTTGGGGGGGGCGCGTGCTCGTTAATCTCTATGCAAAGCAGTTGAAATGAATATGCAGCGTTTGGGAGATGTAATTGTACGGCTTCCATTCAGGCACTGTAATTTTCCAGACAGGATCCTGCAATCAAGATTCTATTCATTAGGATATAAACAATTTGGTTTCTCTTAGCTCTCGAGTCTGCCAATCATTTTGCTGGAGTGAGCATCTCTGCTATTTAAAAAAAAAAAAAAAAAAGAAGAAGAAGAAGAAGAAGAAGAAGAAGAAGAAGAAGAAGAAGAA
>BLBF01000074.1:7279436-7315574 GCA_015471245.1 Laticauda colubrina
AAGAAGAAGAAGAAGAAGAAGAAGAAGAAGAAGAAGAAGAAGAAGAAGAACAACAACAACAACAACAACAACAACAACAACAACAACAACCCAGAAGGGAAAGTTTCTTTTGTGTTTGAAGGGGGTAAAACTTGTCGGCAACTTCTGATAAAGATGATAAAAGGAGAGGGATGGACGGACAGAGGGACTGGAGGAAGAAACATCTCATTGTTCTCAAAACCACTTGTCCGTCTGCTAGACTACAGTTTCCATCAACTCAATCTGCATGGGGAGAAGGTTTGACTCATCCTTTGTCTGGTTCTGACAGGCTGGGCCAGGATGCTAACAAACAAACAAGCACACACACACACAACACACAGGAGTTCCTTCCTAGGACAACACAATCTTAGCTTTTCAGCCCCAAGAGTTTGGAAATAACACAAAGCAGCACGGAATGAAACCTCTGCAAAGACAAACTCTTGAGCAAAAGGCAGGTTGTGGTCTTTCCACACAAAAGGTCAGCTCGGAAAATGCAAAGAACCAGCTAACCACACCCTGGCTTTGCCAATGCCTCAAAGTTTCTAGTCCTTATGGCTGAAAAGAGAGGATTGGAAATGTCAACACAGTTCTTAGAAGTTGTTGGCTCAGAGAAGGGCTGCGCTGGAGGTTTTTCCAGGGAGGGGTGATGTCAGAACTCTGCAAAGCTGTTTGGCTTCCCAAATTAAGATGTAGGACCAAAAACACATGCAAAATAGCTATATGCAAATACCCTTTTTTGCTGAGCCCACATAAGTGAGTAGGATCTGCTTTTTTCCCCCTTAATTGAGGAATGTTACTGGAAAATTCTTAGAAGGGGAACATTTTAGCAGTCCTCCTCACACACTCACTGCCAATTATCACACACTTTTATCTAACCTAGTCACTCTCCTGAATGGTAGACCCTTCAGGATGGGAAAAAATTAGCTCCGAGGTCCCAAAATACTCAAGGTGGATGACAGTTCCCTGCCTGTGGTTTGTGCAATGTCAAAACTCAAAATGACACAATTGAAGTGATCTTCAGGGTGAATCATAACTTGGTGCCAAGATACAGGCCCCTTGTGATATGTGCACAAATGTTGGCCACAAAAGATGGCTATAGAAACCGCCCCCCCCCCTTTGCTAGGAGAATAAGAATCGTGATTAAGGTAGGCCAGGAATGATGGGACTTGTAGTCATCCCCTCCAAAAGGGATCTCAAAGGGGTGCTCGGCCGAGTCTTCCAGAAACCACACAATGGCCGGCTGGTGGGAACTGCCAAGCCCCTCCTTTCCAAATCAATATTGACAGAGCTTCTGCTGCCAAGAATGATGGCTTGTTCCAGAGTAGCAGGGTGCAGAAAGAGAGAGAAAAGAAAGCAAAAAAAGACGGAACTGCTGTCTGGTCTCGGACTCCTCCAGAGCTGGCGCAGTCCTGGAACGCAGCAAGACGCTCCCCGGTGGGCACAAGCGGTGCAGCCCCAAGCCAGACTAATTGCTTCCTGATTGTCTTCTGGCCACCCACCGGGTAAAATAGAGAGAACAAGTTTGTTTGGCGCATAAGTAAGCACTCCACACCAATTTGGAATACGGTAATCATCCGCTGCGCCGTCTAATTAAAATCCGATCACTTAGGATAATTATTTCATATCCTAAGTATTGGGTTAGGGGCCAGAACTTGGAAGAACAAGCTGTGGGGGGGAGGGGGGAGAGAGAAAGACAGACACCCCAGAAGTGCAACCATCCCAGATCCAGAGAGAGGAATTCTGCTGCTTTCCACAGCCCGGCTGAACGTGCACAAGGACACTCTGGCTGGAAAGAGGGCATCATCCAGCTCTTGCATCCTGCGGTAGTAAAAGCAAATTAAAACCCGACTGGAAAAGGAACAGGGGGTGCAAATTAGAATTCTTATGAACATGTTACACCGTTACAAATTCACACATCACCCCAAAAAAAAAAAAAAAAAAGGTGTTGAGGCTTTGCAAAAAAAGTGCAGAGCAGAGCAACGAAGACGATGAAAAACATCTGAAGAATGGTGGCAGGGTTTGGGTTTGGCCAGTCTAGAGAAAAGAAAAACTAGGAATGACATTATATTCCAGTATTTGAGGGGCTGCCCTAAAGAAGAAGGGAGTCAACTTATTTTCCAAAGCACCTGAAGGCAGGACAATAAGCAACGGATGGAAACTAATCAAGGAGAGAAGCAACCTGGAATTAAGGAGAAACTTCCTAACAATGAGAACAATTAATCAGTTGAACAACTTGCCTGCAGAAGTTGTGGGTGCTCCAATATTTCAAGAAGAGATTGGATACCCCTTTGTCCAGAGTGGTATAGAGTCTTCTGCTTGGAGTAACTCAACAGAAAACCCCCAGGGCTCCTTCCAGCTTTAGGAACAGTTATAGGCCAGATGCATCACAGACAGAAAGGAACACTGATGTTTCTCATACTTGTGGTGCAACTGGTACAACAAACAGAGCTGGAGAAGCTTCAGATGCTGAGTAGAACATCCAGATTTCACCCCTGAAGGATGGCCTGACTCTTCCTCACCTCATTTAGAAGTAGAGATCAATTCTAGGATCCATTTGACCTGGATCCTCTGCAGAAGGGGTGGAATCTGGGCATGACCTGGGAGACCTTTATTTTATTTATTTTGATTTGTCAATCGCTTACAAGATAATAGGTATAAGTATAAACATAGTTATGAATACATGAAATGGATACATAGAAGAAAAATATAAAAGAAACAATAGGACAGGGACGGTAGGCACGTTGGTGCGCTTATGCACGCCCCCAACAGACCTCCTAGGAAAGGGGTGAGGTCAATAGTAGACAGTTTAAGGTGAAAGTTTTTGGGGTTTGGGGAAGAAACCACAGAGTCAGGTAGAGTATTCCAGACATTGACTTACTAAGAATTATCTTGTGATAATTTATGACAAAGGCCAGGGTCAGCCTTCTCATATAAGTTGCCTCCACATTCTCTGGAGAGATCTGCAACTATTGGTTTCAGAACCCACAGCCAACCGACATGAGAAGGTAGCCCAACCAACCAGGAAGACAAGCTAACCATGTCGGCTTTTATTCTATTTATTGTCCAGTGCCCAAAATCCTGGTCCAGCTTTGCAGGTCTCCCATGTGTTCACAAGGCAACACCAGTAGATTTTGCCCTGTGTTGGATCAGAGCACCACAAGAACAGAGTTGGAATCTAATATCTACACCGTTCCAGGCAAATGGTTGTCCAAGCTTTTCTTGAAGACCTCCAGTGATGGAGAACCCATAACTTCTGCAGGCAATTTGTTCCACTGATTAATTAGTTAGGAATTAATTAGTTAGGAATCAATTAGTTAGGAAATCTCTCCTTAGTTCTAGGTTGCTTCTCTCTTGGTTTCCATCCGTTGGTTCAAAAGGGGCCTTCTAATTTCCCTGCACTGGAAAGTCCCAGCTATATGAACATATTAACCTATATATCTCCCAACCACCTAGTACTGCAGTGATTGGTTGGCCAATGGAATGGACAGATGGAGGCATCTCTCCTCAACGCTTTGGCCAAGGAGGGTTTTGTCACAATGACAATTTTTCCTGGGAAGACTCATCAAAGCTTGCCAAGGAATCCAAAGAGGAGATGGGCAATGCTTGAAGTTCTGCTCCCCCCCCCCTCCCCAGCTGCCTCTTGCCCTGCTGGGGCCCATCCATCACCGCCATTGACATCCTCTTCACAACTTTTTTCCAAGTCCGGATGTTCCAATTCCTGCTGATTACACATCAGAGGACCCAGGAGAGGACTTGGTATCTCCCATTTCCAGGAAAGGAGGGGACGGCCGAGGAAAAGACACCGATAACCATACACTCCCCCAAACCCCATTCAGCTTGGCTCGCACTGCGTGACCAGCTATTGTTCCTGCTGGAAATGGCCAGCAAGACAGAGAAAGTATTTCCTCAGTTATAAATCTCCCAAGCCTCTTTACCTTGGCACCATGTCTTCCTTTTTTTTTTTTCCTCCAGAAAGTGTCTTTTGTTAAATCGTCTCGACAAAAAAACCAAACCTCAACCACCCCAAACCCACCAGCCTTTGCAGGTCAGGGCTAAACCAGCCTCCCCTTGTGTTCGGTGGGTAGGTTGGCTCTGCCCCTTCCAATGTATTATCAACTTTGTGTAGCCATGGAGGAATGGCGGCACGATGGCCTCAGTGAAGGCTCAAGGGCATCAAAACCTTTTGTTCTCTGTCTATGAGAGTCTCAATCATCCAAGTTATGGTTGCGCCAAAGGTGCTTTTCCAAAAAGCAACTGGACTTTCTTTTTTCTTCCTCTTTTTTTCACCTTGAAAACATTTCGCTTCTCATTCAAGGAGAACTGAAGAAGCTTCTTGGATGAAGAAGCAAAACATTTTCAAGGAAAAACCCAAAGGAAGTCCAGCTGCCTTTTTGGAAAAGCACCTCTGGCCCTTTGCTCTCTGGGTCAGATGAGCAGGAGGAGAAATTGTCTCTCTTTTGTCACTTCACAGAGAGGACAGGATGGCAAAAACCTGGGAAGAAATGTGGACAAAGAGAGGGAACCCAAGAGAGAAAACTTGCAGCCTGCCTTGACTTTGCTTAGATCTAAGTCTTCTCCCCCGCCCCTGATTTCGGGGCGCTATCTCTGGGGGTCCCCAGAGTGGGCATCTTCCCCTCTCTTGATCTATCATTCCACAGGCAACAGAGTCCATCAGGGTTCACCCCCTTGGGAAATATTGCTCCAACTTCCAGACTTGCAAGCCCTCCCCCTGATTTTCATCACCCTCATTAGCTCCTCCGTCCTTGTTTAAAAATGACTTTGCTCCCCGTCGCTTTGGAAACCGCCAAGAGAGGATAACAACCCCCCCCCCCCAAAAAGCCCCTGCTTGGCTTGGCGCAGCGTAACCAGCAACAGATGCTGAGCTGACCTCTCCAACTTCCTGGAAACATGCATTTGTCAAAATAAAAATAAAGAGAGATTAATGCGAGGAAAAGGATTTTGAAACTAGGAGGAAATCATCGCCGCCTTGGGCCCAAACATGCTAGCTTGCATTTTCGAAGGTGGGCGAAGGCCGGGCAGAGGAGGCGGCAACGCCCATCTGGCAGCAGGGAACAGCAGGGCTGGCATCGCCCACTTGCTTTGGGAGGCAAGAAATCGTCTGCCTGGCATGAACATCGGGGCAAATGACAGAGGTCTCCAATGGCATCTCTCAAACCCCCCCATGCCTTGAAAGACAAAAAGTGTGCAAACCCTTTTTCAAAACAAAATAAAGGCACAATCCACACCTGGCCGCACAGAGAATTTTGAAGGCTGCACAACGACGTCAGACAGGGTGCACCCGAAAAGGACAATATTTAGGAGAAGGTCCCTCGTAAACCCTGAGCAAGCCAGGCCATTTGAGGAAGTGGTCCCACTGGAGAAGTTCTCAATTGTGACCTCCTAGAGGTCAAGGTCAAGTTTCTGGAGGCCCCTGGCCACTGTTCTCCATGCACTGGATTCTCCTAGCCTGCAAACACACGGCAAACTCACAAGAGGTTGTGGGAATGTCTTCTCTGTAGAGGGCAAGAAGAACCTTCTCCAGACTCATCCTATGGCCTGATCAGTCAGCAGTCCTTGATCTGAGGGCCTCCTTCAGGCTTTCTCCTTCAAGGGGCGTGGTGATGGTGACCACCTGAAGACTGCATCGCTCAGACATCCCAAGCGCTGGAACAGGATGTGTCCCAAGGAGGCTCCCCCTCACCCAGGGCTCCCCCCTCGCCCCCTTCTACAAAATTAAGACCAGCCTGTCAACAGCCCACAGATGGCACTTCCATTACTCACCCACCCCCCATTCCCCAGGACATGCTAATGGATGTGGAAAGCCCCAGGGTTAAATCTTGGCATCCACCAAAGTGCAGGGCCAGTTCAGTCCTGCTTTGTTTCCCCACTTTCTCAACCGCTGTCACCCTTGCAGAGAACAGCGAACGTCTCTGCCGGCAGAATCGATCGGCCGTCTCTCCCAGGGGCTCCACTTATCTTGCCAGAGAGATTAATCCAAGGCCCCTCCTTGATGGGGGCGCGTCGGGGGTTCTTAGTGCGAGCCCTCCCCCCCCTTCCCCAAGTTATCCTGAACTAGCACTAGATCTGGATACAGCAGGATGACTTCTCGCACTTTGGGTGGCACTGACTAAGCTCTCCTTGGCAACAATGGCATTTGAAAATCCTACCACACACCAACCTGCTTTCGGTCAAGATGCAGATCTCCCCAGGCTTCCCCCCTCAAGATATACATTTTCCTGAATTGTGGCAAACCTGCAAGACCCTGAACCCTCAGCACCAGGCTGCCAGGCGAGGTGCCCTCCAACTTCAAGCTAGGCAAATCTACTTTATCCCCCCAGGTGTTGTGCCAACTGAATCTTGTTCCAAGCATGTCCAGATTGCTAGATTTCCCCTGTGATTTTTCCTGTGGGAGTCCCAGGTAGGGTTGGCAGGATACCTCAATTTTTGCCCACCGTACTGCTGTGAGGCGGGCTTTGCCGAGAGAGACCGCCGGGCCCAAAGTGACCCTGGATGCTTCCAGAGCGAGGGTGAACTTGGATCTCCTAGTGCCAGTTTCCAAAACGCGATGCCAGGTTGGATAACCAACCGAGAAAGTTTGCTTGCTTCCATTCCCAACGTTTATGCCATGTTGAGAGACAGCAACTCACCTTCTGGAAACTGACCACTCCTCCCGTGGGCATGGCTATCTGGGCAAGGGAAACCTAGGGGATTTTTGGTAGGAAAAGTCCAGGGAGGCAAAAAAGGAAAAAACACCCAGCTTTTTTTGCAATAAGTAGGAGGGCCTTCAAAATTATGACAAAGCCCAAGGGATTGAATCTCTTGGTTAGTAAATGAAAACAGCAAATTATGTCGGAAGAACTGGCGAAGAGTTGTCTTGGATGGCCCCGTGATTAAGAGGAAGAATATGTAAATGTACGTGGCTGTTGCTATAGTTACTAGATGAATTACCGCTGGCGTTGGGGGGGTGGCAGTTCTCCTCCTCCTCCCCTCCTTCTTTTAAAAACAGCTCTCCAGAAGGGTCAAGGCTTGCATTCCCAATGAGCTGATTTCCCAAGGAGGCGGCTGGCACTGTAAGGATTCAGAAACTGGGACCCAGGTTGCTCTCATCCAGCCTGCAGCCTAGGGAATCGTGGCTTGCTAGAGTAGCCAGGTTCATGCAAGCCACCAAGCCAGAGCTAGCAAGCCAGAGCAGGGCTTAGCTCAATGGATGGGCCTGAGCAACATACCATGGGTTGGGGTGCCCCAATCCCGACGCCTTCTCCTCTTGGAGTTGGCGCCTGAATGGTTTGGCCTCTTTGGAAGGAAGAAATTAACTCTGCTATTCTCTGAGGTGAAAGAAGATGGGAGAAGATAAGCCCATCCAGCAGCTGTCTACTTGTGAGTGGCGAAGCTCTGCCCACCTTCCTGCCTTGGTCTCCAGCATAACTGATGCTCATTGCTGGGCACTTCAGATATAAAGTTAAACTAGGGGCATCCTGGCACTGGGTTCCCAACACGTCTGGAGGTGCCACGCTGGAGGCACTCAAGGCCACCATAGCCAGAAGGACTCCTTGAAGAACATCACTTTACTCTGGTTCTCCAGAACCTCACAGTGGTCTTCCTTGGCAAGGACAGAAGAATCAGGCTGTGGCTTTCCTTTGGGGTCTCCTTTGGGGGTTAGGAAGCAGGCCGTACAACTTTCCTCTTTGGAGGGGTTCCCTAGGCAACAAGGGGGAACAAAACCTTAAGTAATACAAGTCGAGCTGTGTCTACGCACCCACCGCTAGAGGAGCTGATGGCTACTCCCGGGCGGGGCGGGCATCCGGCCACCAGGAAGCGATCCACAGCTGGTCCTGACCCCAGCCATGTGCCCCTTCCCTAAGGCACCCCGCCCAAGGCAGGGCTGGGTGAGGCTGCAGGAGCTTGTGGCCAGCCCAGCCTCTTGGCTAAACACAGGAAGGCAAAGGGTCAGCAGCCTCCTCCATGCAGGCCGGCCAACCTCGGGAAGGAAAGGAAGAAACAACCAAAAAAACACTACCAAGCACAGAGATAGCAGAGCAGGCGGAGGGAACTCCTGCCTGGCCTCTCCCCACAGACTCTGTAGGGAGGGAAGGGGGGGGGGCTGGTTCTTCTGAACAGGGAGGGGTGGGAGAGAAAGCTTTCAACCTCCCTCTGCTCCCCCGTGCACAGAGCAGCAAGCACTGAGTGGGGTTCCAACCTGAACCCCAATTCCAAGTGCAGATCCCAATTCCAAAAGCCAGGAAAGAGACATTCCCAATGCCCTCTGACCCACCAAGTAAGCAGACCCCCAGAGACAGTTTGCCTTGAGGGTTTCAAAGCCCACCCCCCCAAGCTATCCCTCCCGGATGAAATTCTTCTCTAAGGAAAAGGCTGCCTTGAATGACCTACGGGCAGAACAGCAGGATGCAAACCGTGTAAATATATACGTAAGATCAACGAAAAAAATAATCATCTCAAGACACAGACAGACACACACGCAGAGAGAGAGAGAGAGAGAGTGAGAGAGAGAGGACACCAGACTGTTTTTCCATGTTGTGTGTGTTGTGTGTGTGTGTTTGTGTGCATGCCAAATGTTTCATCTGGGCTAGGCGCAGGTCCTTAATCACCTGTGTTTTATTTATGCTTTCCAGAGGCTGCACTATCTGTGTACGTTCTGGTGTTGTGATCCACAAGCAAGAGAACGACACAGCGGTATTTCTGGAACTGACAAGCACCGTCGAAGGATTGAGAACTACTGAAACCACGCAAATAACTTGCCGTCTGCCTTGTTTATGTCGGCCGCAGACTTCTAGCCCAAGACTCTCCCTCGGCTGAAGAACTGGACTAAACAGCTGGAGTTCATATTCTCAGAACTGGGAGAAACAACAACTGTTTGCTGATTTTTACAGCCCAGCAACCTCCGGGAGTCTCCAATGCAACCAACCATCAGTTTAAGCTGCCTCCTGGCAGCCTCCTCTCATGTTCCAGCTTTAACCTATGCCGGCACAGCTGGGATTCCCTCCCCCTTTCTTCCTCCCCATAGCTCTGATGTCCACATAGCGATAAGGTATATCTACAGGTTTGTTTATCTCCAGGGAAGGCGTCCTGAAACTCAAAAAACGCACATGCTATTTTCCAACACTGCTTTGAACTTGGTTAAGTTTACAGAACACAAGTGACAGGGTTGGAAGAAACTTTCAAGGCCTTCTGGTCCAACCCCTGCTCAAACTGGTTTAGCCCATTGCCCCTGACGGCGTTTTGGGCGCAAGAAGTATTACAGACTGACAAAACTCACATCAATTTACAGAGCCTCCTTGGTTAAAGAAGATGTAGATGGACACAGTCAGAGGGAGGTAGGAAAATTTTCTGTAGCATGAGAGAATGTGTCCCCTCCTGGATCTGAGGGAGTATTGCGAACCAAGAGGAGGGCAGTTGAAAGCCTTAATGTTAGTTAACATGGATGATAGCAGGAGATAAAGATACAGGTCTTCATTGTGTGGATTCCAGATATATTGAAGGAAACGGTAGATTAATCTCACTGCAGACCGCAAGAACCCCTCAAGGCTGGGATGAATGGTTGTGTGAAAAGGACTGAGAGCGAGGCTCAAAATAACTGCGACTACGACAACGCTCAGAAAGTCAAAGATCAGCAGGCAAGGAGGAAAAGGTAGACCCCCTTGGTTTGTCCCAAGAAGATGGGCATTAAGAAATCCATAATAATGTCCTTAAACCACATTAAGACGCCTTCCTCACTGCTACCCAGGGAGACTGATTCCAGGATTACAGAGAACGTTTCTGTACTTGTATATTTCAAACAAACACACGAGAAGAAAGCATGAAAAGTCGGACCGCTCAAAGAATATGCATTTAATGCCTGTTGGGTACAGGTAAGATCCATCCAACACCAACAAAGTGTAATCTATGGTCCACCCCCCCCAAAAAAAAAAAAAAAAAACCCTCACGGTTTTCCTCCATGGCTGGTGTACATGCAGAAGTGCACAATTTTTTTTCCCTCTACCAACTCCAGAAATAACCTCGGTTACCATATTTCGCAGGCTTGTATTCGCCTTCAGTTGGCAGGTTGGCTGGTGCTCTCATTCGGGAATGGCAGGGGTTTTCGGGGAGGGGGCGCTCGGTCTTCACTTTAGTGACCTGGAAAGGGAAGAATCACACGGGAAGTTCTTGCTGAGCAGAAGGGATGGAACTGCTGCAAGGGAGAAGGCATTTCAGAAGGGAAGCGGAGGGAAAGAGCAGGGAAGGACGCCTGAAGCTGGTTTAGAGGCAGTTAAGACACAGGATCTCCTGCCCAGTGTTTTCTACTCGGGTCAGACTAAATGGGCCTCTGTAAATATTCCCCTCTTACCCTCAGTTGGAAAAACTGCACTGGAAGCCAGGTAAAGATTTGATAAACACGCCAGAAGGTAAGGCCCGTTTGCTGGCGTGCAACATGGGAAAAGGCCTCTGCAACTCTGTGAACCAACCCCCAAAACACAGCCGTACGAGACATGGAAGCAGGAAGGGGGTTCTCAGGCTCTGGAAACACTCTGCACCTCAAACTAGCCTATAAAGTAGACAGAGTTTTAACTGAGCAAATTACAAGATAGGCCCACAAGGGCAAAAGAGGTACAGAAAAGGAACTCAAACCTACATCGAAACTGACCTATCGGCCAGACTACTACAAAGCCAAACTGGGAGGGAGCATTAGGTCCAGGATAACTGCAGCATAATATAACTTAAAGTAGCCATCTATTCCCTGCCTCTATCTTCCAAGACATCCTTAGCAATTAACAGAGGCAGCTACTTGAGGGACAACTGCTTCCAAGCACTGGCTGTTACACAGATCCTTTCCAAGCAAACGTCTTCCTACCTCACCAACTCACGCGCAAAACTGCTAGCTCTGTCAGCTCAAAAATATGCCTGGCTGGATCAGAAAGAGGGGAGTTAGATCCCTGGCCTTCACATTCCAGAAACCTGGCCATGCTCCACAGCCTCATGCATCCTAACAAAGAGGAAAGTGAACTCAGTCTTACCACATTCTCAGAGCTGCAATGGGAAGAGAGGGAGGGGATCTCCGCATGATTGGAGATGGTGGGAAACAGCAATGAGCACTTGGTCCACTGACCATGAGGACATGCCTCCAGAGAGACACAGACATTCTTTGTTTACCTTTGACAGCTGACCCAGCTCTGGCCTCACCCAGCCCAGCTTGTCCAGCACACAGTAATCGAAGAGCTGCTGCTGCTTCCGACAGTGATGAAGCTTCAACATGTTGGACTTGTCGAGACAGTCCCAGTATTCATTGAAGGGCTCGGCGCAATGCAGCTTGATTTGCCTGCAAAAACCAGAGGAGGCTGCCACGTTTGGTTAACTGAATAAAAGGTTGCAAGACATTCCGAACGATGACACTCAGGCAAGAATAAGAACGGAAGATTGATGCATTAAATAACAACCCAAAACATCTGGAGCCCCACTTGAACTTCATCGACATTGACAAAATCATCACTGGTCAATTGCGGAAGGCAGCTTTGCTTGGAACAGCTGACATCCTGCAACCAGATTGTTCACACCATCAAACAAGAACATCTGCCCATCTTAGGAAGGGCTCAACAGATGGACAAAAATGCCAATTCCAGTTCAAATACCTGCTGACTGTGCCACACACCATGCTAATTTATCATTTGAGTACTGTCAGCATTGACAATATCTCTATTGGTCAATTGCAGAAGGCAGCTATGCTTGGAACAGCTGACAAACTGCTGTTAACACCATCAAGCATCCACATCTGCCTATCTTAGGACTTTGAGAAGATTTCAGTAGGTCAATTATAAATGGCAAATCCAGCCTGAACTTCTGGCTGACTGTGTGACAAACCAAAATACTTCTCACTTCAACCCTGAGCTACAAACATTCTCCTTTATTAACAACAATTCCCTTTGAGGCCCTCAGAGCATGACCCAGCCCGGAGTCCCAAAGCCCTCCCCATGCCAGGCTCACTTGAAAAAGTCCACAGCGCACTTGCTGACAGCCCGGCCCTCCTTCAAGCACTTCCGTGGGTCCCTCTCCTCCCAACGGCACAGCATGAACTCCTTGTTGATCTGGTCACATTGAGAGCCATAGTGGTGGGCACCGGCCTTCAGGACCGCGGTGCCAACCGGCAGCTGAGGAGCAAGCGAGGAAGTCAATATTGCCATCTTGCAGGCCTTCAAGGGCATCAACGTTTCGTAACGCACACAAATAAATACCTTTCAGCTACATAAGAGTGGGGTGGTTTAAAACCACGAGAAGCCTCTGCTCATCCCCTCTTCCTCAACAGGAAGCCCTCAACAGGGTCACAGTATTTAGGATATTTATTTGTTTGCATTTTAAGAACATTAATAATTATTTCAGAACATTAATATTTCTGTGGTCTTTTACAATTGCACCTGCAGTGTTCATAGGCTTCCTTTTTATCTCTTCTTGCACATGCCAAAGTGGGTGAGATGGTTATATAAATTTGCTTAATGAATAAAGTTCATGAATACCCAGATTGTGCAGCCTGGTTGTTCAACAATTCTTATTTTATTCCTTCCCCCACCTTCCCTTCAAATATAAACTTCCTGCTGGTTGTCAAATCCATGCCAGGAGAAGGACTAAAATTTTAAGTACTGAAAGTCCACGGAACAATTTTTTTTTTTTTTTTTTTGGGGGGGGGGTTGCTTGTTTTGTTTATTTTTGTTTTGCTTGCTTGCAAAATTTACTGCACTCCCATTTTAGCCAGTGCAATCTTCCTGCTGGCTGTCAGATGCTTGCTGGGGGAAGGATAAAACTCTCAAAGCTCTGAAATTGCAGGAAATTAATAATTTTTGCAAAAAAAAAAATCTTATTTGTTTGTTTGTTTGCTTGTTTGTTTGTAAAATAAAGGGGGGGAGGGGGGAGGCTTCAAGGGAATTGGGGAGGGGGGGTTGCAGGTCCAGACCTAGATTGACCCCCCCCCGGGGAAGAGTGACCCCCCCCCTCCAGAGGGGCTTGGGGAGGTCAATCCCGGGGGGGTCAAAGGTCACGGGAGGTCAGGCGAGTGGGGAAACTGAGGCACCTCTTGGGGCTGGGCGCTCCGGAGAGCAGCGGGGGCGGCTCACCTCCGGCACGTCCAGCTCCTCCATCGAAGGCACCTCCACCAGGCCCGCCATGGCCTCAGAAACGCCGAACCTTGAACTACCCTTCGCCGATGCCGCCGAAGGGCCTCAAGCCGCCACTGCGCATGCTTCTTCCCCCGGCCCCGCAGGCGCAGGCGCCCCTCCGTGGGCCCCGCCCCGCCCGTGTTGCCTAGGCGACGGAGACGCGCGCGCATGCGCACGCCAGCCCCGCCGCGCAATGCAGTACACGGGCAGCTTCTACCGCGGGCAGCGCGTCCACGGCAGGTGCACGTGGGGACGCGCCCCTTTGGGGAACCGGGGTCCAGCCTCCGCCCCCCCCCCTGCCTAAAGGTTGCAAAGTGGGGGTGGGGTGGGGTGGGGGTGGTGCACACGTCTTAGGCGGAGGTTGCAGCGGGGAGCCTCGGTTCGCGTGTAAAGGAGGGTGCCTGGCACGAATGCCTTGGCAGATGCGGGCTGCCCCGTAAAGACTCGGCTGGGAGACGCGGTCCGTAAATATGCAACGCTAAATAAACCATAAATCTACCCCTAAAGCTTAGGCAGGGCTTGGGAGGCGATGGGGGCCGTTATCCCTGCCTATTAATAGGTCCAAATGCATCATAGTCTCCCCCTCCTCGCTTGATATGTGATGATTAGGGGAGGGGGGGGGCAATGCATAGGCATGTTGCTTCCTTGCATGAGGGTGAAGCCCCCACCTGGGCAGGGAAGGGCTAGGTGGGTGGGTGAGGTGCTTTGTGGTTGGAGAGAGGTGGAGAATGGATGCCTGACATTCCCTCTGGGCTCCCCCCAGGTTGGAAGGGACTGGGACCTACACCCTCCCCACCGACACCAAGTACGAGGGTGAGATGAAGGACGGGATGTTCCATGGGAAAGGAACCCTCTATTTCCCCAGCGGCAGCAAATACGAAGGGATTTGGGACAAAGGCATCTGTGTGGAGGTATGGAGTCCACCACGGGACCCGGGAGCCTCTGGGGTCCTTGAGCAATGATATCCTGGAGGGAGATGATGTCGACCCATCTGGGCCTATGGGGAGCCACCCTTTCTCCGCCATTTCCGAAGCCTTGGCAGATGTCTCCTGGGTGAGAGTCCCAAACACGTTGTGCTTCCTTACACCCACAAATCAAAGTGGCTTGGTGTGCTAAGACAATGCTGGGGAATGGATCCAGAATGGATTGCCCCATAAGGACCTTTTAGGACCAGCGGCTGGACAGACCTTAAATGTCCTTCAAGGATGTCCATCCTCTTCAGAAGTGCCCACGCCTGGCTCTTCTCCGTTGTGTATCTTGCTTCTTCTACCTGCCTTGTTGGTCTGTTTCCTGTGTTTGATAAAACAGATTTATCATTTATGACCGCTTGATAAGCAGGCTCATTCCCATAACCTGAGAAGGAGAAGAAGCCATCCTTGGGGGCTCGGGCGGAATCCTTAAACCAAAACATAGCCAAGAAACAGGAAGTTGGATCTGAATGCTTGGTTCTGCTCAACCTTAACCCTGAATTTGGCCCAGCAGGGGAAATACACCTTCTCTGATGGTTTGGAATATAAAGACAGCAAGTGGCATTATTGCGACGGCTATGACCGGAGGTTTTACACGGAAATCTGCAACGGCCTGAAGCCAGCAGGTACAGCCTTGAATCAGCCCGATGATGGAATGACTGATGCTTCCCTTCTTTGGGAGGTGGGCAGACCTTCTCCCCTCTGGTTGGGAGACCCCAAAAGACTCACAATCAGAGCTCCTGGTACAAAGCAGTAAACGTTGGGCTGTTTCTTCAGAGTTTTCGTTTCTCACGTCCTCCTCTTCCTCGGTTTCTTTTTCCAAGGGATTTCCCAGTTGACCGACCTGGATCCTCCCCGACACATTCCCGCCGGCTGCTACGACTGTGGAGATGGTTTTTACAACCCGAACACCAGAGTGGTGGTGGATTACCGGCACCGCTTTCTGAGAAATGCAGGTAGGCCCTTCTCCTCCGGATCCCTTTCCATCTGGAACCGGTTGCAGGGGCTGCAAAATCAGCAAGGCGGAAGTCCCCGTCACCCTGGGGCAGACCAGCACAAGTCTTGGAGTCCTTCAGATCAGGGGTTGCCAACCTTTTGGATCTCAGGGACCACCAAACTCATAATTTTAAATCCCAGAGACCCTGGGAAAATCCCAAAAAAGGCTGCAGGACAATCCCCCACCCCATTTTCCTACCAATCTATCATTCTTTATTTGGGATTGCAGGATACCGTCTCCAGCTCCGTTCTCAGGGGGAGAGAGAGAGGGAGAGACTTTTGGCTTCGTGCAAGGAAAACAGCAGGAGCAGCAGAAATCTTTCTCTCCCCCAAACTCTGCCAGAAATGACTCTTTGCTAGCACAGCTTCTTGGAGCAGGAGGCCTTGCAGGGTCCCAAAGACTCATTCTGGCGGAGTTTGGGGGAGAGAAAGAAAGACTTTGGCTGCTTTCCTTGCATGCAGCCAAAAGCAGAAGAAAGAAGCGGAGAGAAGCAGCCCAGTGGCCAGGCCAGGCGCATGGGGTGAGTGGGGCAAGTTCCCCCCTTCTGCCATTTCCCCCCTCCCCTCACGACCTCATGTTGTTCGCAATGCAAGTGCCACAAGCCTTATGCGCCCGTGCAGCCTGGATTAATTGCTTTGGGGGTGGCATTCCTCTGCGGACCACCAAAATTTTCTCAAAGACCACCAGTGGCCCCTGGCCCACTGGTTGGGAGTGGGGAGGAATCAGGGCCCTTCAGATCAGCCTTCTTAAGACCCTCGAAGGTAGGTTGGACTTTAGAGATGCTCCACTAGAAGGATAGGCCGTCACCTTGATGGGGTTGGCGGGATCAGTCCTGTAACATCTCTAGAACTTTGCCATAGCTGGGACTGGGCCATCGCCCTCCCTACAGCCTAATGTCCATGCCTTTGGGTGCCATCAGACCAAACTCCTGGATTCAGGGTCAATACTCATGAGGAGTGAGATAAACACAGGAATTCCCAATGCAGGATCCCAAGAGAGAGAGAGAGGGAGGGAGGGAGGGAGAGAGGGTGTGTGTGTGTGTGTGTGTGTGTGTGTGTGTGTGTGAGAGAGAGAGAGAGAGAGAGAGACTGACTCACTCCTTGGACTTTCCCCCCCCCACACCTTTGTTTTGAAGCACCCCTTTGTTTCCTTCCATTGCTATAAACTTTCATAAGTGGCCGCTTTACAAGAGGGCATCTGGGCGTTGTGCAGGAGCGTGGCCCCCTTCCCTCCCCCTCCCTCTGGGTGTGAAGATGGGATCTGGTGCCAAAGCCCATCCCTTCCTTTAAGGCCATGGATACAATTGAAAAGGACAGCATTTGTCTGCCCTTCAAGGAACAGCCGCCGTCCCCAGAGGGTCTTCCAAGGCTGGAGGGGGCCACCGAGGTGACAAGAGAGGCGGGGAGGGGGGCAAGCATGCAAGGAAAGGGTCAGCCGGGAGAGGGAACACATCCAGGACTGCTCCTTTGCCGGAAAGGCAGGAAGACCCTGGCAGGCGACTGGCCAGCTCTGGAAGCATCAAAAACAGATGGCAGGAAATATTTAGGAACACACCCAGGCTTTCGAGGGCAGATAGACCCACCCGGAGAGAAACTAAACTCCGCCTCCGTCTGAGATTCGAAAGAGGCATTGCGAAGACTTGAACCCAAGTCTTCGGCCTTGAACGAGCCCTTTCCATTCTAAGATTTTTTCCTGCCCTCTGTTTTTGCTCCTCCGTGGCCCTTTTGCAGCCCTGAATTCCTTTCTCTCTGCCCGGCCCTGCTTGGCATCACTGCCAGTTGCCCTTGAGAGCAGCACCTGGCCCTCTGACAAACAGGGGAGGAAACTGCCTGTGACACCCAGGCCCCATTAGCTGTGACGGGTTCAAATGGCCACTTTGCAAGTCGCAAATTGAAACTATTCGCCTGGAAGGAAATAAATAAGTGTGTCTGCTCGGATATTTTTTCGCGGATGGCATTGGGTTTTGATCAAGCAATGAAAGTCCCCTGGTTTTCTTTTTTCTTTTTCTTTTTTCTTTTAACATACTATAGTATAACTCTCTCTCTTTTTTTGCTCCCCTTCTTCCTCTTTTCTGCTTTTGTATATTTAATCATTGTGAATTATAAGCCGTGTGAAAGATTTTAGCTCTGGGGCATTTGCCAGATGGTTGATTCTGCTATTTTTTTTTTCCCTCTTTTTCTTTCGCACAACAAAAGACATAATGTTTGTGGCAAGCCCCGAGAAATTGTTGGTAATCAGTGCATTCTTCAAAGAACGGGCGCCAGACCTGTTTGCAAGAATGTTCGGCTTATGCCGAAATTAATCGTGAGCTCTTTTGAGTCTGCTCCTGGGCAGGGAACAAAACAAATTGTGTCAGTTGTGTGCTGGTTTCCCATCGCCCAGCCCTCTGGAGGGCAGAGAGATGAGTTGGGTGAATGAGCTCCTTTCTTTCTTTCTTCCCCCGCCCCCCCCTCACATCTTTTGGTTGTTAATACTGCATATGATCGACACAGCCGTTGCTTCTGAAATCAGCGCTTGGTGTAGCTTCCTTCAGACAAACTCAAAAGGATCTGGTTTTGTGAAGGAGCCTCTCCGAGGGGAGAAAGATCCCTCATGGAGCCGTGCTCTCCAGAACTGTTGAGTTAGGGATGCCAAAAATTGGGGTGTGGAATCAGAAGGAAATGCACGTGACGCAGCACTGGAGGCTTTGGAGATGCCAAATCTTTTGAGCTCAATCTGTGATCTCCAGGATTGAGAATATCACCTAAGAAAGACACAGGAAAGCTGCCTCTGTTCTTATTTAATTCAGCCCTGGATGAATTTTTTGCTTGCTTTCGTGGTGTGGAGACAATAACTTGGTCCTCAACACCAACAAGACCAAGGAGCTGATAGTGGACTATAGAAGGAACAGATCAGACATCTGGCCCTTGCTTATCAATGGAGACCGAGTGGAGCAAGTGGTCAGTTTTAAGTTTCTGGTAAGTTTTATGGTAACTGTTTTATACAGTTACCCTAAAAGAGGTCCTGACCTGGGGGTGCTCACTTTGCAGCCCTGATCAAAAGGCCCCGGCAGAGATTATACTACTTGAGACTTCTCAGGAAACAACAACTGAATGAAAAACTGCTGGTGACCTTCTACTGCTGCAGCAGAGAGAGTATCTCAATTTACTGGACCTCTGTATGGTTTGCCAGTTGCACGGGGTCAGATAGGACAGCGCTCCAGAGGGTTAAGGTCATTACCCAGAGGATCATGGGTTGCCTTCTCCCCTCTTTGGAAGAGCTTCATAGCTCCTGCTGCCTTAAGAAAGTTCAAAACATCCTCAAAGATCTGTCTCATCCTGGGCGCTCTTTTTTTTTTTTAACTATTACCATCTGGCAGATAGTACAGGACAATAAAAACAAGGACAAATAGGCTGGAAAACAGCTTCTATCCCAGGGCAGTAGCTCTTTTGAATTCTGCTATATAGTGCAGTGTTGGTGTGGTATCAGGGGTTGCCGGTTCAATGTGTGGAGTGTGAAGGGTGTGTGTTTGTGTTTATTTTCATTGTCATGATGTGTATTGAAGATGGTTTGTAGGAGGTGCAATGACAATAAAGTAAACTAAACTAAATTTTAGAGGAAGGGCAGCATTCTCAAGCCGGACTAGGAAAGGGCCCACATGTGATTCTTCTGTCAGGCTCTTGGAGACCCACCATGTGATCCAAGAGACATGGGTGTAAAATAGGCAGGATCGTGAGAAGCTGTTCCCCACCTTCCGGTGACTTTTTTTTACCACTGCCTGGCCATAGTGAGGGCTTAGCACGAGGACCTGGTGGCATTCAGCTGTGGGCATTCAGGGTCCCAAATCTCCCGTCCCAGCCTTTCCACCTAAAAACACCTCCCTCCCATTTGAGGAAGGACTCAGCAGATTCCCTTGGAGAGCCCTGCTGGGCTAGGGGTGGGAGGGATCCATGCCTTGGCAACTTCTCCATGGCAGAGTCCACGATCTTTGGTGCTTGCCCCCCACCCCTCTGGGTTTCCAGGCCCTAAATTAATGACTGCTTGGAAACCTGCAAAGATTGAATTCCTGGCTTGCCAAAGAACAACAAGCAAGGTTTGGGTCTGAGCTCTCTGCTACATATATGTAGCCACCTCCAAGCCGGGGAATCAAATCCGCAGCATAACATTAACAAACAGATCATTTCAACCCAGGCTGGAAGAGTTCCTTTTAACGGGCAATTTGTAATTGCATCAGTTAAATGGGAACCAGCAGCTAAGGGGTCACTCCTGGTTGGTGGCCAAGGGTTGCGGAGGAACTTTCTGGATGGCAATTAGCCTGGAAGTCGCAGGCAGGCAGGCCAGGCCAGGCCAGAGAAGACTTTACAGCTGCGGTCTTTATTTTACCAGGAGACTTCCTGAAGGTCACCCTCAAGTATTGAACTCATCCTTCTTCCAGGGCAGAGCCATTGTCCAGGTCACTTCAGAACGTTTTTGTTTTACTTCAAAACAAGGACCAGGAGAGCTCTAACAACAGAGCTGCTCCAAAGATTATGTACTTTTGGGATGGAGACCTGAAACGGTCTTTGCCCCAGGTTTACGGAAAGCACCCCAAGCAGGTTGCTGGGGGTCCCAAACCCCCCCCCTCCTGCAACAGATCTTCAGGGGGGAGGATTGGAGTTCTTGATGGCATCAGAGGGTTGTTGGATAAGGAGGGAGAAGAACGCATGGAGATATACTTTCCCCACTCCCTTTAGCATTAAATCATGGCAGCCTCTTTGCTTAGGGCTTGAGGGACCGGGCTAAAAATTCATCTTGAATAGATGAATAACCGAATTGGAAGGGAGCTGGGAGGTCTCCAACCAAACAAGGAAACCCTAGACTCCATCAAGTCTTCCTTAAAACCCAAGTCAATACAGATGCTCCCCATGGATTCAATGCCTCTCCTGCCCTTCCTTGGGTGGCAGGCCAAAGATGCTGATCCAGGGTGGGTTTGCCACCTGGTCTAGTGCCGGCCCTTTTCCAGGTCCAGCCAGAACTCTCCTCCTTGGGTGCAAATGATGGTGGTGGTGGTTGAAAAGGGGGAGATGCAAAGAGAATGAACTGAATTGCATCCCAATGGGATTTCCCCCCCAAAACACACACACACACACACACACACACACACACACACACACACACACACGAAAGACAGAGCGCCTAATTGCACCAGGATGATAATTTCTAGTTGATTAAAGAGTATTTGTATTCTCGCTTCTCCCTCTTCTCCCTCCCTCCGGCCCGACCCCCAGTGCCACTTTAAAAAAAAAAAAGGAAATCACAAACAAAGGCAAAGATGAGCCTCAGCGCTCCGATTAATATTGCCCCACAATTGTCTTAGCTCCAAAAAGAAGGGAAAAATAATATTTTTTTTAAAAAAAAGAGGAAGGTAATTACAACTTTGCCATCTGGGAGCACTAATCAAAGTCTGTCCTGGCTTTTCATTCCGTTTTAAATGTGGGTGACAAAAAAAAAGCCAACTCTTCAGGCTCACCCCGGTGGGTGTGGCGGGGCGAGGGACGGCATGAGGGGACCCGTGGCGGATAACGAGCAGCTGCCGAGCCAGGACCCGGCATCTGTGATTTAAATTGTTAGCTGCACCGTCAGGTAGAGTGCAGGAAGACATGATGGAGAGGCTGTTAAGTCCCTGGCCGCCAATTACCAACAATCAGGGAGGAGCCCCAAACTCATTCAGCACAATAAACCCAGTTTTCCTTGTTTCATCCTGAAGAGGCTACAGCTGCAGCAGCGATGATTCAGAGCCCTGGAGCAGGCAGGCATGATTAGCAGGCAGCCTGCCTGCCTCCTCTTCCTCTCCAGCACACAGACCAGCCATTAACTCTTTGCTCAGCTATCCCCACCCACACAGGATGGGATGCACATACCCCCCCCCCGTGTCCCCTCTCCATGGGAGGATGGCGTGTCCTATCCGGTAAGTCCAGTGAGAGAGTTGGGGTGATGAAGGATGGGTTCCCCTTCCCTTTGCATCCCTCATCATTGAAGCAGGAGAAGCCCCCCACTCCAAAGAGGGAACATGCCCGGAATATACCTGGTTCTCTCCCTGATCAAAAGTCCTGCATGGAAAGCAGAGATGGCTCTCTCCTTCCTGCCGATGGGCAGAATCCCAACCCTTTCCCAGAGCCACCGCAGGGCTCTGGAGGTGAGATTTGTGCGGATCCTGGCTGTGCATGATCCAGCCCTGCCTTCTTCAGGGTAGCCCTGAGCTGTGGCAAATGACCTGGGCGAAGTGGGGCCAGCTGTGCCCTACACAGCCTGGACATTCTCAGGACAGCAGCAAAGGGACATTTAGCCCCTCCAAAGTATCACCGGGTAGCCCACGGGCTCAATCCTTACCCCCTTCCCCTCTTGGTCACAACTGGGAAATTGTGACATGGATACAAGCTGGATTCCCAGAGACCAAAAATAAAAAGAAGAAGGGAATGAAAATATATTTATTGGGGATCCTGGAGTCAGTTTCCTCAACCCAGGAAAAGAAGCCGCATCAGTTTTGAACCGGTTACCAGATTAACCACCTAACGCTTAAGCAAAATGGAATTTAGATCAGTGGACATGATTATAATGTCCTTTCCCCAACAATGCACGGGACTCCTCAAATTTATTAAATCATCAGCTCACCCATCCATGCTTTCTGAAATCCCCTGAACAAATGCCAGAGTTTTGACAGTATGAAAAACAACCTAAATGGAATTAATAGAGTTGTTAAAAGGCAGTCAAGACTGTAGTCATGTCCAGGGCAGGGAATTAGACTAATTCCATGCCCGCTTACTTACCTGGAGTAAACCCAGTTTAAACTCACTTGGGCTTATTTTCAAGTCCAGCTGCCTTGCTAAACCAACTGAAAACACCCAAGTGGCCTCATTGCCAGCTCAAAATACACTTGCTTTCTCTCTGAGGGGAAACTTGGGCTTCCTTTCTATCTGCCCTGCCTTGAAAAAAAATCCTCCTTTTATATCTTAAACCTTAAGTCTTCATTGTTCCTCGCTCAGCCCTTGGGCCAAAACTCCCCAGTTTGACAAGGAAAGACCAAGAAAGCCACTCACACACACACACATACCCTGAATGAAATCCATTTTAATTCTCCTTTTGTGTCTCCCCCCTACCCCAATTACCACCCATTTTCCCCCCTCTTAAGATGATGATGAGCACGACTGGATTGTGAAGACGTGCCGGAAAGGCTGGGACGAATGCGTTGGCTTCAAGCTGAAGAAGTGAGCTGGGCAGAGGGCGAAGGAAGAACCCGGCTTCCCTTGAGTCGTCCCCCCCCCCAGAGGACCCTCTCCCTATAATTTCTCCATTAAGGCCGACGTGGCCTCCCCCTGCCAAGAGAAGAGGGCCCAGCGGCTTTCCTTTCATCGAAGGCCCTAAGTGGAAATGGTGAGCCAATCGCCCGCAATTACGCTCCTCTTCCTCCCCGGTTGGCAGGCGGGCTGCCCACCCGTCCTTTGCCCGACGCCCTGCCATGTTCATTGGCCACCAGATTTTATTGTGGGGTTGTTGTTGTTTTTGTTGTCCTTTTGTTTTGCCCTCCTCATGGATGTCCCAAGACAAGGCTGGGGCCCTGTTCCCCAAAGCAAAGAAGAGGGAACGGTCTTCCATGATGTCAGTGCCCCGCACCTCCACTCGACTGGACTTTATTTATTACACAAATAAGACATTTACAAAGCACGACAGTAAAAGGGAGCTAATAAAACAAATCTTGGTTCTGACCTTTTTTTGTTTTGATTTGATTTTTTTTTTTTAAAAAAAAGTGCTTTACATTTTTCTTTTTCCCCCCCTCCCTCCCCCCCCAAGCCCCCACCCCTCGTCTCTTTTATTTTAAATAAATACCGGTCCTGACCGCCTGTTCTTCCAAAGGTTATTTTTAGCCATGTTCACCTAGACATGCACAAATTGCCACAATCTACAAACAAAACAGTCTGCTCTTTTTTTCCCCCCACCTCCCCTAGACAATTTGGCACAGCTTGGGACCTCCCGGCTTCTCCTGACCGGGCCAGGCAGTTACCTCTCCGTCTGCCACTGGATTGGTGAAGCTCCCTATTTTGCTCACCGCAGCTTTTTTTTTTTTAAAAAAAGGAAAAGCAGAAAGGGGGAGACGCAATGCTGCTCTTCTGAGACACACACACACACACACACACACACACACACACACACACGCGAGCCCAACATGCTTCAATTAAATATACATTATTATCGGTGTGAATATTTCAGGTTTTTCTAACAAAATTTGGCCCTTTTTAGTTCCTGGAAATTAATTCTGGTGCTCCTTTGTCCTCCCAGATCCCACTATATTCCACTTTAATTTTTTTCTCAGAGCGATAGAAAATTCAAATGTATTTCCATAAAGGAAACTACCACCCTGTGCCAAATTCCAAAGCAAGGGATCGAGTTACACAGATTTTGACTAATCTTAACTAATTGCTGGCCCCTCAGAACTAGGCTAGGAGTTTTGCATAGGGGGATTGTGAGAAGGGAATGATGTGAATGATTCCATTCATATTTTAAATTCCCCCAATGCTGGAGGCCTCCTTTGGAGTAGATTATAGGCAAAAATAGGGATTTTTACTGGCAGCCTCCAGGAGGGTCTCTGAGCACGCACAGAGTTTGCCCGCCCAGTTCAGGGGACACCATTGCAGGGGGCATGTTGGCATGTGAGTGTTTCTAAATGTAGATAGACGGAGGGCTTTGCCCAGGGAGAAGACCTCGGCTAATGAGAGGCTGCTCTACAGAAGATCCATTTTCCTTTTTCTGGGGCAGGCCTTAATGTTCCAGGAACATCCATTTCACCAAGAAGGAATGGATCGAACATCCATTTAACAGCTGCTAGTTTTGCAAAAATGGAGTAAAATTTATCGTGTTTAAAAAGGAAGGTCTTGGCTGCTTCCTAGACTTTTACAAGGAAGAAAAACCCAACCTTTGCTTGCAGGTTGAACAACAAGACAAAACCTTTTGACTCTCGTCTGGGACTGACCTCCATCCCCACCCTTGAGCCCCTGCTCCTCCTCCCTCCTCCTCATCGAGCAGAGGGGCTGAAAGAGCAGCCCCCTCAAAGCCACCGCTTGACCCCACTCCCCCAAAGCAGTTGCCGTCCCTTTGAAAGAAAGGGCACTTGAAACACACACACACACACACACACACACACACACACACACACAGAGCCATCAGGGAGGGTGACCTCTGTCCCCTCCGCAATTCAGCAGGGCGTCTTTGAGTCAGGAAGTTCAAGGGTCATTCCACACTGGCCTTCTTCCCTGCACTCGCTGCCTCGGCCACCCAGGACCACCAAGAAACACACAACGGGGCGACTTCCTTCTTCAGGTCAAGCTCTCGGGGTGAATTCTCAGGAGCAGGTCGTGCTGGGCTCTCTGTTGAAGGACCATCCAAACAGCACGGAAGGACCATGAAGCGGCAGAACTGTTGGAAACGGGCTCTCATACCAAGAAAGAACATCTGTAGCTGTGGGTTGAATGGAGGGGTCCTTGGCTCTCTTGAGCTTAGTGGCTTTCTTGCAGACATTTCATGACCCAACTAGGCAACATCATCAGTACCATCATAGCCCGGTGAGAAGTGGTGATGGAATCTGCCTCGATTGGGAGCTCTCCAGCGGGAGGGAGGGAGAAAGAACAATGCCTGGGTCTTTGGGTAAGAAGTCCTGGGAGAAAATGGAGCAGATCCATGCCATTTCAGCCAGCAAAGAGCAATGAGGTTGGTTGGGGAGAGGGGGTGTCCCTGGCCCAGGCCTGGGGGGATGCCCCAATCTGGGCAATGCCTCTCCCAGCAGGGCCTTTCTGTCCAAAAAGACATTTCATGGGCCAGTTAACCTGGCAGCTGCCCAGCCTAGCAGAACGAAGCTTGAGGCTGCGAAGAAGACGACAACGACCACGGGCTCCACAGGCAGGAGAACAAGGCCAAGTGCTTTTGCTCGGTTGCTCCGTCCAGCACAACCTGAGAATGCCAAATGCCATTAAATAAGAGGGAGGGAGGGAGGGAGAAAGAGAGAGGGAAGTTCCAGTTTTGTCTACAGTCCCACTTTTTCCATCACCCCCAAGTTTTCTTTCGAAAGTTTGAGGTTGCCACCAGAGGGTTTAAAAACGTTTTCCTCAGCTCTGCGCGAAGGCTGAAGCCCCAATTTGTTGGATTGTACTCCCAAGAGTTAGGGGCAGAGGCATTTTTTCACCGGCTGGAGATGAGAAGCATCCGTATGAGTTTGATGAAGACTGCGAAGATCACCTCGCGGGGCAGGTCCAGACTCTGGTTTGAGTGCTGCAAAGCTCCGCCAGTCCCCCCTCCCCCAAAAAACCAGATCGATGTTGCTTGTGGGGGAAAATCAAAAGCCTCGAGAGTTGAAAAGGAACCAACTGAATAAGGTCTGTGGTCTTCTCTGTTGAAATGGAGAAAGTTCCCACTTTCCCATCTGTGTTTCCATCGGACGGCTGAACGCTGAGACGAAATGTGCAGGCTTGATTCTTAGCTTGGAGGTCAACTTTCCTTGGATGAACACGTCCAGCCCAGGTGGCCCAGGGTCTGTCCTTTATGTTGGTTAAACTTGCAGCAGGAGACAAGAACCGCCCACAGCCAGTCCCCCCTTTGCTTCGGTCACCCAGAGATAGGCCCTGCTCGGAGTCTTCTCGCCCGATGAAAGATGCCACGGGGCAATGCCCAACGGCTGGTGGCCCCAGCCGTGGCAACCGAGATCCAGAAGCCAAGGCTGAGAAGACCTTGAGGGGGGTGTCCCTCGGTGGCCAGAGATGGAACGGTCCAGCAGATCAAAAGCAGCAGCAGCGGCATCACAAGTCCCGGGAATGGAGGAAAAGGAGGAATTAATACTGGAACAAGATCACCTGCCAAGAAAATCAAAGGGAAGCTTGGGAGGCATCATGGAAGAACAGTGGCAAGCTCCAGCTGATGGGGTGCCCTCACAGAGGCCTTATTCCCCTGATCCCCCAGAGGTGAGGAGGGGACCACTGATCTTCCTTCCTTCCCTCCCTCCCCAAGGCACGTTATGTCAGAGACCCCCCCCCTGCTGGGAAGGTGGGGTCTGTGAGATCAGAGCAAAGCAGTGGAAGGAGGTCTCTTCGCCCGGCTGGAGGAGCCTGAGATGAAGTCAACAGGAGGCTGCTAAGAGAGGCGAGAGTCCCTCTTCCTGAAGCTCAGCTCAAGATGTCTGAGGGGTCCTGAAGGCTCCTATCTGGGAGACCTCTCTCCATTCCCAGCCACCCGAGCAGTTGGCACTTGGGAGGCATCAAAAATGGAGAGATAAGGTTGGTGGGAAAGCCATCCAAGAGAAGACTGGTCTCCTCCCAGGCCAGCTGCCTGGCGTTCCCTGCCTAGATCTCCAGCACCCAGTTCTAGGAGGAGATGCTTGGGACTGCGCGGAGCCATGGCGCCCTATAATAGGCCTGCTCCCACCTCCAAAGGGAATGCGAGGAGTGGACCTGCGCCAAAGGCAGAGAGAGGAAAGGTAACACACAAGTTGAGCCCACATCCTTGTTACCTGAGGCTAAATTAGGAACTGCCTTCCCACGCCCCAGCCCTCTTGGCACCTTCTTGGCGTCTTTTGGGACGCACTTCCATCCACTCCCCACTCAGCCCTCCCACCAGGAAGGCAGACAAACAGCCAGGAATGACGGAGCTGGCCCTGGTTTTGTGCTTAGACAGTGAGGGAGCTGAGCCTGAACAGCCAGAAGGAAGCGAAGGAGAGTAGGAAATGCCTTCTCCCTCCTTCCACTGGGAAAGGGGAAGACTTACTTTTGGACCCCAAATTCCAAAGAGGGGGAGAGGTGGTGCTTCTGAATCAGGGCTTTGGGGTGGGGGCTCCCCTCAGCATCACAGAGGGCCGCAGAAGCAGCCGTGGTTACGATCAGAGGCCGCTCCACCCTTCCTACCTTCTCCCCTCTACTGGAAAGGGCTCCATCCATGTCAGCTTTGAGGTGCACAGGGGAGGCGCCGTAGGGGAGGCGGCAGTGCATTTGTCCACACTGGACTTGGCCTGCAAAGAACAAGATACGACAACTTGGGATTCAGGGGAGGGGGCATAAATGGACAGATGCCCCCTCCCCCTGCATACAAGCCCCGGGGGCAGGGGGACTGCCACAGACTGTGTGGGTTCGAAGGAGGAGAGAAACACAAAGTGTTCAGAAACCGTTGTTTGCTGTCATGTCGTGGAAGACTTCTACCGAGTGTGTTTGCAGACACAATTACAAGCTTCCCTTTTTTGCTGCTCTGGTTTTGGGGGGCTCATCCTGCATTGGGATGGAGGGACTGTGGTGCTAATGCTCTGCAGCCTTCTGATCTGGCAGGAAAAGGGTGGGGGGGGACCCCCTCTCACCCCTCCCCAAGAGGAGACCCATTGATGCAGACAATCAAGAGCTGCCCGAGGAAGCTGTGGGGAGGATGGGACCCTCAGCTTCTAACCTTCCTCCCCTTTTCTCTTGTTCTCCTCCTGGTGGTTTCCTATCCACTTCCAGCAAAATAATCCCGGCAACGACTCAACTAGTCAGGCTGGCTTGCATCTCTACCCCGCTGCCCCATGCCCCCTGGAGGCCCGTTTCCCTGTCTCCTCCACTTACTCTCGATGTAGCTGTGGAGGGTCACCATCCTGGCCCTCTCAGGACCACTGAACGGAGAGTAGTGGAGGTCTTCTGGCAGGACGGCAGGGAGGCGGGATTGGGAGCCCCCCGAGGGAGGCCCCGTGTGCTGAGGGGTGTGTTTTTTGTGCCGTGCTCTGCAATTCTGAAACCAAACCTGGGGAAAGAGGGAGGGTCTCAGAGGGGCAATTATTCTTATGGGTTAAGCACCTTCAGGGAGGTGGAAGCTGCAGAGGAAACGAAGCCCGCACAAAATCTTCCTTTGGACCAGAAGCTGGGGAGGGTGACCAGCAGAAGAAGGAAGTGACCAGAAACCTCAGAAGTAGAGGACCAAGGAGCTGGCGGCCACCTCCACTTCTGAACCAGCTGGTCTAAGGAGGCACCCCAACGTGCAGGGACCTCTGAGGTGGCTTGTTTTCTTGCAGACATTTCCTCACCCAACTAGGTAATATCATCAGGGCTAGGGGAGAGCAGGGTTAATTCTGCCTATAAGCCGGAAGCAACCCCTCACCTGAATAACTCTCCTGCTGAGCCCGGTCATGTCTGCCAGCTTCTGCAGCGTCTGAGCGTCTGGATTGTTATCCTGAGCGAATTGGGCTTGCATGACCTACGTGGGGGAGGGGAAAGCTGTAAGGTGGGACCCCCCTCCCCAGCGATTGGCATCCTCCCCACCTCCCAGGTCTCTCTGTACCTGCAGCTGCTCTGCCGTAAAGGAAGTCCGGGCTCGCTTGGCTGGCTTGGGCTGGCTGTCTTGCTCGGAGGGCACAGCCCCTTCCAAAGTGATGCCGTTCCCTGCAAGAGGAGAGGGGAATGAGATTGACCCTGGGGAGGGGGAGGGAGGGGAGACACTGCAGAGCCTGGTTTATCTCCCAGCTGAGGCTTATGGGCAGGGAATCCAGCCCCCCCAACAGCTGAAGCTCCTGTTGGAGTCTGACTCGAGGAAGAGGAGGAACAGCTGTCAGGGAGTGGGAGTGTGGCTCCGGAGGTTGTGGAGGAAACTGGGGAAGGGCACGGGCTGGCTGGCCATTCAGAGGAAGACCCAGGCCCGTCCCCTCTTCATCCTAGGGCACACAGGGAGGAGAGGATAAAGGAGAAACATGAATGGTGTGGTCAATGGGGGAGGAAGGGGCCCTGATCCCCTTCATACGCTGTAGCTGTGAGGACTGTTTTATAAGGACAAACTGCACATGGCCCAGTGCTGGAAGCAAAGTGTGTTTTTTTCTTGTCTGAGCTTATCTGTGTTTTGGCTTCTTCCCAGCTGGGGTGGCTGCATTATCTGGTAGAAGTCTGCAATAAATCCTCCATGCCCACCGTAGTAATTCCTTCAGTGTGGTTTGTGTTTGGTTTTTTATTTCAAATTAACTTTACTTTGAGTGCAGACATTTACTCCCTCCATAAACTGTTTTCTTAGAGTTTGATTTCCAGAGGAGGAAAATTGGACATTGGGACCAAGTTGGAGGCATTAAAGGAACTCTATTCTATTTTTGTGACTTGGTTATTTTTGTGTCACCAAGTCACAAGACCCAAGCTGGGTCATCACAGCTGCGTTGCTACAGAAAGAGACAAGGAAAGCCTCTGGCCTTTCAGACAGACCTCTCCTGGCACAGGTAGGCTTCAGAGCATGCTGGGAGGCTCCACCAACACATCTTTCTTTGGACCTTGAATTGCTGGGGCTAGGTCTCAACGTGGTGAGATTTACAGGGAAACAAAGTCATTCACGTCCCCTTCCTCTGAGAAAACCACCCTGGAAGCCAACTCTGGCACTTATGACTCTGCTTAATCTTTTTCCTTTTAACTGCTCCTATGTTTATCATCCCTTTTGTGAGCTGCTCTGGATGAACTGAATAAATGAAATCCATCAAGAGAAAGGGGAGTGCTAAAGATTCCAGCATCAATAGGCTTGCTTTGAGTTTGGGGATGAGCCCCACTCAATGTCAGGCCAAAAGGAAAAGGGGGTTCCCACAGGATCAGCCACATGCGCTTCGGAGTGCAGGGAGCAACCCAAGGGCCCGAGTGGCTTAAGAGAGAGCCATGGGTGGCGTGGGAACCCACTGGTGGCTGCGTTCAGCCGTCCCTCGCCCTCTCAAGAGGCTGGGTTGGAAGGCTCGGGAGGGAGGTGGTTATCTTGGCTCCCTCCTTCTCTTCTTGATTAATGGAAGCCAGCCTCAGCGACATCTGTTTATTGTCCTCTCTTTGGACGATGGGCAACAGGCAAAAATCGCTATGCAAGAGTCGTCCCAGAGGGTTGGGGGTTATGCTCCAACAGATGGATGGACAGACCAGCTTGTGTCCCCTCCCAGGAGTCCGCAGGAAAGAGTGCAGGCCATGCCCACTTGGCTGCCCCCTGGCCCCTGCCCATGGCTGCCCACTGAGCTGACATGGGCTGGCACCCTTGTAGGGAACTCCTGGCACCCAGGAAGCCTGGGAGGGAGGGAAGGGAAGGGAAGGAGCCACGGTTCCCAACCTACCGAGGTGGGATTGGTTTGGAGGGAGGGATGTAGAGGCAGCCATCCACCAAGATCTACCGACTGGGTTGGGCCTCCAGCCCAAACAGGGAGCAAGGGAGAAGCTGACCTCAGCGGCCACCTGGGATGACTATGGAAGTCAAAGAGCTCCAAAAGATGGCCAAAAGCACTGCCGACATTGGCCGGCTGACCTTTGAGGGTGGGAAGGCCCATCTCTTCTTATGCACACTTCCTAGAAGTTCTGCCAAGTGAAGAAACACCAGCCCTGAACCCTCTCTGCCTCTGTGGCTGGAAGATCTGGAGAACTACCCTGGTGCTTTCTTGCTTGCCATTCCTTCAACCAACCCCCTTCGTTTCTGGCCTCCAAGGTGGGCCCTCTGCGTCTCCTTCCTCAGACAGGAGGTCAAGGAAACTCTGTCCTCCCCTGCGGGGCCACCCAGAGAGCCTCTGGACCTGGGTCCAAATCCATGCCTAACCAGCTGCCGGGCCAGGCTTGCCAGGAGGAGGAGGAGGAGGATGCGCCACAACCCGGCGGCTCAGACGCCCAGCCCGCTTTGGCATCTTGTTTTGATTTTGTTTTCATCTCCTTGCTTAAACCTTGTAAACAGAAACATTGATTATTTTCATTTTCAGATTTCCCCTCCTTCTTCGCCTTCCCCTTTCTCAAAATCGTTTCCATCTGCTGTGGGAGGAGGGCCCATGTGTACTCTCTCTCTTTTGCTCAAAGAGAGAAAATTCTCTTTGAGTTTTTTTTTTTAAATAACTTTTTAACACTTGAGCAAAGTTCTGTCTCCTAGGAATCCCATGCGCCTGTTTGTCTTGAAAAGAAGGAGCCCCAGTTGGGGCAAGTCAACTGAGCCAAACCTGGTCTTTTCTCTTCATCTTTGTCAAAAAAAAAAAAAAACACCTGAAAAAGAGAACTGCAGACATTTTATGACACCCGCGGAACCCCTTCCAAATAACCACACGAATGGAGAACCCAGGCCTGGCCTGCGATTTCTAAACAGAGCAATTCAAAGTAAATCCAAGGGACACTCCAGCTTAGACGTGGAATCACATTTAACGGTCGACTTAAGCAAAGACCAATATGTCTCCAGGCACGAGGGGGCAACTGAGTGGAGCCCCCTCGTGGTTGTTATGTTACAGTGCTCAGTGGCTACTGTATTGCCTGCATTTTGCGTTGAAATGTTTTACTTGTTTTAACCATCAGGGCTTGGAGTGTGGTTTGAGATACGTTTTATTGTTTGTGTTTAGGCTGGGGGATGCCCAGAGCCACATTGTTAAGAGTTTGGGAGGAGAGGGAGGGGGTTTATAAATCTGGTTAAGAATAGATCAATAGAGAAGTCATCAGCAGGCTGGGTCAGCTTTAATCCCTAGTCAAGGACCTCCCCTGCTGCCTCCCTTGATCATAGGTGAAATGCAATTGTGCATTTCATGTAACAAATAGCTCAAGAGTGGTTGAAGAAGAGAAGCTCAAATAAAAGGATGAAATGCATGCCACAGAAGAGGGGGAAAAACCCGCAGCTTTGTCTGTGTAGAGTCAAGTCTAATTCTGTATAGGCCCCAAGGACTTTTTAGAATCATGGCATGCCGACTCCATTGTCAAGGAACTGGGAAAAAGCCAAAAGGTTGTAGGACTTGACTAACCCTTCAAGAGGGAACTCCAAGCTTTGGTTGACTCGTTTCATAAGACCTCTAACCCCAAGGCCTTAAAACCCCCGAACAGAAATAAGAACCTCCTTTGCTGCTTCTACACCCACACTACTGTCTCACTTCCCCTCCAACAAAAAGTCACACTCTCCATTTTGCCTCCTGGGTGCAAGTCAAAAGTGGACACCCCAAATCTTCTCAACTCAACTCAACTTTCTCCATATCATCCCACTGAGCTCCTGGGGCACCTTGACACATCTTGAACTCATCAGAGGAGACCCGGTCAGCCAATCTCCACCATGCCAGCTTTGCCAAGTGCCCACGTTCACTTCTGGGCATTTTTAAACTGTTTGGATTTTGTCAAGGGCCAAGTAGCCCACATCCAACACTTGGAGGTCCTGGCTTCCTTTCTCATATCCTAAAGACCCACCCACCATTCAGGAAGGAAAACAACACCAAGTGGGGAATTTCTGCCAAGTGTTAAGAGCCTGTCATATCCTGTTTTTTCTCACTTCCTTGGTGGTTAGAAGTTGGATGAATGGAGCGCTTTCTACTCAGAAAGGCATTTTACTCTTAGCCGAAGGCAAACAGATGTGAGGGAAGGGAAGACTTGAGGAGGTTCTTGAGACCTTCATGGAGGAGACCACGCAATCAAGCATGGTGGCCACACCTGGGCCAAAAAGCACCAGGGAGAGCAAGAGCGAGACGAGACGTTCAACCTACCGTTCTCTGCTGCGCGCTTCAGGTTCTCCACCATGGTGTCGTAGTGAATCCGGCATAGCACTTTCTCCTCCACCAGGCCAAACTCTTCCCCAGTGGACAGCTGCCTCTTGCAAGAGAAGCAGGCGAAGCAGGCCAGGTGGTAGGCGTTGCCCCGAGCCCTCCGCACCCAGTCGCTGGCGTAGATCTGCCTCCCGCAGCGGGCGCATTTGGTACCAAACCGACTGAAAAGGAGAGGAGAAGCTGAATGGCCACCACTGTCCAAAACCGGGGTCATTTTGTTTTTCGTCTTCCAATGTTCTGCCCCAAATGCAGACATGCCAAATCCCCAGGGCATCCAAATGGCAGGATCTGCAAAACATCACCAACTCAGCACCCTTGACCCCAAATGGGTGACCTACCCAAATGGGGTGATAAATATTAGTTTGCAGAAAAGCAGTTTGTACCATCAACTCAGATCGCTTTTGAGGGCTAGCCAAAAAGCAGATACTGTGAGAATTTAAAAAAAAAAAAAAACTTTAAGGAAAGGGCAGCAGCCGTGCTAGTTTAAAACTTCTCCTTTTATGACAAATGTCATAAAAGAGGCTGAAATCACAGGGAGGCTGCAAGGATCCCAAAATAGGGGCCTCTAGTTGTTTTCTTGCAGGAAGAATTTTTTCAGTCCCGGTTCAAAATTGCCTTGACTTCCCTTTCATTAAAGCACAAAGGCAGACAAGATTCTAGCTGCTCACCAGCTTTCTTGCAGAAGGCATCAAAGGAATAACAGCTGGATGTTCACCCTCTTTACTGGGGGGTCCGTCCTCTGTGTTTCTGCCCCTTTCCCCAAATTTTATAGGGGTGCCCCAGTCTGAGACAGCCCCGCACTGGTCCTTCTTTGCAGACGGCTGTAGGGCACCCAGAGAGTGTTCTATCTAGAAGGACCCTTGCAAGCTTCACGGGCTTCCCTCCCATTCAAAACTTCCCTCTGCTAGACACCAGTCAGCTCCCCTTCCCACAGTGGGGGTGGAGTGGAGTGGGGAGGTGGGCTTTGCTTTCTTTACCTTCCCCTCCTTGCAAGGAGTCTAATGAAAGGAAGAGCCAAGGAAAAGAATGTATGCACGATGCATTATTTGGCTCACTTGTTTGAGTGATCACAGGTGGCTTGGAAGCGCAAGGCACACAGATGCTGGGCAGGAGATGTTGAGGCCTGGCCACCTTCTGACACTTCCCCTCCACTGGCTAACTTCCAGAGCCTTCGCACAAGGGGAGTCAGAGCAGAGCCTAACAGACCGAAGGTCTTCGTTGCAGAAATTAAAAATGGCAGAGTTCTCAAGATTCAGCTCCCCCAAAAATACAGCTGTGTCATACAGCTGTTTTGGCTTCTGGCCAAAAACCAAAGATACCACTTTGGTATTTTTTTTTTAACCAAAGACAGAAATGGGGAGAACTCATGAGGCCTCCAAATCACGGTCAGTAACAAGCAACTGAAATTGGTCCTGGAGAACATCACCTGAGTTGGCACCTATCTGATCCTCCATCCTTTTGGCCCAAATGATACAGAAAAACTGAAAAAAAAACAAACCCCACGTATTAAAAAGGTTTGGTGCCAGAGCAAACTCAATGCCAGCGGTTTGTTAATTTTTAATTTTTCTTTGGAGGGAGTGGGGGTGGAGGCAGAAAAATGGAGGGACCAATAGCTAATTTCTTGCACATGGGGAATGTAGTGAGCCAGTAATGGGATGCTTAGTGTAGATGCCCCCACAAGCAAAGAGCCCTGATAATTAATTTTTCATTCCTGCTTTGGGAAAAGGCCGGATCTTTGTCGACAAAATAGCTGCTCTTTCAGACTGCAATAAAGACAAAAGTTTTTTTTTTTTTGTTAAATTTATACCACCTATCTTACTCTGCAACCATATCTTAACTAGAAGTTGCCAAGGTTCTCAGTTAATATATTTCAATACATTAATTATATCTGATATTCGTTGCAGAGGACATTTTCATACAATTAATAGCATTACTTAATTATGTCTTTCTACATTCTCTGTCTCACACATGCCTTTCTAAAGACTCTCTTCCTTTTTAACAGGAATTTAGACTGATATATTTGCCCAAATGTTTAACAAAGAATTCTATCCTTGAAAAACTTGCCCTGTTATGGACACGGTCCTTTAAAGCACTTTAAAAATAAAATAAAAAATTCAAAACAATTTTGAAGAATCATTAAGTACCAGAAGAAAAAATAAAACCTGGCAAATGCTGAAGAAGCCAAAATAAATACAACACAGTAATCAGACAACTTATTATTGAATTTCTCTTAAAACAAGGCAGGCCAAATATCCTGGTTAAAGAAGCCTGGGGATCGGCTCTCCCAGCCCAAACAAGGTGGAGCAGCAGCAAGTCCAAGGTGAGAGGCCACCAAAATCACTCAGTCTAACTGCCCTCCCTGAAATTCTCCTGCAGCTCTTGCTCTGCAGATCTGACAATAGCAAAAAGGCCCCGCTTTCAGGTTTAAATTAGCACTCTCTGCACTTCAGTTTGGCACCAGCCGAAATCAGGATGCGTTTAATTTAAACAAAAGCCTCTAGAACCCGTTTTGAATGCCAGGACTTAGCCTGAAAGAAGCTGGGATCAAAAGGAACAAGCTTAAAGAAAAGGTGAAAAAAAAATGCTTGGGACCAGAAAGACTTCCAGAGTAAAAGCAGCTCCAATTTTTATAAGAAACTCAGGCAGGCTCTGTCCACACTGACTCTGCTGTGATGCTGTTGAAAGGATTTGGAGGGTGAAGACTGAATAACAGAATAAGGTAGAGAAAACTGGTTCCTCTACCGAAGACCGTCACACAAAAACAGTTTTCCTGTTTGCAAAGACCCACATAACTCACATCTCTGGCACACCACAGAACCTCTTCCATCTAAAACTCTCGGTTCTGCTTCTCTGTCTCACAAATGGTAGATTCCCCCCACACACCCCAAGCAGCCCTGAATTAACCTTTCTCCTCTCTATTTAATGCTGGAAATTGCCTTTAACACAACTTGAAAGAATTCCCTTCTTTTGCCTTTTTTTTTGGGGGGGGGGGGAAATGTGAACATAAAAAAGAAGGAAAGGGCCCCCTCAATTGACTATATCATGAATAATAAACTGTCATCTCCTGTACTAAGAAGAAATCCCACTGTCCCAAATGGGTCTCCATAAATAACTACAGGATAGGGACCACACCGTAAATCCTCTGTTCCCAGGTACCACTGCTTCCCTCCAATATCTATTGCAGCCCTTCCGTTAATAGCTTTGCACAGAACTACCCTGTAAATCCACAATAAGCTAAACACCTCAACAGATAGACAATATTTTGGATTCCAAAATCTTTCAGTAACTAGTTATCCCCAGACCCTCCAAAAAATATTATCCAAAATTTCAAGACACCACAGCTATCTCAGGATATCCCCCAAATTCCAAAATTCATAATTATGAATTGATTTTCAAACATATATTGCCAACCTGATCAAAAAAAAATCTTTCCTCAATCCTAGGGACAATTTTATGAACCTGGAACCTGGAAAGACTATCTATCTATCTATCTATCTATCTATCTATCTATCTATCTATCTA
>BLBF01000074.1:7315584-7343044 GCA_015471245.1 Laticauda colubrina
ATAGATAGATAGATAGATAGATAGATAGATAGATAGATAGATAGATATAAACACACACTGCAAGGGAGGAGCCAGACTTCTGTTCTCCTAACTTACTAATAATTTTATTTTATTAACTAAACTGCTGGCGGCTGCCATCGTGAAGGTATCCTCTAATTTTACAGGCAGAAATCTTAGCCCAAGAATTAATCCTCCGTTACCTAAGTTAATATCCAAAAACAAGGCAATGAATAGAAAGCTTTCCCTCTTGTGCATTTCCTTTTCCATTATTTGGGGGCAAGGAATTAACTGAAAACCCCCCAAAACTGGGGCAAAAGAGATTTTTTTTTTTAAAGTTACCCCAGGGGGACTGCTAATATTAGAAATGACGTCTGCCGGCTCTCTTCAATTCACGCTGCCAAGTTCCTTTTCTGCGGAGCGCGAGGGAGCCTTCAAATCTGGAGAGCGGGTTCACGGAGGAAAAACCCACGGGTGGGCAGCTTCCCGGGCAGCCTCGAGGCTCCGAAGGATCTTCCCAGCCTACCAGGGCAATCGGCAGAGCTTGTCAAGAGGCTCGAAATAAGGAAGAAGGCCCTTCTGGGATGGGGGCGTCCTGCTCCCCGCTTCCTTTTCGGGGTTCTCTCCCGGGGGTTTCCCAGGCGGCACCTTCGTTGGGAGCACCAGGGCCAGCACTGCACCCAGATCAGTTCCTCTCCAGATATCGCCATCAGACACGGCTGGGTTCTCCCCCCCACCGCCCTCCAACTAGGATCAGCTGGGACAAGTTCAGCACCTTCACTTAAAGTCCTTCGGGGTTTCGGGAGAGGCGGAAAAGGAGGGAAAGACTTCAGAAGCCCCGAAGGACGCCGCGGCCGAGGCTGGAGTCAACCGCGGAAATTTCTCTCTCTCTCTCTCTCTCTCTCTCTCTCTCTCTCTCTCTCTCTCTCTCTCTCTCTCTCTCTCTCTCTCTCTCACCGGAGCGCAAACCCCACCGTCCCCGTCCCCGTCCCCACCCCCCTGCAGCGCGCTCTCCGCCATCCCCCGCGAGGCCAAAGCGTTCCCCGGGCAGGACCGGCGATCACCACCGGGTAAGGTTCCCGATTCCGCCCCGCCGCCCCCCTTTGCCTTCGGGAGGGGGGTCGGGGGTCTTAAGGCAGCGCCTCTCCGCAGGGCCGTCGCCCGGCCGTTCTTGGCAAAGCCCGACCGGGAGCGCCTCTCGCCCGACCCGGGCCAGACCGGGATTTTAACGCGGGTTTCCTCAAGCTGGTTTCCGGAGTTGGCCCGACCCTCCGAGGATGCCACGCAGAGCGGGCCGCGCTAGGTTCGCTGAAGGCTTCAGGTTGAAAAGACCCCCCAATCCGCGTCTTTTCCGTCGAGGGGATTTCTCAGGGGTTCCTTTCTAAATGCGGGAGCTTCACCCACACCCGCCGCAAGCGCTGACGACCACCGAAGGGTTGCGGCGCTGTCTCTCCACCGACCTCGGAAAAGATCCGCTTTCCCAGGAGAAGAAAGCAGAGCTGGGAGAAAAAGCGCACCCACCCGCCGTTTAAAAATGGAGAGGGGGACGGAGATTCCTAGCCGGAGAGCGGAGATTCCTGTCCGATCCGTCCCAAGTGCGAAATCCGATCCGAATTGAGTCAAGCGACCAAAAGCGCCCAGTTGCCCCTTTCTTGCCCTCCCCCGGGAATAAATGCGCTCTCCCCCTTACCCCAAAAGGCGGCTTGTTTTAGAAGCGGAAAGGAGGCGCCGCCGAAGAACCCAGAAACGACCTCACTTCCCACCTGCCGGGCGAGAGAGGAAAGGAATGGATAGGTCCGCCGGTCGGAATTCAACGAAATAAAGCGGTTCGCGAAACAAAACCGGCCGTCGAAGAACTACCAAGGAACTTGGAGGAGATTCTGACCGAGGGGGAGTCGGGCCTGCCACGCCGGTGCAGTCAGGTCGGCCCTTCCGACTTGCCAAAGCCGCGTTTCGTTCTCTTCCTTCCGAGCGCGCAAAGAGATGCGCGCGAAGAGGCGCATCTCCCGGCGGCGAAGCGCTCAACTTTTAATTACGACTGTATTTGGGAAAACGGATTTTTTTTTCTCCTCCCCGCCACTGCAGGGCAAACGGTAGAGAAGGGGAGTAGCCCGGGCCAAGGGAAGGGAGTCCGCAACGAATCCGGATTCGTTCCGAATCCTCCGAACGAAACCTCTTCGGAAAAGGGTGAGGCAGACCTGCGCCCTTCGTAAACCCGCGGAGAGGAGGCGGGAAGAAAAGCCGACTGCACCCTCGGCCAGGACCCTAGGAATTTTGGGTCCCTGGATCAGTTCCCCTCGAAAAGCCCAGCGCCCTCTGACAGCACCTGCTGCAAGGATCCGTTCGCCTGCCTCCCCTTCTCGATGGGCCTGCAGGTGGGTCGGCCGGCCGGCCGGCGGTCCCAAAGGCTGCGGCGGACAGCGCCCTTCCCGGCCCATGGGGGCCAGAAGCGATGCTCCCTTTCGGGTCTTCCAACCGGGCCGCTCAAATTCCAGAATTTGGCGAGGGCGACGCCAAGATGCTCAAAAGGGTCCGCTTCCACTTCCAGGCCTCCGAGGCAGAGAGCCAGAAGCGGAGCGAGGGGGAAAAGACAGGGCGGGGGGAGGCGGCGTTGGGGTCCTGGAATCGGCCTCCAGTCACCGCAGTGGGAGGAGATTGCCGACACCGCAATTAAGCTCCCTTCCCCCCCCCCTCCGCGCTGACTTTTTTTGCCCCACCGCAGACGAGATCAGGAGGGCGAGCCGGTATGTGGGCGCTTCGGGGGTCTGGGCCGCGGGGCGAGGGGGGCAGCGCAGGCCGCCGCGGCTCCTGGCTTTTCTCTGGTGCTCCTCCGTCTCTTTTCAGGGAGCGGTCCCGCTTAGCAGTCGTCCCCCCCCCCCCCCCCCCAGCTGCAGCGAGCCTTCCGCTTGGCCTGCAGCGGCTGTCCCCAGGGAAAGCGGTTGCTTGTCGGCTCGGCTCCTTTCCCACGGTCGGCAGCGGACTTCACGGAAGGAGGCGAGCAGAGGGCTCCATCCGGCGCAAAGCGGGCGGCCAGGGCCGAGCAAAGCGGGGAGAAGCCGGCTCCACCGTCGCCTTTCGGGTTGGCCCCTTACCGAGGGTGGCCAAGCGAGGCCGGCCGGCCGCCCCTCCCGGGCGCCTCGTCCTCCCTCCCCGAGGGTCACACGGGCTCCCCGGGCCGCCGCCCGCCTACCTGAAGTAGTCCATCTTGCAGAAAATCTCCTGGTTCTTGACGTAGCAGCTGCTCTGCTGGCGGAGCGGCGTCCGGCAGACCGAGCACTCCAGGCAGCGGGCGTGCCAGGTTAGGTTGTTCACCTGCGGGCGACGGAGAAGCGCGCTAGGCGAGGCCCGGCCCGGCCCGGCTCCCCGTTCCCGGCCGGCCGCGCCCTTACCTTCAACAGGTAGCGGTCCACGATCTCCAGGCCGCAGCTGGAGCAGACGCTCTTGGCCCCCGGCGGCAGCGAGGACGAGGCGGAGGAGGGCGGCGAGCAGACGGACGGGGTGGACGGGGTGCTGGCGCCCGAGCGCGCCTCCTCTTTCTCCAGGGCGCCGGCCAGCGTCGCCCCGTCGGGCTGGGCCTGCGAGAGCCCGAGAAAGCGAGCGGCGGGTGAGCCGCGTTGAGCCTCCACCCCCCACCCCAGCCCGCCAAGAGCCGGGCTTCGTCCTCCCCGTCGGAGGCTTACCATGGCGGAGGAGAGCGGTGGCGGCGGCAGGGCTGGCGGCAGCCGTGGGGCTCCGTCCGTGGGGCTCCAGCCCCCCACCTACAGCCGCCCCGTCCGGACGACGGAGCCCAACTTCGGAGCGGCCATGGGCTCGGCGTCCAGCGACGCGCGGCGGGCGAGGCGGAAAGCGCGGCGCGTCTGAACCAGCCAGCGGTGGCGGCGGGCGGGGAGGGCGGGGGAGGAGAGGAGAGGCGCGGGCGGCTGGGGGGGGGGGGGGAAGGAGAGCACCTCGGGCAGCGGCTCCGGAGGCAACCGCAGCACGCCCGCTCGCTCTGCCCAGCCAGAACCGCAGCGGCACCAGCCGCGCCTCCTCCTGCTTCCCCAAGTCGCCGCCCTGAAGCACCTGCATTTAGCCCCGCCACCGGGCCGGAGAGGCGCGCGCGCACCTGGCAATCAGCCTGGCTTGGGGGGGGGGGGCGCAAGGACCACACGCCAGGCTCTCCTGCGCCCCTCTCGCTGCCCTTGCTCTCCCTCCAACGATGGGAAGAGAGATCCCCCCCTCCCCCCAAAAAAGAGAAGGGCACCGCTCTCCTCCCAGGTTACAAGCCTCTCCATTCTTCCCCTCCCTCCAAAATTTCCGGGCGCTCAACAACCCCCCCCCACCGCCCCCCAACCACCACCAGCAAGAGATACCTGGAAAGGAAAGGGGGGGGGGGAAACCTGAGGACCTCATCCACTGGAAGGCCCCTCCCCACTCGCAAACGGTTCATCCACACACATTGGACCAAGCCCAAGCCTAAACGGCAGGGGAGGAAAGGGGGCTCCTGGTTACCAAATTCCCCCAGGCGAGACCAACAAGGAGCCCATCAAGTCCTCCCCCTCCCCAATAAGAGGGACCCGGTTCTCAGAAGAGCAGGGCAGCCTGGTTCTCTCCTGGCCATGCTGGTCCTGATCTCCTCTCCTCTTCTCCCTTCTCAACCCCAGCCCACCTGCTTCCCAGGCTCAGAGCCTCACCTCAGCTGGGGGCTGCTCGCCTGGGGTCTCATTCTTCCAGAACGTGGGGGGCACCATAAGGAGCTTCCCTCTGCAGCTACACAGACACCACTCACTCACTGCCCGCTGGCAGAGAGGACTTTTCCTTCCTTCCCCCCTTTTCTGCCTGGGACCATCCTCTCCCCCCCCCCCCACCGCCTCCTCCAAGTTCCTCCTTCCTTGCTTGCGGCTAAACAGGGCGGGGATGAAGGAGAGGCCAGGAGCAGCAAAGGCCATAGGAAGGCCTGGCCTGGGTCTCCCCTGCACCTTCCCACCAGAAACCCAACCAGAGGGCACAGCCAGTCCCAGAGGGAGGGCACCCTGCGGAGTTCTCTCCAGGTCCCTTGAAGCAGGTTATCAGCACAGTTATAAGCCCCTCTAGCATTCACCTCCCAGGTAAAAGCACCTGGCCTGGGATTAGAGCTGCCTGCTTCCTGTGAAGAGGGGTTGCTCAGAAAGGCCTCAGCCCAGCTTGGAGCCACCCAGGTGCCTCACCTGGAAGCGCCAGGTGAGAGGAGAATGTGTACCTTCTCTTGCCTTGTTCTTAGCTGCGGTGGATAGCCACAGGGTGTGTGTGTGTGAGAAAGGGTGTATGTGTCTGTAACAGGATAGGAGGCAAGGGCCCGGCTGTGACTTTCCAGTTTGGAGGGAGTAACCGGAGATGAACAGGGCCCAGACCGAGGATAATCACCCTGTTTGGGACTGACACCCAAACAGGGCAGGGGAAAAAGGAGAGGTCGTTTCAAGACTGTGGCCGGCCACTCTGCTTCTCCACAGCCTGTCCCGGTCCAACGCCAACCTTCCCCTGCAAGGCTTCAAATTTAGCCGAGGACTTCTTCAGGCCTCCTTCCTATCCTGTCCTAACAGGGTTGAAATCCAGAAGCACCCCTTAGTCATACAACAATCAGTGCTGTTTGAGGGAAGGGGAAGATGCTCCTTAAGGAATATTTCTTGCAAAAAGGGAAATGTGAAGTGTAAGAGGTGCATCTGGCTACCAAATTCTTCGAGCACGTCTTCTTAAAGGCTCCACGAGGTTTTGGGCAAGGGAATGGAGGTGGGATTCCTCTTGTCTGCCCCCTTCTTCTCTACCTAGCCAGAAATTCCTTCAACCAATCATAAAACATATAATCAGGGGGAGGGTGTCTCTTCTTTAATTACTTGCATGTGGTCGTTTCTCTCCATGGAGAATCTCCAACAGCCTCCTTATCACAAGAGCTCCCAGCGGGCTTCCTCTGTCCCTGGCTGCTCCTAGGGCTGACTCTTTTTCCTACTTCTCCACTTCAATTCTTTGGCTGGTCCTCTCATGCTTTAATTACAGAATTTTTGGTTTTAATTTTTTGTTTTTAAAAATCACCCAGATTCTGATGGCTGATTTACCAGTTTTGAAGTTAGAGATTTTTGACAAATGATCACAGTTGCACAAAAGGTGCACTTTTAAAAGTGGGCTGAAAGTTTATTCCTGTGATGTTCACTTTAAAAAAAAGAATGCATACACCGATGCCCAGATGTGTTCGGTGCAGCTGTTACTCACAGACAACTATTACCAATTTCATTGCCCCCTTTTTGGGTTTTCCCGGGTTTCAGGATGCAAGAAACTCTGATTTTTCTCTTGATGGAGAGATCAGGCTACCCAAAGCACGTTTTACAACTGGAGAGAGATAATATTCTGGACACACCATCAGAACTCTTTGTTATCTTCAGGTCAAAACAAATACTGAAGTGGTAAAAACATACTGAAACACACATACACACACATCTTGGAGCTGGATCTAGCTGGGGGGGGAGGGGAAGGGGGAGGGAAGAAATCTGATTTTACTACTAAACCAGTTGAGTTTGTTGGAGGAGCTCTATACAGATTTATGGATGGTGTTACAGCCGTTTCCCTCAGAAGTGTTGACTTCCGTGTGTGCAAAGGAGGAATCGCAGCAGTCCCATACGAGGCCCAGGACAGGGTAGCGCCTATCTCGGTTCCTCCTAGCTGGTTTTCCATCTGTCGAGAGTGCTCATCATCTCTTGGACTTCCAAGCAGCTCTGGAGTAGGGGCCAGTCCGTTTTTTCTCGGGGGCTTTGAAGTATGCGTAGGGGGCGGCCGGTGGGAACTCGGCGTCGGGATTCTCCGACATCATTTTCAGCTTGGTTTCAATGGCTTTGATTTTTGTACTGACGCTGCAGAGTGAATAACAGAGGCGGCTGAAACGTCACCTTGTCTGCGGCCCGGATTTAGAGTCAGAAGCCTTGTGCATGCAGAAGCCTGCCCCCCCCCCTTCCCCGCTATCCCTGGGTTCAAGCCCCACCCTCCTCCAGGTCCCTTTTCTTTAATCGCACAGTCCCCACATGTGCTCATGTGGCTGTGAGTCCCACCTGCACACTCTCCCAGAGGTGCATTTAATTCTGCAGATCGAGGCTGTCCAGTTGCTGGGAGAAAGCTCTGCTGTTGGCTGGCTCCTCCAGGAGAGCCCCTGATGCTGACCCTGGCCCCTTCCGAATAGCCACATTTGTTCAATTAGCAAAGGAAGGCTCTCCTGCGTTTTGCGCTCCTCGGTGCTCCGTGAACTTCAGCTGTGCTGTCTTTTCCTCATTTTATACAGAAAGGTTCTTTTTAAATCAGTCAGCCACAGCTAGCCATGACACACAATACATGGCAAAGTATTATGGGTTGAAACAGTGTCTGCCAACCAGTGGGCCAGGGGCCACTGGTGGTCCGTGGGAAAATTTTGGTGGTCCACAGAGAAATGTGACCCCCCCCCCAAAGCAATTAATCTAGGCTGAGTGGGAACACAAGGCTGCGCTGCCCACATGGCCCACGGGAACACAAAACTTGCATTGCTTGTATTGCAAACAACATGAGGTAGTGAGGGAAGGAGGGAAAGGGCGGGGGGGGGGGAACTTGCCTCCCCCCCCGCTCTCTGGGAGATGGTATCCTACGATCCCAAATCGATCGGTAGGAAACGGGGTGGGCAATTTTCCTGCAGACTTTTTGGAGATTTTCCAAGGGTTTCTGCTGCTTTCTGCAGAGACCCTGGGAAATTGTCAGCAAGCCACCGTCAAGTCAAAATTCATATTAGTGGTCCATGGGATTTAAAATTATGAGTTTGGTGGTCCCTGAGATCCAAAAGGTAGGCGACCCCTGGGTTGAAAGTCAGCTAAGAAGCATTAGCTTCAATCCATGAAATTAGGCCTAATTGGGAACTTGGAAGATCAGCTTTTTCAAAGTTAGCTTTACTTCTGACTGCAGTGCCAGGTGAAACTTGTGTCCTGTCCCTATTCAGCCATAAAGCTTGCAGTTTCTTCAAAAAAAAAACCTTTTTAAACTATGGGAAGCCAGATGTTAGGATGGGGAATGTCCCAACCAAAAAAACCCTTTTCTGCTCTTTGGGGTCCTGTATGTTCTAGCTGATTGTCAAAGGATAGTTCCTCCCTCCCACAATTAGAGGTAGATCTTACCTCAGGTTGGACTGGGGGGGCTCCGTGCTGGAAGATGGCTCCAGACTGATGGGAAGGGTCTTCTCGTTCTTATTCTGGTCATACCTCTGGCAGGGAGGGGGGAAACAGAGCAGAAATTAAATCCCCCCAGCTGAAGCAGAAACGTCCTTGTTCCCCTTCAGATGGTGACACTGAAGGGCCATTTTTAGTAATGATGGAATTTCAATCAACACAAGAAGAGCAAGTATTATTGCTTATACCCATTAAAAAGCAATTGTAACCCAGGTTAGTTTTGACAGGGCTTCCCCCCCCCACCCCCCGGCTGCTTAATCTGCAACTGGCCTTGGGCCACTTCCCAAAGACTGTGTGCTGGACACAAAGATTGTTGCGTAGCTCAACTAACTTCACAGAGATGTGAAGGAACATCCACCTATTGTGGAGGAAGAAAGAGGGGCCCACTCTGACACCGGCAGAGACAGGGAGCAGGCTCACCTTGACCTGGGCATGAGCCCATCGCACAACCAGCTTCTTGGAAAGTGCCAGCTTCCCATTGAGGCAATGGATGGCCTGTTCTGCCTCCTGAGAGAGAGGGGGAAAAAAAATGAGAAAGGCTTGAGAAAGGCTACTGGGCTGGAGACACTTCTGAAGGCCTGGCCTAAGTTAAGCAAAGGCTCAACCTACCTGTTTGGTCTCAAAGTTCACAAAGCAGTAGCCCCTGGGCTGCCCCTCCAGGACTCCTGACTTATGGAAGAGGAAGTCAAACTGCTTCACCTTGCCGAATTTCTGCAGGAGTTTGAGAAGGTGATATCTGGAAGGGAGGATAAAGGAGATGAATAATTCTGCTATGGAAACCCACCTCAATTAAAGAAGAAAAGCAATGTTACTGTTGTTTTTTGCCTGAAGGCATTTCAGGACGATGGCCATGCATTGTCAAGTAGCCAAATGAAATATTGTAGGGCCAACAAGGGGTCATTGGGGACCCTTGGGGAGGGAAGGGAATCCACAGCTTCTCTGGCCAGCTGTACCTCTTCCTGTGGGTTCCCACTAATATAGACATTTCCTTGAAATGACTGAGAAAATTCCAGGAATTGAAGCAGTCTCCCAAAGCAGGCAGATATTTTCCAGGGAAAAAAATAGAGGGGGGGGGGGGAGAGAGAAGCTGGCCCACTTATAAAGTAAGAAAAAAAGTAGATGCAAAAAAGTAAAGAAAAAACAAAAAAGTGTGAAAAAAGAGTTGAAGAAAAATGGGGGAAAAAAGGCACAAAAGAGGTGGCTTCAGGGCAATTATAAGTAGAGTCATATTTTCACCTCTCTCTATACAGTTAGATCATAATACTCTTCTTTCTATAATCTATCCTTATATGGTAGCTAATTTGAGGGCATCGTCCCTACAATAAGCCAAGGAATATTTTGAGCCACAAAGATATGCCATATAATTTAGGCTTATTTATTTCTGGAAGTCATCTGAAGATTTATTAGCTATTGTTAGGAGCATAAAAACACCCCTATTCTCCTTCTGCCCCCTGCCTCCCCCCCCCCACTCTTCTCCTCTCTTTGGCAAATGTGCTTGTTTTCCTTAGTCCCAAACGGCCACAGTTCATCCTGTTCTCGAAACGAAAAAAATCAAGCAACTTGCCTTGAGGAACCTCATTAGATTTCCTTTGGCAACTTTGTGGCCTGTTTGGCCAGGTTCATCAGCCTGAAATTCATCCAAATTCAAATTGTGGGGCTTTCCTTGGGTTGTCTCCCAAAAGAGTAACAGAGGAAAGAAGTCATTTCCAAGTCTCCCTGCTTAAATCCTAGGACAGGGGAAAGGCAGGGAAATGCTCAGTCCCATCAACCCAAGTGCCAGGTAATGAGCCAGTGAATCCCCCAGACTCGGTGATGGCAGGATTATGGTATGGGCAGTTAAGATTGTCTCTGGCATCTTTCTTTACCCACTTTGCCAAGTCCATTTCTGACTTTCTTCTACTACAAGATGAACATGTCTGGAGTCTAAAGAAAAAGAAATGACAGGCATGAGTTTGAATCTTTGGTTAATATTTGATAATCTCCCCACAGAGTTGCTCTGTTGTGGAACCTACGACACTCAACTCCGGGACTCTCAAGAAAAGAATATTATTTAGGGCAACCTGTAAGTTTACGAGCTACCTGTAAGTTTTTGCTTTGTATCCATCCTCTACAAATCCCTCTTCTCTGCCCAATTCTTTACTTCCGACATCCTTGACTGTTACTCACAAGGTGCTGAAATTATTTGTGTAACGAAAGAGCTGCATTACAGGGAACAGGAAGCCGGGCTGCTGAAAATTACCAGAGCTATTTTGATGGGGTACCTGGGACCAGAAGCCCCAGGCAGAGGAAGGAGAGTAGGCCCCGTTCCTACTTCCTGCCATCCAAAACACAGGCCAGACAATCTGTCCAAGTCCCATTTCCTTTTCCGCCAGTTTTCCTCCTGGCACCCTGAGCGCTATTCAAACACTGAGTTGAAGGTTGCTTCAAACAATGCTTGCCTAAGGATATGGGAATGGCCCCAGCCACATGCTAAAACCATTTACGCCAGGACAATTCCTCGGGGTGGATCTTAAAGGGAGAGGCGGAGAGGCCTCTTGCGTGCATAGAGGCCCCACTCGCTTCCCTTACGGTTGCAATGCAAAGCGGGGGTTTTTATTCCAGAAGGGCAAAATTCTCACCTGGAAGACAGGTGAACGGAAGCAAATTGAAGCGAAAAGAAGTGGGCCAGAAAGGACAGCGCAGAAGCTTCTGTTCTGTTATTCTGAACGTGTGAAAATGCTAAGGGATGCAAATTCTGTTGTGGCATAAAACGTAAATCGAATGGGCTCAATGCCAAATGTTCCATTTTGCACCTGGTTGGGAGACCTCAAAGGGTTTTCGTACCTTTATCAGACTGCATTATCATTATGCAGAACCTAAAACTTTAAGCAACTGCAGTGCTTTAAGCAAGGGCAGTGATCCACACGACACCTGTATTCTGGGACAGAATCTCAGATTCCCGAGCCTGCCAATCCAACTGGCCCCGTCAGTACACTTATGCTCAGAGATGCTTTTAACTTCCAAAAACTTCACAACACCAATTCATGCACTGAAAAGCCTCCCTTTGCGAGCACCCATCAGCTGAGCAGCCACCACAAATTGCTCAAACCCGAGAAGCCTCAGCAATACAAACACTGGGCCAAAAAATGGTAATTAATGCAAAACAGAGAAGAGGCCGGTTAGCGCAGCCCTGAATGAATCCTCGTCAAGAGGGCATTAATGACGGATTTCCACTTAGAGGCGCGATTAGGACCCTGCCCAGCTGAAAAGAAGAGCACTTGGAACAAAAAAAGCACTTGCGGATGGGAAAAAGAGACGAGCCCGGCAAAAATTGCTTCCACAGCTGAGAGGCAGACAATATCGGGGAGATAAGACAAGACAGCCACTTGGAATGCATAAATCGGAGATTGTTTGGCAAAGTGGGGCTGGGAGGAGGAGGCAAAACGGTTGCCCCAAGGCTGGTTAATCTCCCTCCCGGCAATCAAGCTCTCCTCCTCCTCCTTGTTTAATTGCCCCACTTCAAGGGGCTCAAACATGTTAGCAGGCAATTTAAATGCACTAATCACGGGAGGCCAAGGGAATGTCAAATGTGCACCCACTTTACGTTTGATGCCACCAGAAACAGAGGTGGGGGGGGGGGCACGGGGGCGGCGGCGGTGGGGGGGGGGGGGGGGGGGGTTTGCCCTTGCTGCCTTGGAGGGGGATGCCCAGCGCTCCCCTCCCCGGGGTCCTGATCCAGAGGGCAAAGGCCAGCCGTCCCAGGCAGAGAGAGGAGCTCAGAAGCAGATCAGCCCCAAGAGGGAACACAAGGAGGGTCTTTTGGATGGGGAAGGGAGGGGGGCCTGCAGTTGCTTCCTTGGAGGGGTCCTGAGGGTGGGGACCAAGTCCAGCCGTCCCAGGCAGGGAAAGGGGTTCAGAAACAATTCAAAGAGGGGATGCAAGGGGGGTCTTTTGGCTGGGGGGTTCTCCTTGCCCGCCCCTCCCCACGGGGTCCTGATCGAGGGGACCAAAGCCAGCCGTCCGAGGCAGAGGAAGAAGCTCAGGAACAGCTCAAAGGGTGTGTGTGTGTGTGTGTGTGCAAGGAGGGTCTCTCGGTTGGGGAGGGGGCGGCAGGCGACACTGGTGGGAAGAAGGCCCAGATCTCCTCCTCCTCCTCGGGGGGGGGGGGGGTGGAGCCGCCCCAGTTGCACCCCCGCCGGACTCACTCGGTGATCTTGGGGTCGAGGTTCCCGATCCAGAGGCGGTGCCCGTCCTGCAGGGCCCCCTCGGACAGCAGCGAGGCGTTCTCCAGGCGCAGGCTCTGCGGAGGGGCTCGGCCCGCGCTCGCCATCCGGGCCTCAAGATCGCCGCCCCTCCGGAGCTTCCCGAGTGGGCTAGCGGTGAAGACCCCGCGCCTCTGGGCATGTGCAGAATGCAGCCCGCTCTCCCCCCGCCCCGCCCTCCGCGACCTCCTCCTCCTCCTCAGCGGCTCGCCCGGGCTGGCTCTTCCGTCACTCCTCCGCGCCAAGGGGCGCGCGGCGGCGCGGCACGTCGACGTCAGCAGCACTGCCGCGCGGGGGGAATGACGTCACCGCCGCGCGACGGCTCCAACGCGCCCACCCCCTCTGCTTGCTCCACCAAGGCGAGGAGCAGCGGCAGCGGCGGCGGCGGGGGCGGGGGCGGGGGGGGAGGAGGGAGGCACCGAGGGGGTGTGTCCTGAAAGTGGGAGGGGCCGGAAGAAGAGGAGACTCCAGCTATTTGCAAGTATAGATTTTAATCCACTTTTGTAGTGGGAGGAGGGAATCTCCTCCTTCTCCAAATTATTATTATTACTAATATATTAAAATATTATTATCAATAGAAATTCAGCTTGGCTGGGAGGCAGGTTTGCATTGAAGTCCCCACCCCTACGAGGGATTCCTGGTCTCCAAGCAAGCCAAGTTGCATTGCTGCTGTTGATCTTTTAGGAGAGTCATAATTTGGGGAAGGAGGGCAAAGGTCTCAACTTATTTTGAAAGACCAGGACTCTTAGGAGGGGGGGCTTCCCTGCGGGGGGGGGTATCTGCTTCCACTCTACAATGCCCCCCCCCCACGATCCCCAGCTGTCCCCTTGGGAGTGGGGCAGTAGCCCCTAACGGGGCCCAGACTAACAAGGACTAATCAGAGCTCTGCTCTCTTCCAGGTGGGCAACTGCAACGCCATGGCCGGACCCCTCCAAGGTCTCCGTCGATTGTCTGCCCTGCTCTGTCAGCCCCCCTGGCAAGCCCTTCCAAAGCCCAGGCCCTTTCTGCTGCTGGGCTTCCAGGAGGGCCGGGCCCTTGAGACCCCACAAGTCAGGACCCTGGCCACGAAGAAGGCTAAAGGTGAGGAAAGCTGTGGGTGTCAAAGGCCAAGAAGGCGGAAGGGCCCCTCGAGACCACCACTTCCATTTCTCCCTGTCCTGCTTCTCTGGGAGGCTCTCCATCTCCAGCAGAGGAAAACAGACAAAGACTAAAATTGCTTCTATTCACGATCCTATAAGCTATAAATCCCATAACTGACATTCGTATTACTTCCAATAAGTCGCTGCGGTATATCAAAGGGAGGACAGTTGGATCCAGGGGCTGAAATGCACCTTCCTCAAAGTCCCAAAGGCGCTTTCCCAAAAGGTAGCTGGGCTTTCTTGTTTTCTTTCTCCTTGAAAACATTTCATCTCTCAACCAAGGAGCTTCTTCAGTTTTCCTTGGATGAGGAGCAAAACATTTTCTAGGGAAAGGGAAAAAAAAAACACACAAGAAAGTCCATTTGTCTTTTGGAAAAGCACTTTTGGAAAAACCTTGACCAGGATGATTGAGAATCTCCATAGATATCCCTCCTGAAAGACAATCCAAAACCTATAGGGCTTTGGAGTCCAGGATGAGAGAGTGAAAGTAAGATGCTTAATATTTTCTTTTTTAAAAATTTTTTATTAAACAAAACAATTAAAAACATTGAACATGGTGAAGTCGATTTGACATGATTTTGAGTCAATATTGCATATCTATCTATCTTTATGAACAATTATTCAGCTATATACATATATGTTTCATTCAGATATTACATTTCTAACATCATTCATCTTTTCATTTCATCCAATCATTTACCCTTTCAACAGCTCCTTTCCCAACTTAAGACCTTCCTCTCTGCTCCCATCAATGATAGAATTTACCCCAAATTGCGTAGTATGCCGATTCATCTTTGTTTTCCATTTCTAGAGTTAACTTGTCCATTTCAGCGCATAGCAAGATTTTGTATATTACTTCTTCTTCACTTGGTATAACTATCTCTTTCCAGTACTGGGCAAATGCTATCCTTGTCTCAGTAATAATGTGCATAATCAAATAAAGCTCAAGATGCTTAATCTTTTCTAATGACAGAGGGTTGGTTGGGGTTAGCAGAGGTCACAACGTGGAACACACAGCCCTACTTCAAGAGTGCTCTGGAAGCAAACCCCAAAGAAATCCTGGGTAAGCAAACTAACTTGGCTCTGCTCTCCGCAGCTAAAGGGAAAAGTCAGGTCCGTGTGAACATCAACACTTCCTTGGTAGAGGACATCATCAGCCTAGAAGACTTAAACAAAGAGATGAGCTTGGTGGTCAAAACCCTACAGGAAAATTTCAACAAAACTTTGAGTATCAGAACAAACCCAGGTGAGGGATTTCTCTCTGCAGTTTTTGGGGTCCCCACTGGTTGGTGACCACTGCACTAGATCCCTTGAAGGTTCAGGATGTAATGAAAGAGAACATTGTCTCCTGCCTGAAAGAAGCAGGGAATAGAAACATCCTGGTGTATTTGAATTCAGAAGCCAGCCACTTGCAATACACCCTATTTTGTAGATGTTTTGATGACAGTAAATTTTTTTAGAAGCAGCCCCATATCGGGAGCTTTCCAGGTTGATCCCAAAGCTATATAAGATGAAAGCTTGGACGGATAAATGTAATAAAATGCAATAAGAGCAGCAAACTATAATTATAAAGAGAGAAGGACTGATAATACCTGAGCCAGTATCGCAGAGGGTTTTGCTACCATTGTATTTCTCATTTCAGGGGCTCTTGATTCGATCATCGTTGCCACCAAGGATGGGAAATTTCCATTAAACCAGCTTGCACAAATCTCCCAACATTCTGGCCAGCTCCTTGTGGTTAACATGAGCAGCTTTCCAGAAGTGAGTAGATTTCTTGTTCCATCCCCCTTGGCAGATCCAAATCTCCTGATCCCAGGAGCCCCCTGGGTGTGGAAAATGCTACTGTTCTCTCTTTGGCTTCCTGCCCGGTTGTCGCTGCCAGGACTTGCAGTCCCTGCCTTTCTGTCTGCTGTGGCTCAGACCGGAAGCTCCTCAGGAGCAGAGATCCTTTTACTTTTTTGGCTTCTGCACTTCGATATCACTGCATAAGCTATGAATGGCATCAGAAAACCAAACCACGCAGCCACATTTGCTTTGGAGGTAGAGGTAGAGGTAGAGGGTTAACAGACCCGAAAGGAGCAGGGAAGCTTTCCAAAGACTGGGAGTTTGAGTTGGGTTGCTCCTTTGTCACTCCTCTCTTAACTCCCTAAGAGAACAAAACGGAGTGTTTTTGGTTAAGAGAAATGAGCGAACAAATGCAAAAGGAGAGCCGTGGCCAGTTTCGGCGCCTCAGATGCAGGGGAGAGCCCACAGTCCTCGCTCTGCTGCCTACCAAAGGGCTGTGTGTGGCACAAACTTTGAGCCTGGGGGAGGAAAGGTTTCCAGCAACTGCCTGCCAGAAAATCCAGAGATGTGAAGAACAGGCCTGGTGCTAATCCCTTTTACTTTCACACTTGCCCGGTGCAATGTGGAACGAGTTAACATGATTGAGGCCTTCCCTGTAAGCTCCAAGCAGGACCACGTGAGGGCTTTGGCAGCCAAAGGCCCATCCTGGAATCCTTCATCGGCTTTCCTCCTACATCTTGCAGGAGTCCGGAGCCCTCGGGAGGATTTGCTGCCTCTTTTGCTATCTGTGTTGCCTCAAACCGTCAAGATGGTTTCCATCTTCCTTTCTGCTTCCTTCCTTCCTCGCTCGTTTAGTCAATCTCCTTCTTTCCCCCATCCCTCCCCCTCTGAAGTCTCTTCACCAATATCTTCGATCCTGGGCTGGGGAGGGGGGGGCAGGAGGAAAGGGGCTGGGGAGGGGGGCTCCCTGCAGAATTGCAGTTCAGTTTTGATCAAAGGGGCCGATGTAACTTCCTGATCTCGCCGGTAAGCAAACTAAATGTTTCCATGTTCTGTCAAGATGGATTGCTCTCCGCTGATGGGGAGTCCTGGTGTCTGGTAATAATTATTTGCTAATTCCCTCTTGCCATTTTTTTTTTTAACATCTTGCTGTGGTTGCAGAGCACAGCTGCGGCCGTCAAGGCTATCCAACAGAGCGAGATGAATCTCAACCCGGAAGCGGATGGGCTGTTGATTCGTGTGCCAGTTCCAAAGTAAGTCACTCCGCCACCTTCTCTCAGTCCCTTGATGGCCAAAATGCCCCTGGTGATTTTGCCTGCTTGGCTAAATGAATGGCCCCTTAGAACGGCCAGGTACGCCTCTTGCCTCCTCCTACACTTTGGTAGGGGTGTGGGTGGAAGAGCTCTTGACAGGGGCTGCCTAGTATGGCACCCCAGAATTTTCCCATTCCAAGCCAACCCTCTGTTTGGCTAGGCCAAATAGAATAGAATAGAATTCTTTTATTGGCCAAGTGTGATTGGACACACAAGGAAATTGTCTTGGTGCATATACTCTCAGTGTACATAAAAGAAAAGATACGTTTGTCAAGAATCAAGAATCATCAGGTACAATACTTAACGATAGTCATCGAGTACAATAAGAGTAGAGTAGAGTAGATAGAATAGAATAAAATAGAATAGAATAGAATTCAATTCTTTTATTGGCCAAGTGTGATTGGATACACAAGGAATTTGTCTTGGTGAAAATGCTCTCAGTGTACATAAAAGAAAAGATACATTCATCATGAGTCAAGAATCATCAGGGACAACACTTAATGATAGTCATAGGGTACAATAAGCAATCAAATTACACTAGAAACAGTCAATATTAATCATAAGGTTACAAGCGACAAAGTTACAGCCATACAGAGGGACGGGTGAGAAGGAGGGATGAAAAGATTAATGGTAATAGTTGTGCAAACTTTGTAAATAGTTGGACAGTGTTGAGGGAATAATTTGTTTAGCAGAGAAAACTTGCTTGCTCTCCCAGGCCATTTCAAATATTCCTTTAAGGCTACTTTAGTTAGTTTATTGTCATTGCACCTCATACAACACAATTAAATGCCATGCTCAGTGTACATTATACATAAAAAAATAAAAACATCTTTCACATGCTATACAATTGAATTAAAAACCCCTGATATTGCAATAATATTGCACTATACAGCAGAATTCAACAGAGCTACTGCCCTGGGATAGAAGCTGTTTTTCAGCCTATCTGTCCTTGTTTATTATCCTGTACCGTCTGCCAGATGGTAATAGTTAAAAAAAAAAAAAAAAGGGTGCCTAGGATGAGATGGATCTTTGAGGATGTTTTGAACTTTCTTAAGGCCGCTGGAGCTATAAAGCTCTTCCAAAGAGGAGAGAAGGCAACCCATGATCCTCTGGGCAACGACATTAACCCTCTGAGTGCTGTCCTATCTGCCCCTGTGCAATTGGCAGACCATACAGAGGTGCAATAAGTTAAGATCCTCTCTATGGTGCGGCGGTAGAAGGTCACCAGCAGTTTTTCATTCTTTTGTTGTTTTCTGAGAAGTCTCAGGTAGTATGATCTCCGCTGGGCCCTTTTGCCTTTTAAACATACCTGGTTTGCTGAAGTTTTGCAGGTTGCTTTGGTATTTGAACAAAGGTAGCCGATGGGGCATTTGTGCGAATGCTTACATCTGAGTCAGGGCCACATTGAAAGCCCCTGAGCACCAGCCAATGAAGGGTGCAGTTATTAAACCCGGCTCTCTTTAAGAAAAGCCAATTGTGTGGGACGGAAGGAGATGGAATGGGATCCCTTTGCCCCCCCCTCCCCTCCCCAGCCAATCCAGTTCCCGGTCTCCTGCCTGTCTTGGGCATCCCTTTCTCCCCCTCCCTCTCCTCCAATTCTGAAGGAGGCTGCTATTATCCTCCTAATTGCAGCAGCCTGATTGTTAGCATGCTCCCAGGTCATCTTCCAATCTGAATTCCTGGAGAGGAGGAGAAATCCAAAAACAAGCAAGACAGAGAAGATCTGAGCCTCCCGCTTTCTCCATTTTTTTTAACCTGGCCACTGTCACTCTTTTGAGGGACAAGGCCCAGGTGTTTGATTGCCAGGCTGCCTTCTGAGGGTGGGTGCCACCCATATCGTGCCTTCTGAGGCAAGGGCATGATCTCCACAGCTCCAGAAACTGTAGTCATTAAAAAAAAAAAAAAAGCCAGAAATGCAAACTCTTTTATCAGATATTATTCCAAAATATATTGTCCTCCTGCCATCCACCAACTGAGCCATGGCTGCTTCTTCCTCCTGTGAGGTTCAGCCTTCTTTATCCTTCAAACATTTTCTCCATTGTTTTCACATTTGTATCTCTGGGCACTTTCTTTTTTTTTTTTTTCTAAACAAGTTTTATTACAGGTTTCCACATTTTTTAAAAAAGTATCTTTTTAGTGAACAGCATAATTCAAGATTTCCACATTTACATACAGATATGATCACAGTTACGTATTCATCTTTTACATTCAACTTCTTATCTTAACCATGCTTTTACCTATCTTTTATTTATTATATTGTTCAAAATGGTGATTTAAATCATAATTAATCTCATATCTTCAAAACTATTGTGCTTTGGTACTTTTATCTGTCATATTTGCAATTTCATTGCATATTCTTATTTCATCCTTTCACGTGTTCTAATTTCATACAAATATTTAAGCAAGGCAATAGTTCCCCCCTAAATTACTAATTTAAGTGTGCCACCCCTACAGTTTATATATTCATTAATCATCTCCCCTTTAAATCCCAATAAACATTTAACTTTTATTACCTAAAAAGTTGATAACAATCCCTTAAAACTACATGATATATGCACTTTTTATATCGGGTTCTGCATGGTTTTCCACCTCTTAATTTCATAAAGCTTACTTACAATTCTGAAAGAAAAAAAAAAACAAGTTTATCTGTTCAATTAATCCTGAACTCTGACATCATCTCTGGGCACTTTCATGCATGGCTGTGCCGTGCTGTGGAAGGTTTAGGCTCATGCCAAGAGGGTCCTTTTCTCCTTCGCTTTTCTCCCACCAGAATCACCCGTGAACATAGGGAGAACTTGGTCACGGTTGCCAAGCAGCTCACTAATAAGGCCAAGGAGTCCCTGCGTAAAGTCCGCACCGGGGCCATGAATCAGGTGAAGAGAGCCAAAGGAGCCACGTCGGAAGACACCATCCGATTGATAGAGAAGCAGGTACTGAAGGATTGGGAGGCTACAGGCTGGTGCTAACCACTAGGCTGTCCTGTCCTGATCTAACAGCCCCCCCCCCCCCACACACACACGCAGAACACAGAAATTTGGCACCTCACCTCAGAGGTCTCCCTGCCTCTGGACAGCCGTGTCCTCATTCAGTCATTGGCCTTTATTTTTTGACCCAGAGGGATGTCCCTACATTTGAGTGGTGTGGTGGCGCAGAGGTGGAGCTCCCACCTTGCAATCTGTGAGTTCGATCCCAGGTAGAGGCAGATATTTCTCTCTCTGGGCGGGATGAGAACCTGTCTGCTGAACAAAACTCTGCATTGGTGACAGGAAAGGCATCTGGCCATTCAAACATTCAAACTCCATTCAGTTGCCCAGACTCCACCCTGCAAGGAATTATGGGGTCATTAAAAGCACATGATGATGGACGTCCCTACATTTCTCATGCTTTTGACAAAAATCCCAATGTGATTGTTGCCGTTTGTTACCTGTTGGTGTATTTCTAAAAAGAATTCACAAAGTGTTCTTTTTCTCAATTTGCCACAGATTCAGCAAATGACCGAAGATGCCACAGAGGAAATGGACAAGCTATTGGCAGCAAAGACGAAGGAGCTGCTTGCCTAGAGTCTGTCTGTCTGTCTCTCTCGCTCTCTCTTCCTCCCTCCCTCTCTCTCTTTTCAACTGCAGGAAGCAACTTTGGGCAGCATATCAAAGCTCAGGACTTGAGGAAGGGGGCTGGAAAGAGCATTTGGTTCCCCAACAGTTGTTATCTCAGCTCTGTCATGGAGAGCACAGCGTGACTTTGGTGCCACAGACCCAGAAGCCATTTTGGAAGAAGTATCACGGAACAATCATCCATTAAATGGCCTGTGGTGCCTGACTTTGGAGGAACAGAGGATGCTGGGGGGGAGGGGGGGACTTCATAAATCGGTCAGGAATTTTGTGTATTAAATAAAGCAAGTCTGAATGATCTGAGGGCTGCTTGTTGAACCCCTAATTTTTGAGCCACATCAGAGTGCATGGAAATGGGCACGTCCTCTCTCCTGAAGTTGCAAGCTCACTTGTTTACAATGAGTCGTATCCCCTCTTTTTCGACTGATGATGCCTGTGCTGCAGCCCTGATTGCAGAATTGGCTTTTTTTTTTTTTTTGGTGGGGGTGGGGAGGTTGGTGACAGTTTAGCTTTAAACAAATTGAGTCCAGGCATTGAAAACAGCCAGCCTGTTGCAAAGGACAGAAGTGCCAGTTTCTTCGCTCCTGCCAATCCCTTTTTTAAGCCCGCTTTGTGCGCGAGAGAAAAAAGACGTGGGCAGAAAACCCCAGTGCTTTGGGAAAAAAAAAACAAACCATCTGGGCCTGGATGGAAAGACCGCAGGCCGCCTCAAGCCAATGTTGGAAGTTCAAAAGAGAGGTGATTGCTCCTCTTTTGAACCTCGGGGTTGTTGTTGGTTTTTTGGGAGGAGGGGCTGGATTGCTTTTGTGCGAAGGACGGAGGCGCCTGGCTCCCTGATTGTGCTTTTTCGTGCCGCCTCCTGTCATAAGGAGCGCTGTGCGAGGTTGGCAAGCCGGGTTTAACCAGGCACACAGCCCTCTTCGACAGGGTGCCGAGCAGAGGGGGGGGGGAAAAGACGCTCAGCGGCATAATCGCTTTGCCTCCGAAATTCAGTGTTGATTAGAGGCGCTTTCTGGCTGGATTGTCGGTGGGCTGAAGTGCTGCTTTTTTTTTTTTTTTAATCACTACAGAAGCTCATTACAGTTTCCCGGCTACTCTCCGGTCCTCCGGTTCTCCTTCCCGATTAGCACCCAGAGGCGGATGAATATTGGATGGTTTCATTACATACAAATGCAATCAACAGTTTTGCATAAAATTTCTCCTCTTTTTCTTGAGTTTCAATTGACCCCGGCACCCCTTGGTGGTGCCAGGCGCAAAACACATGCAAATGAGGGAGAACTTCCCGCATTAAAATCTCCCTCTATATTTGTGTGTGCATAAGGTGTGTGTGTGTACGGATAAATGATATGTAGATGGGATAAATGATATGTAGATGGGTGGTTGAGTAGTGGATGGATAGAGAGACAAGACTGGGTGAATAGATGGACGGACAGATGGACAGACGACTGGGTGGATGGATGGATGGATGGATGGATGGATGGATGGATGGATGGATGGATGGACAGACAGACAACTGGATGGATAGACAGACAAGACTGGATGGATGGATAGACAAAATTGGATGAATGGATAGGATAGATAGAAATGTATAGATGGATAGACAACTGAATGGATGGATAGATACATACAACTGGATGGATGAATGGATAGGATAGATACATAGAGATGGAGGGATGGATGGATATAGACAGACAGACAGATAAAAGGTGGGTGGGGTCTACCCAGGAAGTTAGGGGCCAGCATAAAGAGAATTAGAGAGTCCTAACCTTTTCATTGTTCTTCTATTCCTTCATTGCTTCTTCCCTTTTGATTAATTTCCAAGAATGTCCCAACTCTTTCCAGTGCAGATTGGAAGTATAAATCGGGGTACAAAAACAGCTGGCATCAACGGGGCAGCAGCCAAAGAAGCTGCATAGCAGAGAATGGCTGTTTCAGGGCTACCAAAGCCATAGACATCACTTGTTCAAAAACTACCTTTTTGGCTAAACAGGGAGCCTTCCTTGACTGTTGGCACAGGCATTAACTCCAACTCTCCCACCGTTCCCCATTCCATTCCTACACAGCTCAAACTCGCCAATGGAGAGGAACCTTTTAAGGGGAGGGGGTTAAATCTTGCCCCCTTGAAGCTGCCAACTCTGCTTTTCCCATCCCCCTGTCCATCAACCATGCCAATGGGAAGGCTCGGCCATGATACCATGGAGCACCGTTGGTGAAAGTGGCAGGAATGGAGGGCCCCTACCCCCTCCGACTTTTAACAGCCCATCTAGGAGGGAGCCTTGACTTGCAAGTTCACCTGCCACACCTGACTTCCAGGAGATCCTGGCTATCGAGAACATCCCATCCACTTTTTTTCCCTGGGGGAGCAGCAGGAAACTCCTGGCGGGTCACTTTCCAGGGCTTCCCCTGGCAAGATTTCTTCATCCGTGTTGAATTAAGGGGCATGATCTCTTGTGCCCCTGAAGCAAGGGGCAAGGACAGCTTTCCTGGTGGCTGGGGCTCACCCCCACCCCCATATGGAGGGACTGATGCCTTCGCCAGCGCCCTCCCCGGATGCCAACCCATTCTGAAGCAATTTCTATAAAATAAACTCTCTAATCAGGTAAATGATCCCATACGCTAAATTGCTGCCTTGCAGCTGCTTGGTTAACCTACGTTATTCCCCTCCCCCCCCTCCCCCAGAAAGTGGATTGGGGGGGGCAGGAACACCCAGCAACTTTGTTGTCCCAATGAGAATCCAACCTGGATCGGGGAGACCCACTCCCTTGCGTAATCAGGCCATGTTTAAGCCAGGATCTGATATGATTTGAGGGGGGGGGAGCCATGTTCTGGCCTTGACCACAGCTGCCTGTGGGGCTCCCCATCCCATAGGGGCCTCTTCCAGCCCACAGGCAGCCAGCACTGACCCCCGAGCTGGCTGATGGTCAGTCCGTAGCTTGAGCCCAACCCCAGGGGTGGCAAACCCCATTTCAAGGTTTGGTGCCTGGGACAAACTATCATTAAGCAATATCGGCCAAGCCAGCCCTGACGCAGGAGGGTCTGGTCCCCTAATGCACGGCTCAGTGGAGGGTGGATAGCACTGGTCATACAGCCCCCACCTACCCCAATCCAGAGCCCAGCCCACCTGCTCTTTTGACCTATGGCATCTCCCTTGCAACCTGGAAGCATTTATGCCTCTGAAATGAATCTGTTTTGGGGTGGGGAGGGGCAGAGGATGGTGGTGGGGGACTGGTACAGTGGAGTCCACGATGAATTTGATTCTTTTCCTGGCTGATTGGGTTTCCACTTCTCCAGACTTCCTGTCCAGCTTTTCACTTCTTATCTGTGGCTGGTTAAAGGCTGCCCATCCGCTGCCCTCAGACCTGGAAATTGCTCTCTTCCCCCCCCTCCCCACTTTTTCTCCCTCAGGGGTCCAAAGCCCCCTCCCCATTCTGAACATTGGAACCAGGCAGGGAAGGGACCCCTGTCAGTTCTGGTGAGCTGTCGTCCCCCAGATGGCCAGTTTGTCTTGGACTCAACTCCGGCGAGGACAGCTGGACCTCTAGCAGCTTAAAAACCCTTCCACCCCCGAGGCCTCCATCCTCTGCCCCTTCCCTCCTGGCCTGGCCCTCCAGACTGACCCCTTTTGCTGAAATCAAGACCCCCTTCCCCACCTTTCCTCTTGTGAAGAAGGCTAGACTGCAAGCTCTTGGGAGCAGTGGCTTCTCTGCTAGCAATGGGATTCATGCATCTTGCCCAAATCCTGGTAGGAAGCCTCCCAAGGTGCTTTGTCAAAAGGTATCTGGGCTCTCTTGGTTTTTCCCTGAGGACGTTTCGCTTCTCATCCAAGAAGCTTCCTCGGTTCATATAAATCCTTCCATTCTCCCCCAGTCAAGAGCTGATGAAGCTTCTTGGATGAGAGGCAAAACGTCTTCAAGAAAAAAAAAAAAAAAAAGCAAAGAAGCCCAGTTGCTTTTTGAAAAAGCACCTTGAGGGACAACCATGACCTGGATAACTGAGGATCTCTATAGATATCCAGGTTGGAAGGTAGCCTTGAGGGCATCTAGCCCACCCTCTAACGCCTAACCCTCACCCTGGATTGACCAAAGAGTCTCTTTTCTAGGTTAAGGCGGACTGTTGTTTGAAGCCACAACTTCCTTGTAAACAAAGAGAAGCATCAGAAATAAACCTCCACAGCAGCAGCAGCCTCTGCTGGAATAAATCTGATTTCTCCACCACAGGAAATTTGCAAAAGTCTTCAAAGAAATCTTCAAAGGAAGCGGCAGTTCCAGTTGTCTTCATGGGTGCTTTTGGGTGCCACCCCTCCCCATCTCAAACCCTTCAGGGACGGAGCTTGACTGCCCCTCAGTGGCTCAAAAGGGCTTTGTCACTCAGTTCATCAATGCCTGTCATGGGAAGGGGTGAGATGTAACACTTTAGCCAATCCTTCCTGTGAAAATTTCCTTGCCTCGACTCTCACCCCTTAAGTAATACTGTACCGTTTCTCATCCAGGACAATTGACTGACTCTGAGAAAGGAACGTAATAGCAAGGAAAAGTTGATAAATAGCCTGCAGACGAAATATATTGTCATCTGTGATCATATTAAGAGCAACTGTGCTCTCTTCGCTGATGATGTAAAGCTATTAAACACCACAGACAACACTGCTACCCTTCAAAAAGACCTCGACGATGTACCAGAATGGTCAAACAAATGGCAACTTCAAATCTCAACAAATAAATGCTCTGTCTTACATATTGGCAAAAAAAATAAAATAAATCAGAAAATAAAATACAAGCTGAATAGTCAAGACCTTGTTGAGGATCCAAACTCTGCCAAGGACCTTGGAGTACTCCTCTCTAATGATCTAAGTGCTGGAGCCCACTGTAACTACATAGCCAAAAAGGCATTAAGAGTTGTTAATCTAATCCTACGTAGCTTCTTCTCTGGTAATATCACACTACTAACTAGAGCATATAAAACATTTGCTAGACCAATACTTGAACACAGCTCATCGGTCTGGAACCCGCATTACGTATCTGATATTAACACAGTTGAGAAAGTCCAGAAATATTTCACAAGAAGAGTTCTCCACTCCTCTACTCGTTGCAGAAGACCTTATGCCACCAGACTTGAAATTGTAGACCTAGAAAACCTAGAACTACGCCGCCTTCGGTCCGATCGAAGTATAATATATAAAATTACACATTGCAATGTCCTGTCAATGACTACTTCAGCTTCAGTCATAACAATACAAGAGCACGCAATAGATACAAACTCAAGGTAAACCGCACCAAACTTGATGGCAGGAAATACGACTTCAGCACCAGAGGGGTCAATGTCTGGAATCCTCTACCTGACTCTGTGGTTTCTTCCCCAAACCCCAAAAACTTTAACCTTAGATTGTGTACTATTAACCTCACCCCTTTCCTAAGAGGTCTGTAGGGGGCCTGCATAAGAGCACCAACGTGCCTACCGTCCCTGTCCTATTGTTCCTTTTTATTTTTCTTATATGTATCCATTTCATGTATCCATAACTATGTTTATACTTATACCTGTTATCTTGTAAGCGATTGACAAAATAAAATAAATAAAGTAAATAAACTGACTCTGAGAAAGGCACTTAATTGCAAGGAAAAGTTGATAAATAGCTTGCAGACAAAATTGCATATTGGGGTTCAGAAAACCTGAGCGAGATTCCCCCCGCAGCGCCACTGAACCCTTGCAAGTCCTTCAGGACATTCTGATTTAACTGGCACTCAGATTTAACAGACTCCCTGAATGGTCCATTAAATCAGGGTTTTCTGTAATCACACCTCTGAAACCACCCAAGGCTGAGCCCCAGAGAAGGACGGTGTACTAACTTCGGGGGTGCAGGAGGAGTGCATCAATTAGGTGGGGTTCCCCTCCTAATTGTGTGTCTCCTCTTGTGCTCCTTTCTGTTTGACCCTCTTCCTCCTTCCTATCCTGGGCTCTTGCTGGCCAACTGAGCAGCAGAGAAGCCTGTTGGGGCAGTGAGTGTGTATTTCTTTTGTCAGCTACCCTGGGTACCTGCCCCCAAACAAAGGTGTGTCCCTTCCCGCCTCTCCCGCCGCCATTCAGGGCTCCTGCCGGTCCCTCCACTGCCTTCAGAGCTGCTGCTTGCTTGGAGGGAGAAGGAAATGAGAAGGGAAGGTTCGTTGGAGGATTTATCTGGCTGGAAAGCAGGTAAGGCAGCTGTGAATGGTCCTTAGCATCCACGCAGCACCCCTATGCTCTGTCCCTAACCCCCCCCCCTCAAGAGGGACCAGCCAAAGAGGGAAGCCGATGTTCCTGGGGGTTGTGCATCAATTCAGCCACATTCCCAATAACTCCTGGGTAAGTTTGTTGTGACTCTTGACTCAGGAACTTCGTGCCTTGGTAAAAAGTGACGCTTTACAAATGCAAAGGAAGCCCTGTCTCTCTTCCCCTCTTGAGAAGTGTCTCTCCAAAGATCATAGAATTATTGAGTGGCACGGTGGGAGGTCATCTACTCCAGCCCCTGCTCAGAGCAGAATAATCCACTATTCTTTTGCATACAGCTGTGACTTTGAGATACAGCTTATAGTACCTTTAGGTGCTTTAACCCTAACAAGACAGACACAGACTTCAGAGAGTAATTAGGATGCAGAAAAAACAATTGCTACCAACCTGCCTGTCATCGAGGACCTGTATCCTGCACGAGTCAAAAAGAGGGCTGTGAAAATATTTACAGACCCCTCACATCCTGGACATTAAACTGTTTCAACTTTTACCCTCAAAACGGTGCTATAGAGCCTTGCACACCAGACACAAGGACAGTTTCCCCCCCCCCCCGAACACCATAACTCTTGTAAACAAATAATTCCCTCAACAATGTCCAACTATTTACAAAGTCTGCACTATTATCACTATTAACCTTCTCATCACTCCTTATCATCCATCCCCTCCATTAGTGACTATGACTGTAACTTTGTCGCTTGTATCCTGATGATTTATATTGACTGTTGCGAGTATGATTTGATTGCTTATTGTACCCTATGACTATTATTAAGTGTTGCACCTGATGATTCTTGACTTTTGATAAATGTATGTTTTCTTCTATGTACACTGAGAGCATTTGCACCAAGACAAATTCCTTGTATGTCCAATCACATTTGCCCAATAAAGAATTCTATTCTATTCTATTCTATTCTATTCTATTCTATTCTATTCTAT
>BLBF01000074.1:7343235-7358199 GCA_015471245.1 Laticauda colubrina
TATTCTATTCTATTCTATTCTATTCTATTCTATTCTATTCTATTCTATTCTGATTTCTATATTATCTTCTATTCTATTCTATTCTATTTCTATATTATCCTATATTCTATTCTATTCTATTCCTCATTCTATTCCTTATTCTATTCTATTCTATTCAGAGAGACACTTCATTCTAATCTTGGAGGCACCATGCCAAAATGACCAGAACATCTCCTTTCCAGCAGTCAGCACACAAATGAACAAGGGTTAATGCCAAACAAACAATCCAGCAGAGAACAATAACCCTAATCAAGAAGCCACCAAAGACCAAACCTCAAAATAACACTGGCAGGGCACACTACAGTTTATAGAGGAGAGCAAAACCGCACCCTCAGTTGCAATGATGGCCTAGTAGGGTCATGAAATGTTTTGCAAGCAAACCACCAGCCTGAGAGAGCACCAAGGAATCCACAGTTCAACTCCTGAGTAACAGAGAGATTTTTATTGGGATTATGCAATTTGGCTGCCTTATTTACAGGCTGATGTCACAAGGTAAAAAGACCGTCCGTGGCTGTTGAATTCATAACCCTGAGCCATAACGGGTGACTTAGAAATGTGTAAACAGAAGCCAGGGCTCCTTCTTTGCTCATAAATCCCCACCAGTATCTCTTACGGAGCAAGTGGTGGGACCAAGAGTGGAATAGGAGACTCTTGGTTCATGCCTGTGACATCCCAACCAAAGGTCTGTTGGCCACCGTGAACCACATCCATGGCAGAGGTTATGGAGAAAATCACCTTGGGTCATCACAACCAGTTTCTGGCAAGCCCAGGCATGTGTTTTGTACACACAGCTGCCAGGAGTGAAAACATTCATCAGAAGCTTTTTAACTGCCAGCCTCTGAACAGAGACTCCGAAATGCACTGTTTGTTCTCCCTCCAGGGACCGGAAGAAGGGGGAGAAGCGGTGAAAATTGGAAGTCCATATGACGCTGTTGACAATGGCCTGGGGGATTTGGTTTTGGTAACACCAAGAAAGCCGTTGGTAGGTTTGTTATCAACGGGGTGGGGCAGTTATTCCGTTTGGTAATAGGGTTTTATTTCTGAGCTGCAGTGTATTCAGCAGCCATATAAATATTTTCAGTAAGTTAACAGATAATCAGAGTTGGAAGGGACCTTATAGGTCATCTAGTCCAACCCCCCACCCAAGTGGGAGACCCTATACCATTTCTGACAAATGGCAGTCCGATCTCTTCTCGAAAGTCTCAAGTGATGAAGCTCCCACAACTTCTGTTCCATGGGTTGATTGTTCTCACTGTCAGAAAGTTTTTCCTTATTTCCAGGTTGAATCTCTCCTTGTTCACTTTCCATCCATTATTCCTTGTCTGGCCTACAGGCGCTTGAGAAAATAGTTTGACCACCTCCTCCTCTCTGTGGCAACCCTCAAATATTGGAAGATGCTCTCCTACCTCCCCTGGCCCTTCTCTTTTCTAGACTAGCCAGGCCCAGTTCCTGTAACCGTTCTTCATATGCTTTAGTCCCCAGTCCCCTAATCATCCTGGTTGCTCTTCTCTGTACTTTTTCTGGCGTGTCAATGCCTTTTTTACATTGTGGTGACCAAAACTGGATGCAGTACTCTAGGTGTGGTCTTACTAAGGCTTGATAGAGTGGTATTAGTACTTCCCTTGATCGCAATTGTATCCCTCTGTTAATGCAACTTAGGATTGTGTTGGCCTTTTTTGACTGCTGCTGCACACGGCTGGCTCCTCTTTAGCTGGTTGTCCACTCAGACTCCAAGATCCCTCTCACAGTTACTGCCATTGAGTCTGGTTTCACCCAGTCTGTATATGCACTTTTGGTTTTTCTTGCCTGAGTATAGGACTTTACTTTTCTCTACATTGAATTTCATTGTGTTAGATATGGCCCAGTGTTCAAGTAAATAAAATAAAGCCAACCGTTCATGATAAATAAGGGGGTTGGACTAGAAGGCCTCCAAGGTCCCTTCTAACTGTTATACTGTTAAATGTAAGCTCTGTTCGGTAGATTAGACTATGAACTTCTCCCACTGGAAAGCTAATTTTTTTTAATCTCTTGACAAGGCCATCCTCCTCACTCTCCACAGAACCAATGTTGGGTCCTGAATTCTGGAGCCAGGCCCATGCATCAGGGCAAGAAAGAGTCAACCGACCCTCCACCGTCCACCAGGAAAGGAGGGTCTCTTCTCTGGCTGCAGATGGCATCCCTTGGAATGACCCTCTGCGCTCGCCTCCTGCCCTGTCTCAATCCCTGGCATGCAGGATCAGGTGTCTGAAGGAGAACAGTCCTTGTGATAAGAAGCTCCGGGCTCTGAAGAAACTGATCCTTGCCCAGCAGCGCAAATGCATCCCTCACCTTCCTGAAAAAAACAGCCTGAGTCTCCCCTTGGAAGGGGAATCTTGGAGTGTGAAACCTCTGAAAAGGAAGGTCTGCAAAGCTGGGGCCTTCTCGGCTCCAGCCTGCCCAGGTTAGTCTTGGACAGGGGTTGCCAACATTTTGGACCTCAGGGACCACCAAACTCATAATTTTAAATCCCACAGACCAGAGACCCTGGGAAAATCCCCAAAAAAGCCTGCAGGAAAGTTCCCCACCCTGTTTTCCTACCAACTGATCATTTTTTATTTGGGATCGCAGCTCTGTTCTCGGGGGAGAGAGAGAGAGGGAGAGACTTTTGGCTTCATGCAAAGAAAGCAGCAGAAGTCTTTCTTTCTCTTCCCCAAATTCCACCAGAAATGAGTCTTTGCCAGCACAGCCTCTTGGAGGCGGATGCCTTGCAGGCTCCCAAAGACTCATTTGTGGTAGAGTTTCGGGGAGAGAAAGACAGACTTTTGCTGCTTTCCTTGTGTGCAGCCAAAAGCAGAAGAAAGAAGCAGAAAGAAGCAGCTCGATGGCCAGGGCAGGCGTATGGGGCGAGTGGTGGCTCTATTGTGTCCGTAGAGCTGCATGCATTCATTTTTAATAGCAATTGCAACAGCACCTGGACTTATATATAGCTTCCCAGGGCTTCGCAGCCCTCTCTAAGTGGGTGACAGTCAGCCTATTGCCCCCAACAATCTGGGTCCTTGTTTTACTGACCTCAGAACGATAGAAAGCTGAGACTACTTTAACTGTACACAACCCTTCCCCATCGTGTCTCCTCTTGGTCACCCATATTCAAACTATCCACAATTGACCTCACTCCATTCCTAAGAGGTCTGTAAGGGGTGTGCATAAGTGCATTATCGTGCCTCCCATCCCCGTCCTATTGTCCCCATTTATCCATACCTATTTCCTGCATTCTTACTCATGTTTATACTTATACCTATTATCTTGTAAGCGATTGACAAATCAAATAAATATCATGTATGACCTTTTCTCTTTGGTGAAGGTCCCAGTGAAAGAACAAGAAAGAAACTCAGAACTGGCCAGAACTCAGCATCTTCTTCCCGAAAGACAGAGAAAGGGAGAGGTGAGGTCACGGACAGACCCAGAAACTTGTTTAATTGTTGATAAGAAAGGCAGCTTTCTGGGCCAAAAGCAAAAAGGGGAGGAAAACGTTAGGGCTGATAGGCAAAGGAAGAGACTTGGATGCTGTGAAGTGTGGCAGGCAGATGGAATCATGGATAGGAAGGGGCCTTGAAGATCCACTAGTCCAGCTCTTTACTCAAGACAGGAAGGCAGGCAGGCAGGCAGGCAAGAAGGAAGGGAGGGAGGAAGGAAGGAAACGGAAGGAGGAAGGAAGGGAAGGGAGGAGGAAGGAAGGAAGGGAGGAAGGAAAGAGAGGGAGGAAAGGAAAGAAGGAAGGGAAGGGAGGAAGGGAAGGAAGGAAAGGACTGAAAATCCTGATCTTAGGAAGGAAGAAAAGGAAGGAATGAAGGAAAGGAAGGAATGAAGGAAAGGAAGGAAACAGGAAAGGGAAGAAATGTGGAAAAGCAAAAGAGAAGGAATTAAAATTAAATAATTTAATATTTTTTCCCAGCTGTCTCCCCCCACTCCCACCCTCCAGCCTTGCCCCCTCCTGCTATTTTTAACGGGTTGTTTGAAAAATGGCCGGGTCTCCCTGCTAAGAGGGCAGGTCATAATTGTCCCGGGCCACGCGAGGCATCCATCATTGTAGCTGTCAGCGACCCTGGAAGGCTTGGGCGGCCATTAAGTGCTGTCAGTGACGAGGTAGGGGAGATGAATGAGGGGTCGCAGGTCGGAGGAAAAGCACCCAGAGGTTTGATGAATTGGAGATTTGCAGCAGTTAACAAAAAATTAAGTCAACCTGGGGATAAAATATTCATGGAAAGAGGAGCCATCATTGCTGGGCCCAATCAGGCGGCTTTTAGCCCTGGGATGCTCTTGGCCAAACAGGCTCACAGTTCTGAAGCTCCAGCAGGGGGCGCCAGAAGCCTTCTTGCTCTGCCAGCTTCTGTCAATCCTCCTTTGCTAACATTTCTCATATTGAATCTCCAAGCGTCAAGGTTAATTTCTCTCTGCAGAGCCGCCTAACATCATAGGGTGTTTTTGTGTGTGTGTGTGTGTGTGTGAATAACTATCCCTGAAGGAGTTGTGCTTTTTCTTTTTTCTTTTTTTTTTTGTGGGGTGAGTGGGAGGTTTCCGTTAGATTATGACCTGTGGACTACGATTCCCAGAATTCCTGAGCCAGCCATGGATTGGTTTATAATTGTTGAAAACTTTGAAAGTTGCTTTTCCCTCCTCTTTTTTTTAGTTGATTTTCTTTATTTCTTATCTTCCCTGTCTCCCTCCCTCTCTTCCCACCTTCTTTCATTTATTTTTTTGTTCATTTATTGTTGGTGCACAAGCGCACCAACGTGCCTACTGTCCCTGTCCTATTGTTTCTTTTTTATTCGTATCCATTTCATGTATTCATAACCATGCTTATATTTATACCTGTTATCTAACACTTCCTTGACAAATAAATAAATAAAATAAATAAAAATAAATTTTGCCTTCCTTCCTTGTTCCCTCCATCCCTCCCTCTCATTCTTCTCCTTCCTTCATCCCTTCCTCCCAATCTTCTTCCTCCCTTCCTCCCTCCTGCCCAGTCTTCCTTCCTTCCTTCCTTCCTTCCTTCCTTCCTTCCTTCCTTCCTTCCTTCCTTCCATCCATCCATCCATCCATCCATCCATCTTTCTCATGGCCTCTGCCTGTTTCTGAAAGCTTTCTCTTTCTGTTTAAATTCCAGCTGTTGCTTTATTTGGAGTATCTGCTTGGAGGGAAGGCCAAAAACTGGCAAGAAACGTTCTTGGCCCACCACTGAACTATCCAAATCTGAAAACTGAATTGAAAAGCAAAGCAAAGGAGCCTCTCCAAGGTACTTTTAGATACATATAAAAGCTTATATATTTCATTTATTCTGGTTCAGGTCTTGCTGAAGGGAGTTCTCATCAAATTGTCATGACATGAGGGGCATGGAAAGATAACGTCTATCCTTCCCTTCCCTCCTTCCTTTCTTTTCATCCCCTTTCTTTTTTCCTGCCCACCAATTGTCCTTCCTTCCTTCTTCTCTCCTCCCTCCCTTCTTTCCACCAAGTGCACAGAATACATTTGCAAAAAAGAGACATTCAGAAAAAACACAAGATATGCATAGAAGTTCATCATGTGTTTTGTTTTCTCACTCTTTTGATCAATTAGTTCCTAAATTTCTAGGAAAGGAGGGGAGAGCACAGGAGGTTTTCCTCCTGGGAGCAATCAGTTCTGAGTCCAGGTGTACTTTCATTACTGATAATTCTGAGGGTCTTTCTTTTCTAATCGACCAAGTTGGGATGGCAGACAACAGGACTGAATTGGGTGTGCATTCTTTCCCCACAGAATCTCAGGGGGATCTGTTCACACTATCCCAGTCAGAGCAAAGCTTCAGAGAAAATGGTCAAGTTGCACAGCCTGAGATGAAGAAGACAAAACGAGAGAGACACGCCACCCAACTAAACCATAAATGGAAGGATCCTGGCTGGACACAGAAATGGACCAGAAGGCACCAGAAAGCTCCAGATACAGAGAAGAAGAATGAAAACCATCCAAGATCAGCAGAGAGAGCCAGAAAAGCAGGATCTACAAAGGGTTCCTCTGATGGACTGAAGACCACACCTTCTCCTAAGATCCAAAATGCACCTGCTAAGATGACGGGCATGAGAGAGACCTCCAGGCCTGGTGAAGGAAGACAGAATGGGTCTTCTCTCAGAAGTGAAACTCGGAAGAAAGAACGCCAACCCACAACCACGTTGGCGGAGGCCAGGAAGAAGCCCTATAGCCCCGAACAGCTACGTGAGTTTATGGACCAGAAGGCCGCTGAGAGAAATAGGAGGCTCCAAGAACAGAGGAGGACCTCAAAACAAGCCCAAGAAGAGAGAAACAAGAAACTTCAAGAAGTCTACCGAAAACAGAGAGAAGCAGCCACCAGAAGAAGCCACTGTGCAGAACAGCCGAGAGAAGACTTGGTTTCCATAACACCCATCAAGAACATTCTTGATTTGGTAAGGACATTGTGGTGGGAAAGAAGTCACAAATGAAGGAAAGCTTTTGTTAGAAAGTCCCGTGCTAAGATGATGCAGGTCCTCCATGAAAGGCAGATTGGTAGCCATTGTTTTTTCTGCAGTCCTCATGATTCTCTGGAGTCTGTGTCTGTCTTGTTGGGTTGCAGAACAGACAATTTCAGTGTCCTGAGTCACATGAAAGTCCACACATCTTAAAGCTGGCCGGGTTGAGAAACCTTCCAATGGCCCTCCAGATATTTGGATATTTCAACCCCCAGAATTCTCAACAAGGGTTACGGCTGATGGGGTCACACTGATGGGCAAGAGCCACACATCTATCACAGACCAGGAAAAGTTCATATAAAATCATTCTTCTCGTTTTAAATTTTAGAAATACCCAAGTGGACAGCCTCCAGGTAGCATTGACCCCAAAGGGGTTTGCCGAGGATCACGGGCTCTGCTAAGGAAAGAGCCAAAATTCAACAGGTACGTGACAATGATTTCCAGTTGCTTAAGCATGCAGAGAGGCGGCACAGGTATTTAATTAATTAATTTCTATAGCCACCCAACTCAACCAAGGGACTCTGGGAGTCTTATAATTCCAAAAGTATAAAACAGTTTTAAAAACATGAGGCGTTATTCGAACTGTAACATTGGATTTATTTGTTGTTCAAGAATAAGAAAAGAGATTTGATGTGTTCTTTTCTTTGGAATTCCGTTGTTGTTCCATTAGTGTGTTGGACTTGGAGCCAAGGAAGGACAAAACAGGACAAGTGGCTCCAATGCTGGGATTATGCACCTCAGTGATCCCTGAAGGTCAACTGAACAGCCCTCTGAAACTCAAAGAGGTAGACATCTCCTACTCTTGGGCAAGCCATTGCTCTCCGAGTCCTTTTCATCTCTGGAGAGAGAAAATTATTGGCATGGAGACACCATTCTCCTTGGACATCTCTACCTCCCCTTCTTACAGAAGAAAGCAAGACAGAGTGAAGGCCATCCACAACTTAGCTAAAGATCTCAATGAGCGGCTGGGGAGAGAAATTGAGAGGTTACAAGCCAACAAGGCCTCAAGGGACCAAGGATGTCCACCTGGAACGCCATCTAAGAGGTCTCAGATGACTACTCCACCTGGAGTTCCTCTTGAGAAGTTTGATGCTCCCGAAGATGCAGAGTCTGTTTGGGGTTCAAGACCTTTATTGAATCCACCAATGTGTCCTCAAGAAAGGACTGGTCTCGAGAAGGGGTTAGGCGTCCCAATGGTCAAAGAGGGGATCATCCAACATCTTCTGCCAACTGATGGGGGCGGCCTTGAAGTGAAGCAGATGGACTTGGCTGAAAGAAGGCAAAGCAGGATTGAAACAGAAGAGCTGAAGGAAGGTTGGTAGAGAAGCTTCTTGCATTGCCCTGTGAAATGTGAAATCTCTATTGGGATCAATGCAGAACTAAATTTCCTGCATGTGGATTTCAAGAGGATTTATTTCCTTCCTTCCTTCCTTCCCTCCCTCCTTCCTTCCTTTCCACTCTTCTCCTCTCTGTCCCTTTCTCTCTTTTTCTTTCCTATCTTTTTCCTCCCTTCTTCCTGCCTGCATGACAACCAAAACTGACACTTCAGGAAGTTAACCACAACATATAAAAACAAAATTACGTTTACCCAAATCAGTTAAGAACTTCTGTCGTTCTTCCCAAGGTCCTGCTTCAGAGATGGGATTTGGGGAGAAGGCCCCTCCTGGGCCCCCAGCCAGCGTCTTCACTGGAAGGTAAGTCTGCTCTGTGCAGTATCACAGGTGCCCACAAGATGGGGCTGTTGACCTGCTTAATGGGGCCTCTTTGCACAGGTGCCCAGGTTATTCTCAGGTAAATCTCAGGTGTTCTGAGCCGGAAATTTGGGCTTTCTGATATTCCTCAATTACAAATCCCAGCGGCCTCACCCAACCCGACTGCCAGCAATTTGGCAACCTCTTGGAGGCCAGGACCTCCAGGTTGTCAAAGGTGGGGACCAGAGGTGGCATTCAGTAGGTTCTGACGAGTTCTGGAGAACCGCTAGCGGAAATTTTGAGTAGTTCGGAGAACCAGCAAATCCCACCTCTGACTGGCCCTGCCCCCATCTCTTCTCTGCCTCCTATTGGGTCCCAGCTGATCGGCTGGGTCTCCTTTGGTTGCCCTGCACAGGAAAACAGAGCTGGAAAGCAGGTTAGTGGGGTGGGGAGGGAAGGGATTTTGCAGTAACCTTCCCCAGCCATGCCCCCCAAGCCAGACCTACAGAACTGGTAGTAAAAAAAAAAAATGATTCTCACCACTGGTGGGGATCCAAATCTTTCAGGCTGAAAGCGGGCTTGGAGGTTCTCGCTACAGCAGAGGTCTCCAACCTTGGCCACTTTAAGACTTGCTCACAAGCTTTGCTGGCTGAGGAATCCTGGGAGTTGAAGCCCACAAGTCTTAAAAGTGGCCGAGGTTGGAGACCCCTATCTACAGGGTGGTTGTAGAACCTAGGGTTGTGTGATTGACTTAACAATTGCAATCATCCACTTGAGGACTGGGGCAGGATAATGGGGCAAAACTCACTTAACACATGTCTCACTTAGCAACAGAAATCTTGGGGCTCAATTCTGGTTGTAAAACCGAGCGCTACCCGTGTCTGTTTCTCCAAATATTAATGGATTAATTGATTGATTTGATTGATATGTGTCACCCATCTCACTATCTAGCCATTCTGGGTGGCTTACAACACAATAAAAACACAGCATAGAACAATAAGAATATTAAAAATATAAAAACATCCAGCAAATGTTATACAGAGAACCCTTAAAAGGTTGAAGAGAGATTTAGATTTTTCTGAGGATGAGAATGAAAAAAAAAAATCACCTTTTTGTGTTTCAATTAACATTTTTCTCCCACCGTCTACCTCCACTGCTTCTCTACCAAGCTTGTTCAACCATGGTTGACTTCATAAGCCATCATTGAGTGGGGTTAAACCACAGGTTGCCCCAAAGCCAGGTAAGTGATGTTAGCAGAACCAGGCCATCTTTTTCCTTTCTTTTGCTTTCTTCCCCGGGAATTTGCTCTGGCGTGAAGCTTTCTCACGACTACAATGCCCATCATCCTTTTTGAATGTCCTGCTCTGCTCCCGAGAACCTTCTCCGGGTAAAAATGGGGATATTCAATTATGCCACCCTTCTAGCAATAATTCCTCGGCTGAGAGAATCTGTTTCAGCATATGGTAGGGAAGGAACCGAAGTCTCTTGATTATCTAGCGCTCCTCTAAATCCCCGCTGATCCCTTTTCTGCTCAATCTGAATGAGAGATTAACCAATTGGATCCCGCAGATTTATTTACTTCAGTTGGCTTCACTTGATTTTAAATGTGCACGAGCTGAGCTGGGATCCTGTCCTTCCATATTCCAGCTTTTGGATACAGAGAGAAGGAATTATACTGTATATCAGGTTGGATGGTCAATTTCGTCTAATGTGAAATTAAATTTGTTTAATGCAACGGCCATTTGAAGTTGTGACGGCACTGGACAAAGGAACTTCATGACCGGACAGGGTGCTTAGAATTATGCTATGGATGGTCATGTGATCAGATTTCAGACGGTTGGCAGCTGGAATTTATTTATGACCATTGCAGCATACAATAGTCACATCATCCCCATTTGCGACCTTCAGTCAATCGATCAGTCGATTTCTGGCCAGCAAAGACAAAGGATAATCTGGGGCATGGCGCAAAGGCAACACAGTCACATAAGTAAGAAGAGTCCCTTTAAAATCCCTCCAAGTTTGCCCCCAATGTTCAATTCCCTTTGGCTGGAGAAAAAAACTCTCCCAAGAACAGTCTTTAAGTGGAGGAAATTCAGTCTGAAAACAAAGAACATACAAACTGTAAATAAAAATCCACACAAATGACGCTGCGGTAATTAACTTGACAGGGCAGGAAAAGGAGAAAGAATTGCAGACTTTAAAGGCCAACAAAACACACACAGTTGGGAAGACGCCAGGAACACAGATAAGCCAGGACGATACCAGATAATTCATGATTTGCTCTCAACAACTTTGCTATGCGCAGCTTCCCTTTTTAAACACTGTGTTCCCAGCTCCAGCTAATGGAGGGAATCAGGGCTCTTTCCTCCCCTGTAAGCCACGCAACTCAGGTTGTTCTCTTCTCCGTTCCTCCCTGCGTGCCCTAGGATGAAGAAGGGGTGGGCCTGGGTCTTCCTCTGAATTCCCTCTCCCTAGCTCTATCTCTCTGCTGCTCTGCCAGCCAGACTGTGCCCCTTCCCAGTTTCTTCCACAGCCAATGAAACTCCCTGTCGGCTACTCAGCCTCCCCTTCCAAATCAGATTCCGACAGAGGCATGACAGGAAGCCAGATTCACTTCATGACCATATAATCCTCCTCACAATCACAGTGATTCATTTAAGGACCATGCAAAAAAGGTCATGTACGGTTGCCCTAACTGCCACAACTGAGCTCCAAATTTACATTGCTGAGGGAGAAATTTGTCGCATGAGTTTTGCCCCAATTTTACGATTTTGCTTGCCACCTTGGTTAAGTGAATCACTGCAGTTGTTAAATTAGTACACATCACTTAACGAGGGAAGTTCAGGCCTGGACTATGGTCATAAGTCAAGGACTACCTGAATTGTGGGACTGATGACCGGTAATTATTGGGCCCTGGACAGCAGAAAGGCAGGAAGAAGTGTTTCATCCTTTCTTCCATATTGAAGTCACAATGAAATGTGCACTTGCAAGGTTGCTTGGTGCACAGAACAACACATATTGTTCTTTTTAAAGCAGGTCCCTGAAATGCTGCAGCACATGGGACACCTCACTAGGCAAGATTTGCCCCTCGAGAAAGGGAAGAATATAGATAGATGATAGATATAGCGATAGATAGATAGATGATACAGTTATAGATAGATATAGATATATAGATATATATATATAGATATATCGATATAGATATATAGATCCATCATCCCCACGCTCCGGTTTATAAGCCATTCCTTTCCCTCCACTCCTTTTTGCTCTCTCCCACTCTGCTGTTTCTGGGTCATCCTGTGAGAAGGGAAGGGGGGAAAAAAAAGCTTATTAATGTGAAAAATGAAATGAGATTTTTTTTTTTTTGCTAAGCAGATTGCTGATTGGAATAAAAACTCACCCCTCCCCTGTCTGTCTCCTTCCACTCCCTGCCCTGGGAAACATCTGCCCAGACTTTATCTCCTTGGCTTTGGGCTTCCACCCCATCAAGAAAGGCCTTGTTTTCACACATCCCTCACTAATCGGTTTAGCAGAGGCCTCCACGTCATGTCACAGGCTGCGTTCTGTGCCCCAAGCCCCCAAGAATAAAAGCTTTCTTAGCCCACCTCCTAAGCCCCTTTTTCTCAACCCTGACCACTTGAAGATGGCTGGACTTCACCTCCCTGTCATGCCCCTGTCGGAATCTGATTCAGAGGGGGAAGCTGAGTAGCCGACAGGGAGTGGCAGCGTGGTGGCTCCGTTGGCTGTGGAGGAAACTAGGGAAGGGCAAAGTCCGGCTGGGCAGAGCAGCAGAGAGGTAGAGCAAGGGAGAGGGAATTCAGAGGAAGACCCAGGCCCACCCCCTCTTCATCCTAGGGCAAGCAGAGAGGAATGGAGAAGGAAGCAACGTGAGTTCCGTGGCTTACGGGGAAGGAAAGGGCCCTGACTCCCTTCATTAGCTGCAGCTGGGAACACAGTGTTTAAAAAGGGAAGCTGCGCACAGCAAGCTGTTGGGAGCAAATTGTGAATTTATCTGGTATCATTGTGGCTTATCTGTGTTCCTGGCGTTTTTCCAACTGCGTGACTTTTGCCATGCTTTCAAGGCTGCAATTCCTTCTCCTGCCCTGTCAAGTTTGGTTTATTTGGATTTTTAATTACAGTCTGTATGTACTTTGTTGGGACTGAATTTGTTGGGAATTCTCCACTTAAAAGCTGTTCCTGGGAGAGGTTTTTCTCCAGCCGAAGGTAACCTGGACATTGGGGGCAAAGTTGGAGATAACAAAGGGCCTCTTCTTGCTTATTTTATTGTGTTGCCTTTGTGTCATCACACTCCCAGAATTCCCCAGCCAACAGAAAAACTGCTAAAAGTCACATTTTCAGTGCTTTTGTCGTCTCTAAACAAAATGTTGTAAGTCGAGGACTAGCTGTAGTTGTTTTTGGAATAGGTGGGGGTTTGGTGGAGGGCATTTTGTGTGGGTGGGTGGGAGTGAGACAACCAGATGCTTCCAAGATGCAATTTTAAGGATGGAGCAGGCTGTTTCGGCTATGTGAAAATCCAGCATCTGAATTCACTTCTCTCTCTCTCTTTCATTTTAGTGGGTCAATCCACACCCTGGTTGAAATTCCAAAGGCTTCTCTGAAGAACAACCAGCCAGAAGGAAGCAATCGCCAGAAGAAACCTCCAGGTAAGATGTAAAGAAAACAAATGCATAAGTAGACATATGTCTCTTTGGGTCTACTCTTTGGGTTAGCTTCATCAGAAATGCTTCCATTCTTCCATCTCAAAAGGTTGAAGAACTTTTAACTCCTGAGATTTTTGGAGGTTCCATCCTCCTCAAATTTGTCCCCTTCTTAAATATGGGCTTTCAGCATTTCTGGAAATTGGCAAAGGCCACTGTTTCTCCACGAGTGACGACTAGTTGAACTGGAGAGTATCAGTATAAATTATTTTGCCTGCCAAAAATGAATGGGTGGATAGGTGGATGGAAGGAAGGAAGGAGAAGGGGTAGACAAAGGGATAGGAAGGAAGCAATGAGAAGAAAGGAGGAGGAAGGGAGGGAGGAAAGAAAGGAGAGATGAGGGAAGGAAGAATGAAAAAAGATACAGTTCCATTTCTTAAATCACACCAATATTTTTTTCTCTTAAACTTGTAAAGTAACGGCACGAACTGAATTCTAAAAACCCCAAAGGTGGATTAGTGCAAAATCCAAAGAGACTAAAACTGACCAGCCGCAGAAAGTAAAATGGACAATGGGCTCCCAACCTTTTTGATTTCATCTGAGTATTCAGGGAAGAGCTGGAGAAAAGCCAAGGTTAATGATCTAGTATACTTGGGCATCATTTATGATTACTATTGCATTTTATCATGATGCTCTACAAATACCGATGGACCAAGGGAGAGAGATACATTGCATTAAAAAAATAAGGGATGCCAAATACGGAGGCTTGAATGTTCTACTTTTTTTTTTCCCAGAAAACCCAGCAGAACAAGGTGGCCTTCTCTTCACAGCCCAGCACCAGCCCTTCGGTTTTCCTTTCCCATCAACTAATTTGCCTCCTGGAAAATCCAGTGCTGGAGAAGATCTGTCTGAGCCCACAGATTCAAACAGCCAGGTTGGGGGGGGGGGGGGGGGGGGGCCCCCCCCCCTGTGTCCGGGGGGGGGGGGGGGGGGGGGGGGGGCTGAGGCCCTTCCTCCTGTCTCCTCTCAGATCTACCCTTTTTGATGATGATGGTGCTGATGATATTACTGTATCTGTTCACCTGAGTCCAACTTTTGGCCATTCTATGGGCCAGGGTCTCTCTCCATCTCTCTCCCTTTATAACCTGAGCTGACTGTCCTCATTAATAAAAAAACCAACCACCATATTTTGGTGCAAGGATTCCCAAATCCTTTTGGCATCATCCTTTCTCTGGATTTCCTTCAGGCCTGACACCATGTTAGCCAAGGCTGGGTTCCCACGAATGAATCGGGTTCATTCCCCTATTTGCCATGGGGATGTAGCCATCCCTCTTTGCTAACTGGGGTTTAGGCTTCAAAAGGGTTCTGGATCCCTTGTGTGGTCCAGGGGGAGGACAGGTTGCCTTGGCAATGGCGCATCATCTGGGGCATCTTTACCTGAGCTGTGTTTCTGTCCTCAGTGGAGCGAGATCAGCCAGTTCTACGGAGGAGCCAGTTCCTTTGGGCGGTTTAGCCTGACCTTGGTGGAACAATCCTTGAGGGAAGAGGAGCTGCGAGCCCGGCACCAGAGCGCCCTCCTCCGGCTGCGGGAAAAGGCCCTCCGGGAGAAAGCCCAGGCGGAGCTGGCCTGGCTGGAGCATGGGGAGCGGTGAGGATACTTGTGCCCCACACAGTCCCCCTCTTATGTTTACCTTCCCCCCACACGGAAATACTGACATACCTCTGGTATTACACATCACAATATCAACCCACAAAATGATGTCATGGGATAATCATGCCTCCCATCAATCGCTTTCGTTTCTAGGTAAGCAATGTTAGAGGAGGAGGTGGTGGAGGAAGGAAAAAGAAGAGGAGGAGGAAGAGGAGGAGGAAAAAAAGAGGAGGAGGAGAAGAAGGAGGGAAAGGGAGGAGAGGAAGAGAAAGAATAAGAAGAGGGGGGAGGAGGAGAAGAAGAGGGAGAGGAAGAAGAGGAGGAGGAGGAGGAAGGAAGGAAAGGAAGGAAAGGAAGGAAAGGAAGGAAAGAAGAAAGAAAGAAAGAAAGAAAGAAAGAAAGAAAGAAAGAAAGAAAGAAAGAAAGAAAGA
>BLBF01000074.1:7370718-7402574 GCA_015471245.1 Laticauda colubrina
ATTCTAGCTGCTGTCAAAACATTTATAATCAAATATGTCAATTCTTTGCTGTCTCTTCTCACATTCTCAAATTCAAATTTTGGTGTAAAAGTGGAGCGGGAAATTATAGTTGCTTTAAAAAATACAGCTTGTTTTCGACTTACATTCATTCATTTAGTGACTATTCAAAGTTGCAAAAAAAGAAAAAGAAAGTGACATGACCATTTCTCACACTTACGAGTGTTACATCCTCAGCATCACATGATAAAAATTCGGACACTTGGCAACTGACTTGTACTTATGATGGTTGCAGTGTCCCGAGGTCACACGATTTCCTTTGGTGACTTTCTGACAAGTCAACGGGAAAGCCAGATTCACTGAATGACCGTGTTACTAACAACTGCAGTGATTCACTCAACAACTACCCTGGCAAGAAAGGTCGTAAAATGGAGCAAAGCTGACTTAAGAAATTTCTCACTGAGCAACTGAAATGTCGAAAACGAGGCTGGTGAAGGGCAAAACTGGCGCACGCCAAAGATGGCGACGCATTAAAACAGCGGGCGCCACAACTGCCAGCCCTGGCAGATGGATCACTGTCTGTCACCAGCAGGGCTTCAATATCAAGATTATACTTACTCCAAGGCCTGATTTTTTATTTTATTTTTTTATTTTTGGCCTGCTATGGTTTTGATCAATGTTAACCTCTGGGGGTCAATAAATCTTCGTAGGGGCCTCCAGAGAAGTCATTAGTTTTCATAGAGAATGATTATTTCTCAGATAAACTCTGCATTTAATTTCCAAGCCATCCATCTCTTTTCTGGCTGTTCCCCGCAGCAGAAAAGCTGCCGCAAAGGGGGAGACTTCCAAGGGGCACCCAGAGCCCCAGTGTCCCTCAAAGCCCTTCAGGGAGTTGGCTTCGGCTCATTTACGGGAAATTCTGAGGGAAATGAAGAGAGGGGGAAGGAGGAAGGAGAGAAAAAGGAAGAAGGAACAAGGAGGGAGGGAGAAGGAAGGAAGAGGCAGGGGGAAAGGGAAGGAAAAAAAAGAAAGAAGGGAAGGTGGAGGGAGGGAGGGAGGAAAGATGGAAAGAAGGAAGGAAGGAAAGTGGAATGGAGAAAGAAAGAAGGAGAGAGAGAGGAAGGAAAAAAGGAAGGAGGGAGGAAAGGAAGGAAGGAGGGAAGGAAGGAGGGAGGGAGGGAAGGAAGGAGGGAAGGAAAGAAGGAGGGAGGGAGGAAAGGAAGGAAGGAAGGAAGGAAGGAAGGAAGGAAGGAAGGAAGGAAGGAGGGAGGGAGGAAAGGTTTCCAGCGGTCCCACTGGAGAAGGGGAAGGGGGGGAAAGACAGGAAATCAGAACCGGCCGACTAAAGCGGGCTGACCCCCGAGGGAAAAGTCAGGCCGGAAGGGCAGGGGATGATGGGCTCTGAGGTCCAAACTCCCTCATCCCCAGCCTTCCAAGGTCGGCCGCGACAAGCCAAGGGAGCGGCGGGCACCCGGTTGACGGAGGCTGCAGCCGCCCGATGGCCAGGAAGTCCCGCCCCCCTGGTCCTCCTCGGCCGCTGATTGGGCGCGGAGCAGTGGGCGGGGCGAAGAGGCTGCCCCCGTCTCCAGGGCTGGCGGCCCGTTGCTAAGGGAGGCCCTCCAGGCCTGGGTGTCGGCCGGCCTTCCGGACCGGTCATGGCGGCGGCGGCGGCGGGTTCCCGCCCGGCACCGCTCGAGCCGCGGCGGGCGCTGCGATGCCTCTTGGCGTTGCTGGCGATGGCGGCGCCGCCAGCCGGGGCGGCGTTGTACCAGGCCGGGGTGCACCCGGTGTGGGTGCTGGAAGACGGCACGGTGCGGGAGGCGCTGCGGGACTCGGCCTCGGCCTGGCTGGTGCAGTTCTACTCCTCGTCCTGCGGACACTGCGTGGCCTTCGCGCCCACTTGGCGCGCCTTGGCGGGGGACGTCCACGGTGAGCCGGGGATGATGGGAGAAGAAGTCCAAATTCCCCCCCCCCCACACACACACACCGTGGTCCTCCCGTTGGGGAAGAGATCACCCCCTTGCCCAACCCAGCGCCCTCCGTCCCATCATCCCCAGCCTGAGAGGGCAGGAAGTGAGGGCATCGCCTTTGAAGGCGCCCGGTTGGGGAAGCAGGGCTGAGAAGACAACTTTGCAAGAGTTTAATTGCGGGGTGACCCTGGCACGTGGGCATTTCTGCACCCCGGTTTCTTGGATGGCTTCCTTGACCTCCTTCGGTTTTCCTTCTGGTGGTTCCGGACCCCATGGAGAACTTACAGCCCTTTGCCCAAGAAGGAAGATCATTTGCAAACAGAGTTTGCAGGCTTCGGCTCTGGATTTTAAGGGCTGAATGCTCCAGTCTCTTCAGGCAATCTGCCTTGGCTGCCCTCCAGAAATGGGGACACCCCCCCCCAGAACTCCCATCCTTCTCCCAATTGGAGAGAGCGGTAGAATTAAAAAGCCCTCTCCTCTGCTGGCTGCCCCATCTGCAGAAGGATGCTCCACAGCTTCTGCTGTGGCTAGTTCTCTAGGCTAGATCTTACGTCCACGGTTGGGTAAGACCCTGGGAAGCAGTGGAGCAGATCCTTCAGATCCCCCTTTTCAAAGATCTCCTGATACAACTGAGGACCAGAGATCTGGGTGGATCAATGGGCTGATTGACTCCTGATTGGCACTGGGCAACGTTGAAAGTTATGGACTTGAGGTAAGAGGTTCTTCTGCTTTCTTATCAGGGAGAGTTGGAAGTGAGGAACATGTAGATCTCTTAAGACAGCTGAACTACAAGTCCCAAGGTCCTCACCATTGACAGTTCTGGCTGAGGCTGCTGGGACTTGTAGTCCAACAAGTTCTGAAGGCTCCCATACTCTTCACTTGATTGATTGATTGATTATGCACCATCAAATCAGTGTCTATTCTTAGCAGCTCCATAGACAGATTTTCTCCAGGATGATCTTACTCTATTTTGCATATTTTGGTTGAGTTGCATGTTCAATTCTAGCATTGAAAAAGTAAATTCCAGAGGAGGGCATATACTTATTTTTTTATGATTGAACATTACCCATCAAAGAAACTTTGAATGGAAATATTTTATGGGCTGAATTACAGCTTAAGTGCCTTTTGTTCAATGAGAAATGAACAGTGTCAGTGTGAGATTGTATCTCAGCAGCTGAGAAAAGTGGCGTATTTTCTCAACATTCCAAGGCAACGTGTCAACAACAGTGTGGTTTCTTTTGTGTGTTCAGCTGAGTTAGGACATTTGTGTGCTTTTACACAGCAATGTGACACGTTTCCTCTAGTTTCCGGTTGCTTAAAGAGAGCAAACAGTAAGAAGACTTTGAGAGGACATACTATATTTGGCATGGCAAGCTTTGGAACTTGCAAGATGGAAAAATCTGGGAAGTTTCAAAATGTTTGGAATTTAGCAGCTGGTTATTCTGGTTCAGCAGGCACTTGCTTAAAAGAGCTGCCTAGTGCACAGCAAGAGCGTAGGAAGCTGCCTCTTGAAGTCAGTGAGTAGTCTACATAGTATTTCTCAACCTCAGCAACTGTAGAGTGGACTTGAATTCCCAAAATTCCCAAGCCAGCAAAGAACCCAAAACCCAGAGCCACTGGATCTTGCCAGGGTTCAGTTTTCAACCCGTTGCTCCCCATCCAGTTCCTGGCAGCCTCCAGGCACTGCAAGGAGAGGGAGGTCCCAGCATTGTTTAACTCCCCACAGCCTGAGATGGACAGCTGGGTATCATCGGCATATTCATGATACCTCAATCCATGGTGACGGATGATCTCACTCAGTAGCTTCATGTAGATGTTAAACAGTGGAGAGTGTATCCCTCAAAGCAGTGGAGGAGTGCCGGACCTCTCAGTTTTTAAATGGAAGTATTTCCTTGTTCTCTGTCTAGTATAATCATTCACGCATCTACTTCAAAAGAAGCAGAGTTTGTTGAGGCCTCCGATGAGATTTGCAGAAAAGAGAATGTTAATTTAGCGCTCAAATATCAAAGTAAAAGTGATCGGTGCTTGTGAAAATATATGTCCTGATGTCTTAACAAAGTTTCACTTAACCACTCGTCCTTATACTGTTCTTTTTGATGCTTGAAATGTGTAGGAATATTAGGAATAATATACAGGAAAAATCTGTCTCATGTTTTCATTCATGGAGTCTTTAAGCAAAATGTTGTCTTGATAATTAAACTACCCCTTGAATGCTAGCTATAGGACATGAATACGGTTATAGTCTTCTTCTCTCGTGTGGCTACACTTTTCCCAGCCACTGTAGAACACTGTTGGTGTAGGTTGGTGTAGCGTGGTAGAAGGATTCGCAGGTAAACAGATACCTGACAGGGGCCGCGACGTGAACGCTCCTTCTATGGCCCCCTACGGTTATAGTGCCAGGAGATGTTAATGAACCAATTGATAATTTATTTTATTGTCAGTTTGCTTTCTTACAATTGAAACTGGTACTGATGAAACAAAGAAATAGTACAAAGAAGTAGTCCTTGGCTTACAGCCATATGTTTAGTGATCGTTTGAAGTTATAACGACACTGAAAAAAGTGATTTTTTTAGTTTTTCACACTTACAGCCATTGCAGCGGTCAGGTGATCAAAATTCAGAGGCTTGGAAACTGGCATGTATTTATGATAGTTGTGATGTCCCGAGGGGTCACGTGATCTCCTTTTGTGACCTTGTGGCAAGCAAAGTTTTCCTTTCCTCCCCCTCTGAGACTGCCTTTTGTGAATGGCCCAGACCCTCCTCCCAGCTGGCGTACTTTACCAAGTGTTTGGGTTGAGGCTGGCTTGCATTGTGAAAAAGACAACATTTGCATGTCCTTTGTAAGGCTCACTTCATTGCAGTTGTAGGGCTGGGGTTGGGGGTGGGGGCGAGGTGGAGTAAGGGGGGAGAAGAAGAGAAGAACAGCAGTGCTGAATCATGAATGAAGCAGATAACCCGAAGCCAAACCAAACCTTTCAAGCTTGTGGTTTTATTCAGTGGCAAACTAGCTTGCTCCCTATTGTGCCTTTGCCATCTGTTCTGAGATGCTGATGGTCATCCTGGCGCCTGTTGCGTTGATAGCGTCCCATTTACAATGGCCATTTGCATCCTGTTCCTAAACACCGCAGCATCTGTTTAATAAGTAAACAAAGAGAAGGTGGATTTTTTTTGCAGCTTGCGAGGAACATCTGGCTTGGGGTATTAAGTCACTTTTGGCGAGATGGAAGGCTGTATAAATTTGATAAATAAATGATGCTTCTCCCCCCCCCCCCCCGCTTTTTTTTTTTTAATGGAAGCAAGACTGCATTTCTTTTTAGGGTGGGCTTTATTTCCCAGGGTTTTCAGAAGAGAAGCAAATATGCTTATTTTGTCTTTCTCTCTGGCAGACTTGTGCTTGTTAAGGAACAAGAATGGTCCTCTTATCCACAACCGGTTCTTTTAAAACTGTTTATTTCAAATGAAAGCAAACTTTCCACATTTTGTACATTAAAATTAGTTCTTAACTGAGCATCGTCATTCGATTTCTATCTTGGTGTTTGGGGCCACCCTCGCTCCTCTTTTGCCTTGCACCGAGACAAATTCCTTGTGTGTATAAACACACTTGGCCAAAATAGGTGGGTGTGTTCCTGGATGTCGAGAACCTTGGAATTGTGGGGTGTATACATTTTGTGCCCAAATGAAAGAATCTGACCCCTTGTTTCCTTTCAGAGTGGGAGCCAGCGATCAGAATTGGCGTGCTGGATTGTGGAGATGAGAAAAACTACAAACAGTGTAAAGAGTATGGAGTCCAGTATTATCCCACTTTCAGGGTAAGTACTTTCCTACTTCCTAGGAATGGTTGTCATTTGATTTGGCCCCACGTAGTTTGAAATGTGTGGGGAAGGATTTCCTGTGGAAATTTTAATCTGGAAGTGGGGTATTCCTTTCCTCTTCAAATCTGAGTCACTCTGCACTCCTCTGCTAGCGTCTTATTTTTTTTTGGGGGGGGGCAGAGCTTTTAAAACACGTGGGTGATTGTTTATTTAATTTATATTGCAGCCTATTCGCCCATGGCAACTCCAGGCAGCTTACACAATGTAAAACCATATTTAAAACAAAAATAAAAATAAAAACAATAAAAACTAACAAAAAGAATCAAATAAATTAGTAAAGTACAATAGAACAAAATTTGGGAAAAACAAAAAAAATAAAAAACCAACTCTCACCCTCCCACCCCAATGACAGCAGATCAGACTAGCCATTTGATAGACTCCATCCCTCTTTGGGTTCCATGGGCCTGCTGGCAAAACCAGGTCTTCAGTGCCTTTCGAAAGAGTATTAGTGAGGGGGCCATTCTAATCTCTGGGGGGATGATATTCCAGAGAGGGGGAGCCACCACGGAGAAGGCCCTTCATCTGGGTCCCAGGTGTATCTCTCTCAGGGGTGGGACCCACAACATTCCCTGCCTCTTCACTCTAATGGGTCAGGTGGATGTGACTGGCAAGAGATGTTTCCTGAGATAACTCTTGGATTATTTATAGAGTTGGACTGTTCTACCTTCAGGGTTTTATTAATTTGGGCGGTTCTAAGCAAAATCTTTTCTTTTCTCACTCCCCTCCCTTGCAGTATTTCAAAGCTTTTATCAAGCAGTTTACAGTTGGAGAAAATCATCCCGGTAAGTTCACATGCAGTCTCCGTTCTCCTTGAAGATCACTCCCAGCCACACTGCGTCTTAATCCAAAAGACAAATGCCCTTAAGGGCACGAAGCACATTCTGTGCAGCAGCAGCCGTGGTCAGCCAAGTCAGTCATGAAAAGAGGGTTGAAGCAAGGTCACAGGCTGTAGGCTGGCATCCCTAACTTGGAAGATATTAAAGGCAGTCTTCAACTTAGGACCAAAATTGAACCCAAAATATCCATTGCTAAGCAAGACTGCTGTTAAGTGAGTTTTGCCCCATTTTACGACCTGCTGTTAAGTGATTCCATACAGTTGTTCAGTTAGCAACACGGTTAAGTGAACCTGGCTTCCCCATTGACTTGGATTGATCAGAAGGTTGCAAAAGGGGAACCACGCATGGTCTCTGGGATGCTGCAACCATTATAAATATGAGCCAGTTGCTAAAGTGTTCTAAATTTTGATCACGCCATTACAGGGGTGCTGCAACAGTTGTCAGTGTGAAAAACAACCATAAATCATTCTTTTCAGTGGCGTTTGTAACTTCAAACGGTCATTAAACAAGTGGTCATAAGTGAAACTGTACTTGGAGAGGCTTTTTCCTTGAAGAGTGCACTTCGGAGCCCTGGTCCTTTCCTGCCGTGTCTTGCAAAAAAACCCCATTGGATCAGTGGATGTTGGCAGGAGGGATGAGTTGAAGAGCTTTGGCAGATGCCAAGGAAGGTTCCTTTTTGGGACGCGTGCTTGAGTGCCATATTTTTCTCTTTCCTCAGCAACCTCAGATCGGGACCTTCAGAGCCTCCGCCAAACAATAATTGATTTTCTGCAGAACCATTCCCGGGAAGCAAAACCGCCAGCTTGTCCCTCTTTGGAGCCAACTCTGTGAGTCCCTCTGTGAAGCATCAGAACACCCTGGGCTAAGAAAAGAAATGCTCAGAGGAGGCTTTTTTGTAGGAGTAATAAAGGAGCATTTCAGGGTTGAAATGGGGGGGCCCTGGCGCTCTTTGCACCATAAAAAAAAACAAAAAAACCAGCAGGGCCGCTACAAATACAGCAGCATGTCTTGGCGCACTCAGAAAGCCAAATATCCCATTTCAAGATTTATTTTGTTTATTACAATTATTAATTTCCTGCTTCTCAAGATGATTATTCTCCCAACGAAAGCTGCATAAACAATTATGAATAAAAGCCCCAGAAATGATTTTTTTTTCAGCAGCAAACTCCGTAAAAAGCCTTTTCTTTATTTCTGCTGCTAGACCATATGAGTTGAAAACACTTGTAGATAAGCCACAGATATTATCAGTAAATGTCTTCTTACCTTTATCTTTCCCGTGATAAATGTATCCTTCATTGATTTTTCTTAATTATTTCTTAATAGGCCAGAAGAAGTATTTTCCCTTTTCAAAAAACCGAATCAGCATTATACTGCCATCATTTTTGAGAGCGGGAGCTCATATCTTGGCCGAGAGGTAACGTAACCAAGGAAGGTAACGTAAACTTGGAAAGTCCTAGTCCTCCTTTAGATGTCAGGGTGGCTTAAGTCCTTTGAATCTACCACCCCTGATTGGAATGAACCCTCTTCCAACTTTTACTATGTAAGTGTCATGCACCTGTTGGAAACTGACTCTGAGGGAGAGGAGGAACAGCTGACAGGGAGTGGAAGTGTGGCTCTGGAGGTTGTGGAGGAAGCTGGGGAAGGGCACAGGCTGGCTGGGCAGTCAGAGAAGGACCCAAGCCCATCCCCTCTCTATCCTAGGGCACACAGGAAGAGAGAATAAGGGAGAAATGTGAATGGCATGGTCTACGGGGGAGGAAAGGGCCTTGATCCCCTTCATGGGCTGCAGCTGTGAGAACTGATTAAAAGGACAGACCGCGCATGAGCCAGTGCTGGATACAAAGTGTGAAAATATTTTTAGTCTGTCCGTTCTTACCTGAGTTTGGCGTCCTTCCCAGTGGGCCTGGGAATGTCTTCAAGCCCTTATCTTGCCTGGTTCCCTTGATTGCTTCAGTGTGGCTTGTGTTGTTTTTTCTATCTATAATTTATAAGTATTTTGAGTTTAAATGGCATTTCCTCCTTTTTGCAACTGTTTGTGGGGGAGTTTTTTTGTCTCCAGTCAAGGATATTTGGAGCTTTGAAGCCAAGCTGAAGGAATTAAAGGGGCTTCATCTGTTTTTGTGCCTGTGTTGTATTTGTATCCCGCCCTGGGTCATCACAGTAAGCATGGAAGAAATACAAGCTAATTTGTTTTATGGCTAACTTCATTCAGACACTGAAGTTGTTCAGAAGAAGAATACAAAATACCAGAGTTGGAAGGGACCTTGGAGGTCTTCTAGTCCAGCTCCCTGCTCAAGCAGAAGACCCTGTACCAGGGTGTCCAACCTTGGCTGCTTGTGGACTTCAACTTCCAATGCATCTTTATCACTTTGCCAAAAGTAATATCGGCAGCAAAACACTGCAGGCCTAGGCCATTATTTACAAACAAATCCTATTTAAATGTAGTGGAATTATCCCCCAGTTAAGCCTGTGAGGGCTCTTCATTTTTTTTTTCCTGGTCTCCCAAGTGCCAGTCTTTGTGAAGCTGGGCTCAACCTGTTTGCTAGGTGTGAGCAAACTTTGCCTCTGTTTGTAGTAGTGACTAAACATACAGGCGGCACTGGTAACTCTGTACATTTTCACCTCCAGGTGATCTTGGACCTCGGTCAGTATGAAAATATTGCTATAAAACGGGTTCTAAATTCTGAGACAGATTTACTTGAAAAACTTGGTATTACTTCGGTCCCTTCATTGTACCTGATTTATCCCAATGGATCCCATGGATTAATTAACAAGTAAGTCTTGATGAATGTGAGTTTGTGGGACCTGCGTTTCGGAAACCTTAAAGCAAGAACGGGCAGACTTCAACTCCCAGAATGCTGGCTGGAGTATCCTGGGGGTTGACGTCCGCCCCAAAGTTGAGAAACATTACGTGAAAGTAATTTTAGGATCTTCTTTGGTAGCTCCAGAAATAATAAAACGCATTCTGGAGTTTTAGCATTTTCACATGAGATTTTGGGTTCCATTTAAAAGTCTGTTTGTTTGTTTGTTTGTTTGATTGTGGGTTGCAGTAGCTGCAGTGACAGTTGGGCTGGGGGTTGCTGTGGACATGCCAGTAACTATTTTGCTAATTCCTGGTATATGCAAGATGGTCAGAATTCTTAATCAAGTACAATTTGGGCAAGAACATGTTCCAGTAAGGACTGGGTGACCCTAGTGGCTTGGAATTTGGTGGAGTTACCTGAGCAGTTTGCTATCTGCAGGGTGTGCCAAAGAAAACACAGAGATGATAACACGGAGCTCTTTAGCTACCTGTATTGCAGAGGGCCAAATAAATATTCAAGTAGATCAGCTCTTTTCTAGAGGATGTGAGGGCACCAGCTTTAAGTCTCTTGTCTTGACAAGCACAGTTAGTACTTGCAATAGATAGGGGAGCCCTGGTGGTACAGTGGTTAGAGTGCAGCATTGCAGGCTGACTGCCCATTGCCAGGAGTTCAAATCCTGACTGGCTCAAGGTTGACTCAGCCCTCCATCCTTCCAAGGTCAGTAAAATGAGGATCCAAATTATTGGGGGGCAAGAGGCTGACTGTAAACCACTTAGAGAGGACTGGAAAGCACTGTGAAGCGGTATGTAAGTCCCAAGTGCTATTGCTGTTGCTAGTCCTTGACTTACAACCACGACTGAGCTCAACATTTCTGTTGCTAAGCGAGGCAATTGTTTGCCCTATTTTACGACTTTTCTTGCTGCGGTTGTTAAGGGAATCCCTGCAGCTGTTAAGTTAGTCACACGGTTGTTAAGAGGATCTGGCTTCCCCCATTGACTTTGTTTGTCAGGAGGTTGCAAAAGGGCACTGGGGTCATCATAAATATGAACCAATTGCCAAGCATGCAAAATTGGATTGCACAGTCGTGGGGATGTTGCAACGGTCATAAGTGTGTGAAACACAATCACTTTTTTCAGTGCCGTTGTAACTTTGAAAGGACACACAGTGAATGCTTGTTAAGTTGAGGGCTCCCTGTATCTAGCATTTTTGGGGAACAAGCAACCAGCAGCCTCTGAACTTCTGTAGCCTGTTCAGCTTGAGGGTTTTTTTTTTAATTTTTATACTGTCCTTCCATACACAGTTTGAAGCCTCTTCGGTCTTTCTTTTCTTCCCATTTAAAGTCACTCCTGGGAGTTAGAAGAAAACTCGCTTCCTCTCTCCCACTTCTCCAGCAAAGGAGACCAGGAAACACAAACTTCAAGGAATGGAAAGAGTTCAACCAGTAAGCAGTTCTCCAGTTCTCTTTAAGTAGCATTTTATTTTGCAATGTTGGCTTTTCTCCCGCTCCTGAATGTATGGATTCAGAGTAAATGATGGCTTTACGTTATTTGGGCTGCCTTTGGGAGGGCAGGTGGACCTCTCCAGAACACATAGCTTATATTGCTGAGGTTGTGAATCCCTGTTTTAAAGGCTGAAACCTCAGCTTTGTACCATCTATATGCATGCAGATTTCTAATCATCATAATTGTCTCTGCAAACAGGGAGGAATCCCTGCCCAGATGTAAATCTGGCCCATCCTGGTTACCAAAAGTGGCCTCATAACTGCTCTAACTGATAAAGATAAATCTCATGTTTAAAAACTCCGGCTCTTATAGTATTCCTACCTTCCACACTTGTGTATGCAAAATAAACCTGCCAGCATTTTAAACCATCCATGTCTCTTGCTTTTCAGGTCCAAATTATATATGGCTGATCTTGAGTCTGGACTGCATTATTTGTTCAGGGTCGAACTTGCCACCCACAAAACCCTGGAAGGCGCTGAGCTGAGGACCTTGAAAGACATTGTTATACTCCTGGCCAAGGTGAATGCTCTCCGCCTTTTCCTGGGATTTTGCAGCGTGCAGTAAATCACACTGAGCAGGAGCTCTTCCTATGCTCCAGGACTCTTGCCTAATAAAATGGATGTTTCATGCATTTATGGGGAAGGAGAAGGCAGGATTCCTGTTTGGAGGCCAAATAGCCCATGCAGAAAGGCCCAGTTAGAGCCAGGACTTCACTGCTGCCTTTCCGTGTGTAATTTCTACAGCCCTTTGAGAACTAGTCTGTGCCAAGGAGATTGGTAATGGTCCAATCACCGGGACTGGATGTTTTCCTCTTCTGAGCTTTTGGACTGCCGCTGGAGCCCATCCTCGGGGAGCTCCTAGCACAATGTGTGCTTTGGGCTATTCTATATGTGGTGTTTATATGGTGCCACAACCAGGCACCGTATAAATACCTGGGAATTGAAATCCATATCTCTTAAAAAGTTGCCAAGATTGAGAAATGCCAAGTTGAGAACATTGGTTTTCACCTTAAGACTCCTGACTTGATAAGACTTGAATATTGAATCCCCTGTTTCAGGGTGAGCTGACTGAAGATCACCCCACTTGGACATGGTTTCCAAGATGCATAACCTGCCTCATCAGAAGTGGCCCTGTGGCTCTCTGTGTCTGGAAAAGGGGTTAAACGAGGCCTTCGCAGCCAGACCTTTTAAAACTGGGCTCTTGTTAACAGGTGTTTAACTGCGCTATTTTTAGTTCCATTTCTGTCTGTATCTCCTGCATTGGAAAGCCTCTGGATCATCCTGCTTGGATGGAAATATAAGATATAAATCAGATAAGTCAATCATGATAAATAGGCAGATTGGTTGTTTGGCAGCATATGGGGATAAAAATATTTGATGGAGAGGATTTTGTTTTTAGCTGAGAAGGGAATGCTATGAAAAAGCTGAATTAGAACAAGAGTTTGCGCAGCGGTACACGGAAGCTGCAGCTTTGATTACAAGAAACAAACATTTTATCCTGTAGACAGAAATTCGCTATCTTGGAAGGCTGGACAGCTGTTTCCAAACAGGGCCAATTTAATATTTAGTGGTTAAGGCTAGAAACCAGGAGACTTGGAGTTCTAGTCTTGCCTTAGGCATGAAAGCTGGCTGGTGACTTCAGGCCATTCTCTCTCTTCCAAACCAACCCATTTCACAGGGTTGTTATTGTGGAGAAAGGAAGAGGAGGAAGGAGTATTAGATGGATAACAGGACAAGAAACAATGGATGGAAATTGATCAAGGAGGGAAGCAATCTAGAACTAAAGAAAAATTTCCTAATGGTGAAGACAATTAACCAGTGGAAAGGCTGGAGCCTTTTAAGACAAGAAGGACAGCCACTTGTCTGAAGTAGTATAGGGTCTTTTGCTTGAGGAGAGATCTCCTAGGTCCCTTCCAATTCTTTTATTCTATGTACGTTCACCACCTTGATTTATTGATAAAAATAAAGGTGAGATTTTAAAAATACACATAAGTAAATAAATAATCACCCCCCACCCCCCCACCCCAGTCAGCTCACATAAGTATTAAATCTTACAGCCAACTTAGCACTAAAACAGATAATCTGCTGCTTTCTTGGCATGTTGCACAAAGAAATGGCTCTGTGTGAGACCCCCTGTGCAGCTGATCCGTTTTAAACAGAAACAGAAAATCTGGACTTCAGTTTCTCAAGTTGACTTTAGTTGCAGCTTTTACTCCCTGATTGTTCATGAAAGCTGGTTGTGTTGCCTTTTTGTTGTTTCACCACTACCACCTGTGTCCCTGGTGGCTTCAGGGGAAGGAAAAAATTGTCAGATACAACAGCCTGGATTCCTTGAAGACATGTCACTAACTCAGCCTTTTCTTCAGCTCTTTCCTGGCCGTCAACCTGTGATGAAGTCGCTGGAGACCTTACAGGTGTGGCTGCTGAGCCTCCCATTGGACCGGATCCCCTACGATGCCATTTTGGACCTGCTCAACAATAAAATGCATGTAAGGTACTACTAGGTTTTTGGTTGGAAACATAGATTTAGTAAATGAAAGAAGGGGAAAAACAGCAGCAGCAGCAGCAGGAGGAAAGGAAGGAAGGAAGGAAAGAAAGAAAGAGGGGAAAGTAGGGTGGGAAAGAAAAAGAAATAGAGAGAGGAAAGGAGGAGGAAAAGGAATGGAGGAAGAGAAGAGGAGAATAGAATTATAGGTAGTCTTCGACATAACCAATTTCTTGAGGACCAATCAAAGTTACAATGGACATTTTTACGACCTGTCCTTGAAGTTCTCACACACGCACTCATGATTGCATCTTGGGTGCTTGGCAGCTGGCTTGCATTTAAGGCCATCCTGTGTCTTCTTTCCCTTCTTTTAAAAGTTAGATGAATCCCTCAAGATGTTAGTCTAGGACAGGAACTTCTAAAATTCCCCCCCCCTGAGTGTCAGCTGGACCACAATAGATTTCTGCTTGACTCACCTGACGGAGTGCGTGGAAGGAAGTACAGTCTCATGCTGGTCCTTTCCCCTTTCTAGATCTCTGGCCAATTTCTGCCCAGCCAGCTCCAGTGGGTCGGGTGTCAGGGCAGCCAGGTGGGACTAAGAGGTTACACCTGTTCTTTCTGGAAGCTCTTCCACACCTTAACAGTTCAAGCAGCAGCCCAGCCAAGAGCTTTGCTCAACACAGGTAAGGAAAAAAGAGGGTGAATACCCCTGCAGGTGAAGTGTGGTTGGCAGGGAGACGGGAACTTAAATGGCACCCTAACTGCTTTAATATTGGCCAAGCAAACAATTCAGCTTTCGCCAGGGGTGACATGATAGCAGTCTTCAAGATTTCTCAACGCCTTCAGCAATGACAGAGCTTCTAATGTACTGGGGGGAAAAAAATCAGGAGATATTTAAATATATATCTGCTTTGAAAATAGTCCATGTTGAACTGCACAGCACAATCAAGGAAAAAGAATTGTTTTATGACATTTATGGCATTTGATGACATTTGATGACATTTCCACAACCTCACAAGTCCTGAATTTTGGATGTATTCTGTAAGTTAGTCCACTTGGAGTACCTTGGTACAAAAATTTAGAATAGAATAGAATATTCTTCATTGGCCAAATGTGATTGAATACCCAAGGAATTTGTCTTCGGTGCAGAAGCTCTCAGTGTACAATGAAGTGATAAATAATACATCATAAGTTACAATCATATGTCATAAGATACAAACAACAAAGTGATAAATCATAAGATACCAACAGGAGAAGGTAATAGGAAAGATGAGACATATCATAGCAATACAGCCCTACTACATGAGTAAATATCCTTAGACACAGTGAAGATTGTTTCATTATGATGCAGTTTCACCCAATTAAAGATTGAATGAATCCAAGTCCTGCTAGAACATAGATAGGCTTAATTTAAAATGTCTAGTTCCTGTATTATTTTGCAAATAATACGGATTCTCCTCTTCAAAAAATGTATGAGTAATATCTTGGGAATGCAGAGGCTATACCAAGGTTGTGAGCATTGAAGTATGAAATCTTTGAAATCTTGTCTTCTGTTCTGTGACCACAACCAACCTCCTCACAAAAAGGAAAGCCTGTGTGTTTATGGCTTTCAAAGAAAAGAGGATCTCCCCTAATATCCTGGTACAAGAAGCATCTCCAGCTGGGAGCTGTAGCTGGAAGATGGATTGAATTGGGTTATTCTTACCCAGATTTTCTTCTCTGGGAGCAGGTTGAGAACAATTCAACCCATTTTCCAAGCTCAGTGTGACGGCCGGCCGTCCCTTCTCCACCGGTCTGGTTTTGCTAACGGCCATTTCTTGTAAAGAGGAGAATTGGGTCAGGCCGAAGCATCAGGATTATGTCTTTAAGGGTTTCCCCTTCTTGTTGCTTGCTTTAATTCCTGTCTCCTAGAGAGCCTCTAATCCTCCCAGCCACAGGTGGAGTTTTATGGTTCTTGCCCATTTTAAAGATTAGAAGGATCCAGCATTGAGGCAGTTTTGTGGGGAAAGAGAAAGGAAGGAGGATTAGGTCAAGAGACATGACATCTGTTTACAAAGTACAGGGGGCTAATAAACGAAACACTCACAATAATCGTATCTTTCTTTATAATTATTGAGAATTTGGAGGTAAGATTCTGCCCAGAAAGTTTGGAATAAATTGTTTCCCTCCCCCTTGGCCTTAAGATCACAGTTCCACTAAGATAAGTGATGTATCTTAGGAACAAGTAAGTGGATTGAAAGGGAAAATTGAGCAAGAAATCGGCTCCTCCCTTGCTGTGATCCACAGACTCTGTTGATTGCACACACCGGTTACTCCTTGCAGGCTTTGAAGACAATCCCCGGGTGGTTCTTCAGATCATGCAGAAGTATGTCCAGGATTTCTTTGGCTGCCGAGCTTGCGCGGAGCACTTCTGGGAGATGGCCAGAGCGTCTTTGGATTCCGTGAAGAGCCAGGATGAAGCTGTGCTGTGGCTCTGGGAGAAGCACAACGTGGTCAATGCCCGACTGGCAGGTAGTTTGCAAGGGAGGACCTGGCACTTTGGATGGCTTTTTCCTGGGTTAGTAACTGGGGTGAGGGAGGGGAGTCTGTCTTCCAATCAGTCTTGATCCCAGCAAGGTTTATTGAATTGAATTGAATTCTTTATTGTCATTGTACGTATATACACACAACGCAATTCACATAACACCCAGAGACCAGACTCAACATGCACACACCCATGACAATCCTCAAACACCTCCCCACCCTCCAAAATCCCCCGCCTCCTAAAAACACACAAGTATCCACACAACAGACCAAGTAATGCTGTCCAACAGCTCACTGATGATGGTCCTTAAGTTCATTGTTAAGTGCAATTATAGCTCTGGGATAAAAACTGTTCAGGAAACATGAGGTCCAAGTTTGAATTGTTCTGTATCTTCTGCCAGAAGGCAGAGGTTCCACAAAGATTGTGAGCAGGATGGGAAGAGTCTCTGAGAATGTTGTGCAACTTCCTCAAACAGTGAGATGTGAAGATGTCGTCCATGGCTGGTAGCTGCAGCCCAATGATATTCTGGGCAGTTTTAATGATTCTCTGTAGAGCTTTTTTGTCTGCGCCAGAGTTGCTCCCATATCATACAAGAGTGCAGTATTTTACAAATGGTTTGCCATTCCTAGGTCTAAGAGAGAATGATGGGCCCAGCTGGCTTCATGGGTTGATGCAACCTAGGACTGCATTAGTTTTTCTGTGCTGCAGCTGCCAAAAAAGCTTCAAATGATCAGAATAGAGCTGGAAGGGATTTCGGTGGTCTTCTCGTCCATCCCCTGCTCAAGCAGGAAACCGTATACATTTCACACAGGTGGCATTCCAGTCTTTTCTTAAAAACCTCCAGTGATTAAGCACCTACAACCTCTGAAGGCAACTTCTGTTCCACTGGTTAATTGTTCTCACTGTTGTGAAATTTCTCCTTAATTCCAGATTGCTTCTGTCCTTGATTAGTTTCCATCCATTGTTTCTTGTCCTGCCTTTTGGTCCTTTTGGAAATAAATTGACAACCCCTCCCCCTCTTTGTAGAAGCCCCTGAAATATTGGAAGACTGCTATTATGACATTCCTAGTCCTTCTTTCGTCTAGACTGACCATAGACAGTTACTGCAACTGTTCTTCATTTATTTTTGTCTCCAGGCCCTTAAATCATCTTACTTGCTCTTCTAACACAGTCCTAGGTTGCATCAATGAAGAGAGAGCATCAAAATCACGAGAACTCATAGTACCACTTTATACTACACTAGAGAGGCCAAACCTGGAATACTGTGTCCAGTTCTGGTCACCGTGATACAAAAAAGATGCATATTTAATCAAATGTTTGGTTAAATAAAGAAGCCAATGATCAGTGATCACAGATCAATATTATTTTTCATTTGACTTGTTTGTTCTAGCCTGGGGCCTGAGGATGGCACGTTGGAGGGGACTGATGTAGTTGTCAGGATTCCGGCAGTTACTCTAATTAAATCATGAGCCTTGAGCCACACTCCCAAAACTTCAAAGGATTTATTAGAAGTTAACATGCCGGCATTTGCCTGGGCATCGTCAACTCTGAGATACATAATTCACTATCACCCTTGATCCTGCTTTCCCACCCACCCCTCTGGGTGTAACATCCAATGAAACACGTCCATAGCCAAGAGTCATCAATCATGCTCTCCAATTAGATTTTTTTGAGGCAGAAGCTTCAGTCATCTAATCAGTCTCTGAAGAAAATATGAATGGAATGTACTTTCAATTCCACACTGCTGCCTGCTCTTTGAAACTCCCTCCCCACTTTCTGTTGACAACTATAAAATGTGTATACCAAATGTTTTATGAGTTGACAGTAATAGAGAATATCCCACCTACTCCTCACTTTGCTCCCTCCCTCTGCATCCCACTTAGTTTTATATTAGTTGAACTTTTAAAATCTAAGATCCTGATTCATTGTTTCCATGTTTTGTACGATGTAAGTCACCTTTGGCAAGATGGGTGGCACACAAGTTTGGTAAGTTTGGAGGAACCTTTGCTCCAAAACTAATGCAGCTCCTGGTGTTTCCTGTCTCCCCTTCCTCTTCTTCCTCCCACAGGCGATTTGAGCGAAGACCCCCAGTTCCCCAAAGTGCAGTGGCCCACCCCGGCCCTTTGCCCCGCATGCCACAAGGCGACCCAGGGCCCCTCTGCCTGGGACAAGATGCAAGTGCTCCACTTCCTGAAACAGCATTATGGCAGCCACAACCTCATCCACACCTACCTCGAAGAAGCTGACAACACGGAAGAACAAGAGGCCCAAGGTGGAGGAGAAGCGTTTCCAAAGGAAGCCGCTTGGGAGGCCAACAAGGGTCAAGATCCACAGAAGTCCTTGGGCGCCAAGTCCAAAGGCTTGGACCATCTGATAGCCAAGGAGGACTCTGTAATTGATCCAGGGAAAAGGCCAGCTGGCTCGGTGATCAAGCAGGAAGGGAACCAGGCATTGTCGTTCTTGGGAGTCGGTTTCTCCAACATCGACATGAGCCTTTGCATCGTCCTCTACGTAGCTTCGTCTTTATTTCTAATGATCATGTTCTTTTTCTTCCACGTAAGATCCAAGTGCTGGAAAGTGAGACACAACCGTCCCTACGTATAGCAGATCCATCGGAAATCCAAGTTTCGGACTGGAAACGTCTCTCTTGTGCTCACCTGCAACTTGGCTAGCAGGGAATCAGGGATTTTTTTTTTATTCTTTTTACAGCGCAATGTTTTACATTTCACGAAACCGTGTCATTGTTCCTCATCCTCATTCACTGATGATCTGCTTCTTTGCTGTTGGACACTTTGAATTTAGAACAGTGTAGAAAAAGGTGTTTTTCTGAAGAAACATTAAAATGGTTCTGGTGATCTTTTTCCTTGGGTTGCCTTGTGTGTTGTAGTTTATGAAATGGTTCGTGAAAATCAGGGTGCTTGGAGGGTGTTAAACAGGTGCTTATAATAGCAGCCCAATTTGGGTGCAAATATTTAGAGGACCACTCTAGAATATAATCCAACCAGTGTCTTCAACTTTAAAAGAGTTAATTTCAACAAACTCAGTGACAGCCTAAGAAAAATTCCATGGATAAAAATCCTAAACGAGAAAACAACTCAAGATGCATTGGAAACTCTGAGAAATATGATCATAAAAGCCCAGTCCAACACAATACCACTGAAAAAGAAACACAAGAAATCCAAGGAGAAACCAACAAGGTTGCACAATTTTTTTTATGATAAACTGAAAGATAAAAATCTTAAGTACAAAAAAGGGAAAGAGGGACACATCATGAAGGCAGAATCTCACCAGATAGCCTGAATCGGCAAAAATGGAAGTCAGGAAAGCAAAGTCTCAAAATGAACAAAGACTTGCAATGAAAGTCAAAGATAATTTTAAAAAGTTTCAACATAAAAATAACAAGAATAAAGTCAAGGAAACATTCAGTCCACTAAAGAGAGAAAATGGCAAGAAAGTATCAGGCAGTAGAGAGAAAGCAGAGCTGCTTAACTCATTCGTTGCATCAGTCTTCACGCAAAAAGAAAGTGTAGTCCAACCTACCAAAAACAATTGTGAAAGACAGGCTAGAAAGAAAAATTAAAATATACAAGCAAATGGTAAGAAAACACCTGTCTGATCTTGATGATTATATATCACTGGGACCTGATGGATTACATCCCAGAGTTCAGAAGGAGCTGGCAGATGTTATCTCAGAACCATTGTATCATATCTTTAAAAAATTCTGGAGCATCGGGGAACTACCAGAGGATAAGAAAGAGCTGGTGTGACATCTACAAGGAGGGATGTAAGCAGTGGCATACCACAAGGGCCCAGTCCTCTTCAAGATCTTCATAGATGACTTAAGATAAGGGAATAGAAGGGGGACTCATCAAATTCACAGATGACTCTATGCTGGACTAGACTTCCAAGGTCCCTTTCCAGCTCTATTCTGATTGACCAGATGGAGACAAAGAGATCAGAAAAAGCAAGTTCTAGGCTACCATCTAATGGTCATGCAACAGATTGCCAGGTTACATTTCCCCTCTTAGAGCTGCTGATCTATCACAACAGTTGAGTTGAGCCACAATGGAAGGAACAGAGAACATAAAACAATAGGACTGGAAGGGACCTTGGAGGTCTTCCAGACCAACCTCCTGGTTTAGCCTCTTTCTGGGAGCTTCTCCTCTCTGCACTCAGCAGCCCAGTTCCGGACAGTGAGAGGAGCAGGGTGGGGGGGTCAAAGGGAGGAAACCCCCCAGGAGAAGGATTGCAGGAGTCTTCAGTCAGCTTCCTACTGGATTGCTGCAGTTGGGAGGACTGGGCCAGTGGGGACTCCACGAGGTCAGGCATGGGGGTCAGGATGCCATGAGGGACAGCCTCATCCTGTAGCTTCCAGGACAGGTGCCCCTTCCCCCTACCCCCCCCACCAAGACCCAAGAAGGAACCCAAAAGAATAAAGAATGGAAAGTGACATGGCAGGAGAGAGATCCTTCAGTGGGTGAGGTCTCCATCCTCTCAGGCTGAACTCCAGATGGCTGGGGAGGCTGTCAGTTTTGCTCCGATCTGTTGCTTGCTTTGCTTTATTCCTCAAGTTGGAGCAAGTAAGCAACAGGTTCGGGATCTGAGCATCTGCGGACTTCTAAAATATTAAATTCACCTCTCAATCCCTTTCATCTTTGTGCCTTCTCTTCTCCTTCCCTTCCTCTTGTTTTCTCCTTCCTTTTTAAGATTCCTTTTTTAAGATGTGCCAGTAAAACGTTACGAATCCCAGCTCCTGCGTCTTTTCTGCAGATTTCCTTGTCATTTCGGAAATGCTTTGGCTTTAGTGGTTCACCCCGAGGCAGCAAGAGGCGGGTTGGGGTATGTGTGGAGAAATTGACGGGGCATCTACTTACTCACTCTAGTAATGAGAAACAATTCAGCCCCCTTGACACTTTGTCAAGGGAGGGGAAGGAAATAAACATACCATGTAAATTAAAATTTAAATTGCCATATAAATTAATGCAGTAAATAAGCACAGGTAGTTCTGGACTTGCAACAGTTTATTTAATGACCGTTCAAAGTTGCAATGGCACTGAAAAATTTGACTTAGGACTGTTTTTCACACTTACGACCTTTTCAGCATCCCCATGATCCTGTGATTAAAATTCAGGTGCTTGGCGATTGGTTCATATTTATGACCATTGCTGCAATCATCTTTGGCAACTTTTTGATAAAGGCAATGGGAAAGCTAGATTCATTTTAACACCTGGGTTATTAATTTATCAACTGCAATGATTCAACTGTGGGAAGAAAGGTCGTAAAATCGGGCAAAATTCAACAAATGTCAACAGAAATTTTGGGCTCCACTCTGGTCGTAAGTCAAGGGCTATCTACGTAGCAACCCTTGTCAAATGCAATCACCATGTGTGGCTTGTCTGCCTATGTACATCTCTATTCCTCCAGATGTGGCTTCACTGGAGGCTTTCAAAAAGAGACTGGACAACCGTTTGTTCAGATTGATATAGAATTTCCTGCTTGCATGGGGTTGGCCGAGAAGACCTCCAAGGTCCCTTACAACTCATTTATTCCCTGTGTCTGCGTTCGCCTAACAAGGTTAAGAACTGGGCAAAGTTAAAATTGAGGGCTAGCTTGTTGGCTTCAGGAGTTGTAACCAATCCAAAGTCTTTGCTGTTTCTGGGACTGAATAACGGGATGTCTCTTCAGCACCGCGGACAGCTCCCCCGCGCTACGCGTTGCCCCGTCAGCCTTAGTTTTGTTCCCTGAGCCGGGCGGGGCAACAGGAGGAGCGATCTGCGTGGTTGAAGTGACGCCGGGCAGTTGGTAGGGGGGACTCCCTCACCGCCTTGTCCCTCCACCCACCGCGTCCCCCGCGGCCACTCCCCCTCCAACCCCTGGCCAGCCACTCGACCTCCTTTCTTGCATTCCGGTTGGAGGCTCCCGGAGTTGCCAGCCAAAGGCCAAGGCTGGGGTGGGGCGGGGGAGGGTGGTCTTCTGTTCCGTAGTCCGGCCGAGCTCTCTCTTCCTCCTATCCCGGGCAAGGGTCTCTTCCCCGGCCGGGCAGCTCAGCGCCATGCTGCTGGAGCGCGCCCGCGGGGAGAAAGCAGCCCCCGCCGAGCCCTGCGCCTTCGGCAGGAACCCAGGTAAGTCAGCCCCGACGGGGCTCTTCGCCCGAGGGGCTCCGCCGAGGGGCTGCGGGAAGAGGAGAGGCTCCTATGGGAGCCACCAAAGGAACCTGTCTCCGGTTGGACCGCGGGGGAGACTTTCCTCTCTCAGGGCAAACAGCCACCTGTCCTGCTCTCCGGCCGCCTCCAGCCAAAAGGGAAGAAAACCCCCAGGGCGGTGGGGAGTCTTTCCTTAATTAGGAAGGTCCCTCAAACTTTTGCTGAGCGCTTTTGAATCGGACGGTTGTTCTCCTTTGCGCCCCCCCCCCCCCCCAATTCTCCTTCATTTGCGCCGAAGGTTAATGAACGATTACTTACTCTTCCCCTCTCGGGCTTTCCTTCTTCTCCAAGGAGGCTCCTCGCTGTAAATTTTTGGAGACAGACTGTGAGGTTTTCCTCTCATCTTTTACCTCCTGGTCGTTTTTATTATTCTTAGCTTTCCTTCCTTCCTTCTTTCGTTCCCTTTCTTCCTTCCTTCCTTTTGTTCCTTCTTCCCTTCCTTCCCTTCCCTTCCTTCCTTCCCTCTCTCCCTCCGTCCTTCCTTCCTTTCCTCCATCCTTCCTTCCTTTCTTCCCTCCCTTCTTTCCTTCCCTTCCCTCCTTCTTTCCTTCCTTCCCTTCCCTTCCCTTCCCTTCCCTTCCCTTCCCTTCCCTTCCCTCCCTCCCTCCCTCCCTCCCTCCCTCCCTCCCTCCCTCCCTCCTTTCTTTCTCTTTCTCTTTCTCTTTCTCTTTCTCTTTCTCTTGACGCAAGTCTTTCCTGGAGGAAGGGTTCCATTCAAAGAATCCGGGTTCAACTCACATACAAACCCTGTGCGTAATAGGACATCTTCCTCCTCGATTTCCTCTTCAATCAGTGGGAAAGCTAAACCCAGGCGGCGAAGGGACCACGTTATTTGGGGGATAGCGGGGAAGAAAGAGAGGAGAAAAAAACGGCCAAGCCTCCGTTGAGGAGAGCCACGGCTGCCCCCACCCCGGCTCGCACGAGGTCGTTAGGATGCGCCTGGCTTGGCGGGGCTGAACAGCTGCCAGGCGCGTCTCTTCCTAGCCCAGGGACCTCCCAGTGTGGCCGCTCTTCCGACCACGGAAAGCGCCCTCCCACCGCGGTTCCACTTTCACTCCGTTGGAAACCCTCCAGGGCAGCAGATCAACCTCGGTCCAGGCCCCTAAGCCCTCCTAAAGGTCAACTCGGGACCCAGAAATCCCCTACTCGTTTGGGGGTCTTTTCAGAGCCGGGCAAGCTGTTCTGGCCCTCCACGGCTCAAGAGAGGCTGGAACAAGAGAAAAGATGCCCGCCTCGAGAGCATCTGTTGCCCGGCTTGCAGCTGGAGAAGCCGCAAGCGAGCCGCTTCTCTCCTGCTTGGCGTGGTCCGCTTCGGGAGGGCCACTTGGCCCCACGGGCTTCCTCTCTGATCGCTCCTTTGAGCGCCCGAGGGGGTAGAAAGACGAATTTCTGAAAGCCGGGAATAAACAGTTGGCGTGTCCTAAGAACTCCGGCTTGCCGGGGCTTCTAGGGAATGTGAAGAAGCGGTTCCGAAGGGCTGAAGAATCTGCTGCTTCTTTCTCGCTGGAAACTATGGGCTCTGAATCTCCCGCCGCCCCCGTAGACTCTGGCAAAGGGTGGAGGAAGGCTGGGGGACGGGGGGGGGGGGTCAGCCTCTCTTCTGCAGCCTGGTACCGCGGATGTCCCTGACCTTTTGGGCTCGCCATGGCGACCCGGCAGTTTCCAGGAGCTGCTGGCTTCCAAGTAACCTGATCGCGGCGTTCCGCTTACCTGTCGGAAGCCAAGGGAACATTTACCACCTGGGACGCTCGAGCGGAGCTCCGTGAAAACCGAACGTGGGAACGGGTGGCAGCCGCAGGAAAGGATTTTTCGTTTTCTGAAAATGCGTCCAGGACTTTGGGGGGGAAATAAAGGAAAAGAAATTGGGGAAACGGTTGATTTTAACATGGTAAGTAGGGGACGAACCTGCCTTGGAAGGAAGATGTCCCAGGGAACGCTAAACCACGTTCCTTAAGATTTGGGGAATTTACAATCCCTGTTATAGGAAGCCCCCTCTCGTCCCGTCGATGCTCCCCCTTGTTAGATGGCAGATTCGATAAATGTCGCATTTTCACGCACAATATCTAACAACAAAACGTTTCGAAGTTTTGGATTCTCTTGGGAAAGGATTCTTGCCACTTAATATCAAGAATCGACTCCCCAAAGGCCTTTTCTGAATGGCTTCCAAATAACCAGTTTGTAGGTTAGAAAGTCTTGGTGATTGTGCCCCCTTTTGCATTAGTGGAAAAAAGGAGGAAGGGGGAACGGAGAGGAAGGGAAGGAAGAGAAGGAGGGAGGGAGGAGGAAGAAGAGAGAAAGGAGAGAAGAGAAGGAAGGAAGATAAAGGGAGAGAAGGAAGGAAGAAAAAGGAAGGGAAGAAGGGAAAAGGAAAGGAGAAAAGAGAAGGGGAGGGAGGAAAGGAAAGGAAAAAGGGGGGAGGAAGGTCAGCAAAGAAGGAAAGGGGGAGAGAGGGGAAGGAGAGGAAAAAGGGGAGGACAGAGGAAGGGAGGGAGAGAAGGAAAAGAAGAAGGAAGGCATGGAGGAAGGGAGGGGAGGAAGACAGGAAGGAAAGGGAAAAACGGGAGGGAGCGAGGAGAGAAAGGATTAGTAGTAAACGAGGTTTATTGCACTTTGAAGATTATCAAATTAGTTCAGAGAGAAGAACTTTCTTTCATTTGATTAAGAAAAAGGGAGATAAATCGCCCCTGCGTGGCAAGAGCCAAGGTTGGAGAAACGAAGAATATATTTTAATTTAGAAAGAATGACTTTTCTGCCTTTTGCAGAATATTTACCGATAATTCCTTTAAGGATCCGTTCCGGTCCTTGTTCGTCAAATGGAGCCCCCGCCCCCAATCAGATTCCGAGTGGCTGGAAGGGGTGTTGCTTTCTCTCCCCTCCCCCGTTTCCCCTCAAAAAAATTGGAACCCTTTAAGAAAGAAAAGGTCCCCAGAAGGCACAGGCCATTCACATTGTGTCGGTCAAGGCATTCAGGAACGTTTTAGCTGATGAAGTCATTTCCCCTTTCCCTATTAGTAAATTAAATCAGAATAAATTTGCATATCTCCAGAACCTCAACAGAAAACGGCTTCCCGGAACAAATTTAACCAGGCAAAAGCCCTCCCCCCCTTTCGGGCTTTCGAAGAAGTCGCTTCTTTGAATCCCCAAAAGCAGAAAATTGGTTTTATTTCGTTCTTCTGAGTGAGATACCGTGATGGCAAGCGAGGGGGACCACCTTTAAACGCGGCTCCCTCTGTCTGAATGACCCGCCCCAAAGCTTCCCTCAAAACCCCGTTGGCTCCTATTCAGAAGTCGGCCAAAACACGCTGGTGGCCCTGAGTTATTTCATCAAAGGTTCACTTGGATCAAAGTCAAACTATGTTGCCCTAAAGATCTCCTCCTCAGGCTTCCGTGGCCCCCTCTTCTTGCCACTGTCTGATGAAGCAGAGGTGTACAGGAATCTCGAACTGGGTGAGCTGGATGGCCTCACTGCCTCCTTCCAGGCTAGGTTTCTCTCTCTTATGCCTCATTGTCCCTCTTGGCCATCCTGTGAGGAAGACTACAAGCCGGAGGGATTATTAATCCCCCCCCCCCCATTCCACCACCCCCAGGCCTCCTGTTGCTCTTATATTCGATCGGCCTGGGCTGCTGCCAGCGGAGAAGCTGCTCCGTTTTTAGCTCCGGATTAACCCACGGAGAGCTGTTGTTTTGCGTGGGTCCAGAAGGGCTCGCTCTTCTCCAAGTGGCAAGGAGTCCCCCTGGAAGGCCTCCATCCCCCGCTGCTCCCCCCCCCCGGCCTGTCTGATGTCGTCCCCGGAGAGGGGAAACGAGTGACTCCACCCCGCGCTCCCCCTTTGGGTTGGACTCGACCCGCTCCCCCAACCGGCCTCTGTCCGTGGTGCTGACGGAGCGCCGCTGCCCAGGAACCGGGGAGACGCTCGCGGTGTCTTTAAAGGGGAGGTTTCTGCGGAGGTTTTCTCCGCCCCCCCCCCCTCCCCTCCGCATCTTCAGTGCCCCGGCTGGCTGAGTTTCCCAAGAACGGGAGGCGAGCAAGATGGACGCGGGGAAGGAGTTGCGGCGGCGGCGGCGGGGGGGCCCTGACCGGGAGCCCCCCAGTAACACCGAGACGCTGTTGGCTCTGTTGGCGCGGAACCAGGAGGGCCGGACAGGTAAGGGGGGGAGCTCGAGAGGAGAGGAAAGGCCCAATGGTTCTCAGTCATCCTGCCCAGGTATTCTGGCCCTGAACCCCCTCTTCCTGCCCCCCCCTCCTCAGGCCCGGCACCCTCGCCAACTTCCAAGCAAAAATCCAATTTGGGGCAGCGGGGTTCTTCGCACTCAGCTTCCAGTTCAGGACAAGACATCCCAAAAATGAGCGAGGGGTCTGCAGCCAGGAGCTGGGGGAGGGAATCAGAAGAGGACGGTTGAAATTGGGGCGGGGTAGACTCCCCTCACCCCACCCGTCTAAACCTCTCGACCTACCCGGGGAGAAGCAGTTCAGGAGCCCTATAGGACATTCGGCCCCTCCCCTTCCCCGCTCTGGCGTCTTCTTTTATTTTGGGGTGGTGGACGGTGGGGGGAGGGCAGGGAGAGGATTCCGAAGGATGGATTAGATAATGGCAGATCAACTCCGCGGTCAGGGATGCAGCGCGTCCCCGTCCCCCGAGGAGAGCAGGTGGGAGTTGAGGGAGCCTCGTCAGTGGGCGGAGGGGGCTCTTCAGGAGCCAGGCAGCAGCCGAGTAACTTTTTACTGGGTGGGTGGGGAGCCGTGATCCCCCCACCCACAAAATCGGGGGGGGGGGCATTTTCTCTTTGGGAGAACTTGGTCGCAGCTGCTGAGAACCAGAACATCCTGGAAAAGAAGGAAGGAAAAGGAAGGGAAGAACAGGGAAGCCTGGCCCCGGGGGACTTTCTCCCGGCACGAGGGGTTAAGGAAGGTCGGGTGGGGGGGCTTGCCTTCCCTCTGCTTTACCCCATCCCTTCCCAAAAGGGGGTCTCCTCACGGCCAGCCCCAGTTGCTATCTTTTTTGCCCAGCTGGAGGCCTTTTCTAAGCCCCGTTTTCCTTCTTCTGTTTGGCTTTTCCATTGCTTTTGTTTCTCTCTCTCTTCCTTTCTTCTTTCGTCCATCTTGTCTTCCCTTGTTTTTCTTCAGCCTCAGTTCTATTTCCTAGGCACTGCTTCAAGTTTGGGTAACCAGTTAATCAATGAATCATTCTTGTGTTTGCTCTTTCCTTCTCTTTTTCCCTTTTCATCCTTCCTCATCCTCCTTTCCTTTTCCTAGATGGACGGGGCCAGGGAAGGAAATGGAAATAATAATAATTCCTCGCTCTTTTTGTTTTTCTTCTTAGCCTGGAAAAAATAATGTAACTTTCTTGCATTGTAATTGACATTATTTGGAACTCCGGATATGGAGAATTCTTGAGTAGGACACAACACGCACACACACAAAAATTAAATTTAATGGCAGAGCAAGAAAAACGAGTTGACCATTTCCTAAAAGCTGCACAAAATGAAAACTGCTGCTGAAATGTCCTCTCCTCAGTTCTGCTGCTCTCTGGCAATTCAAACGAGTCATTTTTTTAAAAGTGAAGGTAGTCGACTTCATTGCCCTGATGTAACACACAAACCTTGAAATAACGAAAAGTAGAGGATTAACTCTAGGGACATAGAATCGCTTTGTCGCCCTGTTTCCCCCCCCCCCCAGCGAAAATCCTATCATTGCGATACTATTTATTATTATTGTTTTTTTTTATCGATCAGATTATTTGTAAAGGCGGGGAAAGCATAAGGCGCTTGTTTTAGCTGGCCCTCCCGATGAACGCCCTACAAACGCGTTTAATTCAGCTTCAGAGCTGAAGAAGCTTCTTAGATGAGAAGCGAAACGTCTTCAGAGGAAAAACGAGGAAGCCCAGTTGCCTCCTGAAAAAGCACCTTGGGGACAACCATGACCTGGAGGGCGGAGAACCGCCATAGACATTCTCCCTTCGGTCTGTCTCGGATCCTTTTCCAACCCGAGTCCCCCAATCCCGCGGCCCTCTCGACCCCCCAAGTACAGGTTGCGCCTGGCGTGGAGGCGAGAAACCCGCTTTTATTTCGGACTCTTGAGAGCCGCACCAGCCACGATTGCAAACCGTAGAGGCCGGCGAGCTGCCTTTCTCGGCCTCATTGGCGGGCAGGGACGGAGTGAGATGTTGGGGGGACCCCCTCCCCCCCCTTTTTTTTTTGGAAGCCTGATCGCCGCTGCGGGAGACGCGGAGCTTGGAAGAGGGCGGAAGGTTTCGGATGTAGAGAGTCTTGGCTCCCACTTTAGAAGGTTCCCGGCCGCCAAAAACTCGGCCTCCTCCTTCTCTTTTGGGCGGTGGCAATTTTGAGCAGACCTTTTCTCTTGTCTTGCGGGGAACAAGAGGGTGAAGGGGAACGGTCTAGTCTCGGAGAAGAAGTCTTGATTCGATTCCTTTCTCTATATTTCCCCTTCCCTTCCTCCGTCTTGCGGAGTTTCCTTCTTCCTCCAGTCCTTCAGAGGAGACCCTGAGGCTTAAACGCCCTTGAACCCCGCGTCCATCGCACGCTTCTCTCTTTCTTTTCCCACCTCCCTCCTCGCAACCCGGACTTCTTGCCCGGAATTGGGAGGAACCGCCGTTTGGGGAAGGGGGACCCCGTTCCTACTTTCCCCGCCGTTCCCGTGGGTAAGTGGCGCCCTAGGGCGGAGGATCTACCCTGACCGAATTCATCCTCTGAGGTGATGCGGGCGCCTTCTTTGCATCCAACTGGGCCGTTCCTCCTTTGAAGTTCTCCCCCTCCCGCTGCCACCATCACCGTCGCCACCTTGGCTGTAGAGACAATCCCAACATCAAGGCTACTTCAAGTTGTCAACAAATAAAGAACAAATAAGACGGGAGAGTCTCTCTCGCGGCCCGACTCGAGCCAGGCCCGGCGCCGCGGAAAAAGCGCGCAAGCGGGTGGGAAGTGCATAAAATTTACATTAAATGCCTCCCACTTTCCAGAGGAACTTCCACCCGGAGGAACTTGAGATGGGTTCTTGCCCCGGCCACGAGCTGCTGGGAGGGCTGAGAATCTCATTACCCAGCCGGCCGAGGTCCCCAAGGGCTCCGCGGGGCCTCTGCGAACAGTCTGGCTGCGCCCCAAGGCAGGAGGAAGAAGAGCTGGAGAGCAAGATCAGACCAGGGCGGAGGAGCCACGGCGCAGGACGACCAGAAGCTTTGGATCGCTCAGGGCGCGACATCTTTTCTTGGTCGGAATCCTCTGACCTGCGCTCGGGGCAGAGGCCAGACCAGGAGGTAGGGCGGCCTTCCGTTGAGGAGCGCTGCGTTCCCTTTCCTCAGGGCTCTCTCTCTCTCTCTCTCTCTCTCTCACACACACACACACACACACACCAGCGTCCGGCCGGGTCGGATGACCGCCCACCTCTGACAGACCCCCAGCAGAAAGCGGGGCGAGGCAGGCCTGGGGGACGCAGCCCCGACCTCTCGGTTCAACCGATTAAGCGTTGGCTCCCTTCGCCTTCGACCGACTCATCAGGGAAGGCTTCAGGTTGATTAATTTGCCTCTGGCCAGGCTTCACGTTGATTAATCTTCCAGGGTTCAGAGTTGAGCTCCGTGATTAGGCCGAAGCTTGCTTTCTTTCTTTCTTTCTTTCTTTCTTTCTTTCTTTCTTTCTTTCTTTCTTTCTTTCTTTCTTTCTTTCTTTCGAAAGGGACAGTTTTAGCTAGTTTACACATTTACCCTTCACTAAAACAAAAAGTATGAATTCCTTGCTGGCATTGCATTATTATTTCTTATTATTTAAATTTTAATCTTCAATTCGATTCAGTCTGAGATTCGTAATAGCTTAACAGTTTGAGCCCTAACCAAGAACCTGTTAAGGTAACGGCTGAGTTCTGAGGTTCTGAGTAAGGTGGGGTTTTGTTTTGTTTTTTTTGCAAAGTCAGAATATTCTGGTTTAATAAGTCCAAAACGTCCATGTGACTAGACTGCCCTTTGGGTATTGCTCCAAGGGCTCCTAGTACCATTAGTAATAGTTATAATTAGTGTTAATAATAATTACAAATAGTTTAACAGATAATTATAAATAATAGTTATTGTTGTTATTCTACACGTTCATTCAAATTGAAGTCAGATATTCCTTGAAATAATAAATGCCACGATTAAAAAGGAGATTTACGAGACTGATTTTCTTGCTGCGATATTTACCGGACAAGAAATCGTGGTAGCAATGCGAGATATTGCTGGCCTCCCCTCTCTCCAAAGATTCTGAATCAGCAATTTAATAATTTGCGGGGAACATTGGTAATTTAATTAACAAAAAAGTAGCATGTGTGGGGGTTGCTTGCCTCAAGGGGCTTCATGATGATATTGATGATACAATAATCACAATTACTACCACCAAAGAACAGGCATTTGGCTCCAACCGAAAACCCGGATTTATTTATTCTCTGGGAGGGAAAAACAGCAGCAATGATCAATGATCGGTGTTTGTTTTTCGTTTTGACCTGATCCCTAGGTGAGACTTTTAATTTTCTTGGATCTCCTTTTTTTTTTCTACAACATTTATTTGATGCAAACAAACCATTATGGGACCCACCCAAAGGTAGGGGCTTGCAAGATCTGGGCCGATTTTGAGGGAGAAAGTCCCCTCAGCCACCTGGAAGGTGCAGGAGTTTGAATCCGCAAGGCTGGACCCAGTGTGGCAGGGAAAGCCGGGAATAAAATTAGAAAAGTTTGGGACAGGCGCTTCCTTGGGACTTCTTGCCTCATTCTCATCTCAGCTGTGCTTCAGATGCGTTTATTTAGAATTATTTTGATGTTAGCAATTTGACTCTCATGGGCCCTCGAATATCAGCTTTAAATGAAACTTTGCAATGTCTGGTTGGCCGAGAAAAGCAGATCAAAGATCTGGAACAATTCGGGTTATAGCGTCACCTATAAAGAAGAAACAAGAGTCTTCTCTCTCTTTTCTATCTATCCATCCATCCATCTTTCAATTTGTTCAGCTATTTTTCTATTGATCTATCTATATCTATTTTATCTCATCTATCTACCTACCTACCTATTCACTGCCTATCGATCAATCAATCTATATTTTATACCTATTCAATTTTATATCCATCCGTCCATCCATTGCCTATTTATCCAGCTATTTCTCTCTCTCCCTTTCCCGCTGTTTCCCAGCCTCCCTCAGGTTTATCTGACCCGCTTGTATTTTTATTTTATTTTATTATATCATATAAAAGGCAAAAGGTTGGCTTTAAAAAGAAGAAACCATCAAAGAGAAAAATAACAAAGACAATGCAATTCTCCAGAACCAATTGTTCTCACGCCTTTCAAAAAACCTTTCCCTGGGAAAGGCACTAAGCTACTGGGGGTTTCCCAAGGTTGGGTCAAAAAAGGCAAGATGTTAGCGATGCCCAAGAAACTGAAACTGTTATATATCTTTGTAACAGGTTAATGCCGGTCAACGAAGACTCGCCTACTTTTCTCACAAAGTAAACCAAAGTTTATTTGGCATCCCTATTTTTAAATCATTTGGACCATATAGGACCATATAGGGAGGGAAAAAAATGTTTCTTAGCCCTCTTCCAGATTCATCCGTTTCAGATTCTTTCCTCAAATAAAATCCACCTCCAGAATAATAATAATAATAATAATAATAATAATAATAATAATAATAATAA
>BLBF01000074.1:7404411-7417927 GCA_015471245.1 Laticauda colubrina
GGAAGGAAGGAAGGAAGGAAGGAAGGAAGGAAGGAAGGAAGGAAGGAGCTGATGGATGTCCTCTCTCTCTCTTTCCCTCCCTCCCTCCCTCCCCCCCTCTCTCTTTCCCACAGATATCCCTCTGTGTGCAGGCTGCAACCAACACATCGTGGACCGCTTTATCTTGAAGGTGCTGGACCGCCACTGGCACAGCAAATGCCTCCGATGTCACGACTGCCAGGTGCAGCTGGCAGAGAAGTGCTTCAGCCGCGGAGAGAGCGTCTACTGCAAGGAGGACTTCTTTAAGTGAGTGGACAAAGGCCTGGCCCATCTCCTCCTGCCTTCTCCCCTTCCCCTCACCTGGACTCCCTACCTTTCAGGAGGAGGGAAATACTTTCTGCCTCCGCAAGATTCTGTGAAGGCAACCTTGCTATGAAATGAAGGTGGAGTCGGTGCTCCAGGTTGGCCTTCTCATCTGGGCTACCTCACAGGTAGACCAGGTGAGCCTCCAGGATGCCAAGATAGCCCTTAGGATGATGTGATGATGATAGTTCCTCCACCTTTAATGCAGAAGCAGCGCCAAAGGTCCTGAATTTTCACCTCCTTCTAGTCAAACCCAACGTAAACCTCTCCCGGTTTTAATCCACAGGCGGTTTGGGACAAAATGCGCAGCCTGCCAGCAAGGCATCCCACCCACCCAGGTGGTGCGAAGGGCCCAGGACTTTGTCTACCATCTCCACTGCTTCTCCTGCATCGTCTGCAAAAGGCAGCTGGCCACCGGGGATGAATTCTACCTCATGGAGGACAGCCGGCTGGTCTGCAAGGCCGACTACGAGACTGCCAAGCAGAGGGGTGAGTTTGCGTTTGGGCTCAGCCCATGACTTTTTCCCCCTTGGCCTCCAAATGAGTGGGTGAAGGCGGGTTCCACACCTCTCAAAACCAGGAAGTCACTGCAGATGGATTCCCACCGCATGGAGAGGTTGCTGCAGCTCAGCCACCACAACTACGATGGGCAGAATTGTTTGCTTGTATCCCACCTTTATTAACTTCAACTCAAGGAGGTGAACATAGCCCAAAACACCTCCTATTCTTGCAACAACAACAACCCGGTGAGGTGGGTTGAGTTCAGAGAGAGGGACTGGCCAAAAGTCACCTAAGTCATGCCTGAGGCAGGACTAGAACTCATTGTCTCCTGGTGATTGGCTCAAAGTCACCATTTGGGGCTTGAACTCTGGAGCTCCTGCTTCCTAGCCTGCTGCCTTAACCACTAGGCCAAACTGGCTCTCTTACTGCTTGGCTCTCCACTGCATCTGGAGTCCTCTTTTATTGGTAGGCCTCGATATACAAGCATTCTTTTAAGGAAGGTTCAGCCGCTTTGAAAAAAGTGATGGTGTGATTTGCTTAATGTCAACAATGATTCACTTAATAACTGTGGTAAAAGTGGTCTTCTGTTTGGGTCCAATCATATGATGATAATTGTGGACATAAGTCAAAGACGATTGGTGTATAATCCTTATTCTTTATCATTTCACCAGCACAACTGGACACAAGGACAGTTTTTTTCCCTGAACACCATCCCTCTGCTAAACAAATAATCCCCTCAACACTGTTCAACTATTTACAAAGTCTGCACTACTATTACTAGTAATGTTCTCATCACTTCTTATCACCCATCACCTCCCGTTTGTGACTGTAGGACTGTCACTTTGTCGCTTGTATCCTCACAATTTTTATTGATTGTTTCCTAGTATGATTTGATTGCTTATTGTACCCTATGACTATCATTAAATGTCGTACCTCATGATTCTTGACTCTTGACGAACGTATCTTTTCTTTTATGTACACTGAGAGCATTTGCACCAAGACAAATACCTTGTGTGTCCAATCACACTTGGCCAATAAAGAATTCTATTCTATTCTATTCTATTCTATTCTATTCTATTCTATTCTATTCTATTCTATTCTAATTCTATTCTATTCTATTCCATTCCATTTCATTCCACTTCATTCCATTCCATTCTATCCAAATTCCTATATTCTATTCTATTCTATTCTATTCTATTCTATTCTATTCTATTCTATTCTAATCCTATTCTGCTCTGCTCTACTCTACTCTACTCTACTCTATTCTATTCCTCATACATTTGCAAATATTTCAGAAGCCTCGGATTCATAAGGGGTGTGTGGTGGTACCTGCAGAGTCTTCTTTGGAAGGGCATCTCTTCGGGGTTTTGACACTTCCACTCTTGGGAACCTTTTCAGAGGCCGAGTCCACGGCGAAGCGACCTCGCACCACCATCACCGCCAAACAACTGGAAACCTTGAAAAACGCCTACAACAACTCGCCCAAACCTGCACGACATGTCAGGGAGCAGCTGTCTTCCGAAACAGGCCTGGATATGAGAGTCGTCCAGGTGAGTGATAGCATCGGAGGTGAGCAGCAAAACAATCCGGTTGATCGATCCAGCCGAGGGACGGAGGTTGGGATCCAGCTTCTGACCCTGATCTGTACACCAGGGTTTTTTCCCCAGCAGTAGAAAGAAATCTCTGAAATATTGTTTTATTTACCTTTTGGCACATTCACATCCCATTTTGAAAGAAATACGAGTCAGTTGCCCAGCATCTGAATTGTGATCACGTGACCATGGGGGAATGCTGCAACAGTCACAAGTGTGAAAAACCGTCATAATCATAAAGTCACTTTTTTCAGTGCTCTTGTAACTTCATGAACTGTTGTAAGTTGAGGACTACCTGTATTACAAATCCTAGCATTAAAACACTGTGGGATGCCCCTCCCCCCCAAAAAAATGCTTCATGGCCCTCGGCCAGATCCCTCTTTGAACTTCTTCTTGTGGTCTTGCATTTTTTATAGTGGAAAGAACATTTATTGTCACTGGCTGAATTGATCTGCAAAATGCCCCAGGCACCCAGACCACGTATTCTCCCTTCACTGCCCCCTTTTTCTCAGTTTCCAAATTCTGCTTGCATTCAGAAATACATCTTGCACCATGAAAACAAATTTATGTTTGCATATATCTTGCATCATGCGACTGTTTCACCCAGAGAAAAAGGGGAAGGAGGTGAGAGGACAAGGGTTTCCTTAGAGAACATCCACTTTGCTCTAAGGGGCTTGAAGCCACACCTTTCCCCACACTTCAAGCCATTGCAACCTTCCCATGGCCACATGACATTTGGCAACTGATTTTGTCATGCCCCAGTTGGAATCTGATTCTGAGGGAGAGGTGGAACAGTTGGCAGGGAGTGGGAGTGTGGCTCTGGTGGCTGTGGAGGAAACTGGGGAAGGGCACAGTCTGGCTGGGCATTCAGAGGAAGACCCAGGCCCACCCCCACTCCATCCTAGGGCACACAGGGAGAAATGGATAAGGGAGCAATGTAGTTTACGGGGGAGGAAATGGCCCTGATCCCCTTCATGGGCTGCAGCTGGGAAGACTGTTAAAAAGGTCAAACTGAGCATGGCAAAGTTGCTGGAAGCAAAGCGTGCATTATCTTTGTCAAGGCTTATCTGAGTTTTTGACTTCCTCCCAACTGTGTGTGCCTCGTTACCTTTTGGAAGTCTGCAAGTTATTATCCTGGTCTGTCGTGTTAATTACTTCAGCTTGGTTTGTATTTTTTTCTACTTTATCTGTATTTTGGGTTTGGACTGCATTTCTTCCCTTTGTAGACTGTTTTTGGAAGAGTTTGATCTCCTGCTGAGGATAACTGGACATTGTGAGCCAAGATGGAGGCATTAAAGGGAATTTCTCTACTTTGGTGACTTTGTTACTTTTGTGCCACGCCCCGGGTCATCACAGATTCATATTTATGATCGTTGCAGTGCTCTGGGGCCATATGTTCTCCTTTTGTGGCCTTTCGATGAGCAAAGTACTCCAAACTGGAGGTTTTTAAATAGAGATTGGACAGCCATTGGTCTGAAATGGTGTAGGGTCGCCTGCCTGAGGAGAGGATTGGAGTAGAAGACCTCCAAGGTCCTTTCCAGCTCTGTTATTCTGTTAAAAGACAATGGGGAAGCCAGATTCCCTTAACAACCCTATTACTAACTTAATGACTGCAGGGAATCACTTAACCACTGTGGCAAGAAAGTTAATAAACTCATTTAACAACTGTCTCACTTAGCAACAGAAATCTGGGACTCCATGGTGGTTGTAGGTCGAGGACAATCTGTTCTGACCAAAGCTTCCTAGACCATAACTACGTACATGCTTATTTTAAAAACAAGACTTATTTTATTGCAATGCTGGGAATTATTTTCATTCCCAGCCAATAATGAGTCTCAAACAGTCCCCCGAGATAAGCACCCGCCTTTCTTTCCTGTGAAGTGCTGCCAATAACAGAACTATCAAATGAACTAGAAAAAAACAACAACCAAAGTACAAAGAGCTTCAAGAATGAATTTGAACCGAACGAATGACTTTGCTTCCTGCAAAGGTTTTGTCAACTTGGCCTGTCCTTTATCCCTTATGGGAGGGGCAACCACCTCTCAGCCTTACTCCCGAGTCGCCCCTTTTGTCTCAGCTGCTCTTGCCTTCTAGCAGCTCTGCGCATACGCGCACTGGGAACAGGCTCCCCGGGATCCTCTGCCTTGCTGCTGCCAGACTCCGAAGGCTCCAGAGGCAGCACCCCACTCCCAGATAGTCCTGGGCCCATCTCTGCATTGGATGCAGGACCCTCATCCTAGTCCTCCCCAGACTCCCTGACTGATCCTCATTCTTCTCCACTGTCTGATTCCTCTGCCGTCTGCACTGGCTGCCAGAGAACCATATTACCTGTGTATAAATAAGATGAATGAATAAACCTTCTTTCCACCCTCCAGGTGTGGTTCCAGAACAGAAGGGCCAAAGAGAAACGCCTGAAGAAAGATGCCGGAAGGCAGAGGTGGGGCCAATATTTCAGAAACATGAAGCGGTCCAGGGGGAATTCCAAATCGGACAAGGACAGCATCCAGGAAGGAGGGCCAGACAGCGATGCTGAGGTTTCTTTCACAGGTACGCAGAATATCACAACAGCATGCATGCAAAATCTATGCTCCAGAAGGCCTGAAGGAAGGAGTTGCCACTTTCTGGCCACTACAAGGGAAGGAAGGTGGTCAAAAAAGGTCACAAGATGGCATGGCTCCCACAATCCATGGTTTCCCACACACACACACTTTATTTTAATGCCAAAGCACATTAAAAAGGGCAGAGCTTTGATTGCACAGTTGTGGTCACTATTTTGATCTATTTTTCCTCTCCTGCCTTTCACAGACACTCCTGACTGTTGACCTTTGAATGCAATTAAATTCAGGTTCTCCTCGACTTATGAACCAGATAATTTTACTCACAAAGCAACGTGGCCATTAAATGAGTCATTGCATCCCTGTGCCCATTTTCTGACCTTTTCTGACTTTGAGTCCTGTCCTTCCCTTCCAGCAGGCAGAGAGCACCAAGTTCAGGGGAGGTGGTTCTTCAAGGAAGTCCCAAAGATGCTTTTTCAAAGCAACAAAGCCCAGTGGCCTTTTGAAGAAGCATCTTTGGGACGACCATGTCCTAGATGACTGAGAAGCTCCATAGATGTTCTTCAAGGGAGAAGTTGGATGTTCTTTCCCAACAATAATAGGTTTGAGGGATACTTCCCTTGTGGGCCTCCTTCTCGCTCTCCCACTTTCCCGTTTCCTTCTTCCAGATGAACCTTCCATATCTGACATCAACCATCCCAACGGGATTTACAGCAGCCTCGAGGAAAACTCCCCCGTCCTGGCAAAACCACCTGGGAGCAGTGGAAATTTCTCCTTGGAACATGGTGGCATCCCAACTCAGGACCAGTTCCACGATCTCCGGTCAAACAGCCCTTACGGGATGCCCCCCTCACCAGGGTCCTTACAAGCTATGTCTGGCCACCCTTCCTTAATGTCTGGCTTGGTTTACCCAGACCACGGCTTGGGCATCGTAGGCCAAGGCGGACAATCGGTGCCTCAACCCATGAGGGTTTTGAGTGGGAATGGGCCCAATTCAGATCTCTCTTCAGGAAGCAGCGGGGGCTATCCGGATTTCCCAGCCAGCCCGGCTTCTTGGCTAGATGAAGTTGACCATGCACAGTTTTGACACTGGACTGGAGAACTCCTTGAGAAGCTGGATGTCCACCTGGAATGAGCCAGGAGAGAAAGGTCAGCCAGCAGAGACAAGTGGGGGAAAAAAACACAGAAGTTCCTGCCCAAGGATGGCTCTTGGGAGGAGTGGAGGAGGAGATGACTGACCAGGCCACGGCTTCAGCTTCTTCCCCAAAGATGGCTGGACCTGAAGAAACTTGGCCTTCCAGGTTTGGTGAAGCATATGTGAGTATCAGGAAGGAGATGCCAGAGGCCCCTTAGTCTGTTCTCTGTGCATTTGTCGTGGCAGGGTCTGAACCCAAGAGAAGATATTTTTTTATAAAACCCAAGGAAACCTGCCACCTGAGGAGGAAAGAAGAGAAACCAAAATAGCCTTAGTTTTCTTTCGTCATACGTGAGTAGAGCAAGAAAACACGTGTGTATTGGGTGACCTCTTCTCATTCCCTAAAGAAGAGATGAGATGGATTCCTTTCTTGGTTTCCTTCCTCACCCTCAGCCTCTTCCTCCCCTCCTCACTCACTCCTTCCCCCTTTTATTCCTCTTCCCTTTCTTCTCTTTTTCTGTCTCTGTCCCTCTTCTTTTTTCTTCCTTCCCTTTTCCTCTTCTCTTTCCTCCCTTTCTTTTTCTTTCCTTCCTCTTTCTATCCTTTTTCCTTCCTTTCTTCCTTCCTTTTCTCTTCCCTTTTCTTCATTACTCTCTTCTTTCTTTTCTTCCTCCCTTCCCTTCCTCTTTTCCTTCGTCTTTTCCTTTCCCTTCCCGCCCCTAATATTGACTTCCACCCAGCAAATTAAGCTTTAATATCTCTCTAGAATATGCTTTTTTTTCATCCTCCTCTTTCTTTATGTTCAGGATGCTGCATTTAGCTTTGCTTTGTCCAGCATCTTTCCTTTCCTTTCCTTTCCTTTCCTTTCCTTTCCTTTCCTTTCCTTTCCTTTCCTTTCCTTTCCTTTCCTTTCCTTTCCTTTCCTTTCCTCCTCCCCAACAGAATAAAACAGCCTCAACTGTGTATCTAGATTTTCAAAAGCCAAGAAGCATCAAGTTTCCTTTATTTTTTATCTGTATATATACTGTATATATATAGATATATATAGATATATACATAAAAAGTCACTGTAATTAATTTGTAGGCTATTTTCTATGGCGTTGTAAATGAGCTGCTTTTAGCTATACAGACTGAATGTCATTTTGGATCTGTTGGGTTGGTTTGGTTTTTTTAAACAATTTTTGATGTGGGAAATGGGTATGTGTAATGGATGCCTTTTAAAAATTATTTTTCTTTACCAATTCCCAACTCCACTCCCTTTGTGTCTCCCCTGATCAGAAAGCAGCTGTTTTTGTCCCTAGGCAGAGGACATAAAATCAGCAGCTGGCAGAGGTGGGATGTTGTGTATCCACCTTTATCGATTGGCTTCTCAAACAGACCTGGTTAAAGGGCTCACTGACAATAACGCGCATTTCCACACATCAATCACACCCCACAGAACCTGCAATGCTGCAGACACAACCAGGGAAAGAAAAAAAATACCCATTCCCTTTTTAAGGAAATGCTTACAGTTTGCAGGTTCAATGTCTATCTGCGCATTCAAAACTGACAGGTGTTTAAAGTTGGTGCCCAAACATTTGCTAAAATGTGTGTTTTTTTTTAATGGATCTCTCATTTTCATTCACAACAATTGCTGCAGTATAGACAGTTCTTGACGGGCAACCATTCATTTTGTGACTGAAGTTACAACGACACTGAAAAAAGTGACTTATGACTGTTTCTCACACTTACAACCATTGTACTCTCCCCGTGGTCAAATGGTCCAAATTCAGATGTTTGATACTGATTCGAATTAATGATGGTTGCAGTGTCCTGGAGTTCACATCATCCCCTTTTACGACTTTCTGACCAGCAAAGTAAATGGGGAAGCCAGAAAGGTCATAAAATGTCTCACTTAGCAACAGAAATGTTGCCTTCAGTTGTGGTCATAAGCCTATATATCTTTTTTCTTTGTTTGTTTGTTTTCTGGGATGCCACCAAGAGACAGAGGATTAAAAACCAGCTGCAATTTCTCAAGGTTTGAATTTATTTACTCCAATGGAAAAAGGGATGTGATGCAGTTCAGGAAAATTCATTCAATCGATCAGTGTATGTCCAAGTTTGTGTCTTTGCTTTCCAGTTGCCAAAAGCTTTCACACCTGGAACAGTCTGTCCACATCTTTTATTTTAAAAAATCTTTAAAATTTAGGGTCAATTTTTGTACGTTCAAAAACAGTCCGGTGACACTGTTGTTTTTTTTTAAATAAAAAAATGATCGTCCCTTTATATTGTGTGTTTTCACAGCAGACGAGAGCAGACAGATGATTTAAGTATGACAAAACAATATCTATATCTATATCTATATCTCATAACCTGTAAAGCTAAATATTAAGTGTAGGTTATGTATAATGTTTGGTGTCTCTTTCTCTCTAATCAAATACCATTAAGAGTTTCAATAAATTTGTCAGCTAAAGATTGATGAGGTCTTTTGCAAAATTGAATCTATCTTGATTTTAAAAAAAAACACTCTGATTAACAGAACCAGATCCACCTTCTGGGCTCAATGGACACTCAGGGGCAGCCTGTAGCTATTTTGCCATGGACAATATTTTTTTAAAGTTAAGAGAAAAAACATGGGAGAAACATTTGACCAACGTAAAAGAGTTTTAAGTAAAAAAGATGAATTGTTGATCGCATGAGGGATGAATGCTTATCAAATTTGCAGCTCACAAAATCCGGGGTTATTCAATAGAAATTTCCAAACAGGGCGGTAGAAAGCACAGAATGTAATTTAACAGAAACTTGTTTGTCATTTTTCACAGAGAAAGTTAAAAAAAATAAATAAAATGTGGCTACAGGACTGAGGGTAACTGTCTTACCTCTTAAGATCTTAAAATTGTAATTGGTCACAAGCTGGATTTGAACCAGCAGAGTAAATTTGGCTTGGAAAGGCCAGTGAAGTGTTAGGAATATGGTTCCAAGAATGGGAAACAATTGTTCAATTAATTAATTGAACTTGAAATGATCTGACATGGCTCTCCTGGTATACAGTATGCCCCAAGCAGCTGTCCATTGACTGCCTGTCAATTTCCTAAGCCTTCTCTTTTGAATTTAGTTATTTTTTTTCATCCTTTCTCCTTTTTTCCCAACTGAGCAGCAGGTAAAAGAGGCGAGAAATAGGATGTTGTTTCTGCCATGCTAAGGCAGCCTTTTGATTTGACATTCTTTCCGACAGGTCTTGAAAAGAGAAATTTGAGAACGGAGAGCTGAGTTGGTTTGTTTTTCTTCTTCCTTTTGCAAGACAACTTCTTCCTTTTATGCCATGTTCTTTAGGTTATAAGCAAGCCATCTTTTGTATGGTCCCTGTCCCCTCCATTTGCTCTGGAAGCTTTACTGGTTGACGAGAACATGTAAAATTTGTGACATAAATTATCCCCATGAGGAAATAATGAATCCACCTGCAAGAAAGGTCATACAGGATGTTTAATTGGATGTGAGTATCAGAATGCCAGCCGAGACTGGGCAGCAGGTTGCTCTGCATTTAGACATACATCTGGAGCTGGGTTTTGCTTTAATTATTATAATTACCAAGATCAATATCAGGCGTAAGATTGGCAAGTGGGAAGGAAAGGGTGATTTAAAAACTTCCTTTCTCCCTTCCTTGCTCTTCTCCTTTCTTCCTTCCTTCCTCTCTCCCCGTCTCTGTTCCTTCCTTCCTCCTTTCCTCCCTCCTCCTTTCTTTCTTTCTTTCTTTTTCTTTCCTTCCTTTCTCTTTTTTCCTTCTTCCCTCCCTCCCTCCCTCTCCCCTTCCCTCCTTCCTTCCGTTATATTACATTGTTTTATGATTTAAAACAAGAAAATATACTTCTTTTGATATGAATTCCAACATCTCTCCACTGCGTTATTATTTGGAAACATGAAAAGGAAGAAGGGGGGGGGGGGGGGGGGGAAAGATGGCTGTATGAAAAACACCCCGAAAAATAATACAGGCAAATTTTGAATTTCTGACTTCCCTCTTCTCTGTTCCCCAGTTGTTTTGCAGTACAGAGCGGTATAAACTGTAACCACAAAAAAAAAAAAAAAAAAAAAAGCAGCAAAACTACATTCTAAACATTTGTATTTACTGTCCATTGTTGCATACGATACGGATATCTATGGAAGCCCTTCTAAGCAGCAACACTTTTCCTGGTTTCCAACCCTCTCCATTCTGCCCGAAAGCAGAAAGACACCTAATCTTTGCCTTGAAAGGCAGTGAAAACCAAGAGAAGAAAATGAAAGACAAGACAGAAAAGAGCCACAATGAATGTGGTTTCCAGGCAGCATCATTCAGACCTGCAAAACTAGGCAGTTATAAATAGCCAGGCGAGAGCCAAGGAGGCTGACATTTAAACCTAGATTGAAAAGGAAGGAGCATTAAAGGTGATTAGTAAACCTTGAGTGACTTCTGTCTCTCTACAGCTTACAACATGACCTTTATAGTCCATTGCTTTCTTTCAGCCATTCCCGCCCTCTTAAAACTAAATTATCTTTTTACAAAGCATCTCTCTTCCGTTTAAAGAAATGGAAAGAGAAGAGAGGACGGGTGGATTTTATTTCTGCTTAATTGTCCCTGAATCATCTTACCTTCAGATATATTTACGTTGCAGATTCAACTTTTACCTGAGGGGAGTTAAAAAAAAACAACAGGGCATTTTCCCAAGTCCTTTTCCTATGACCCTTATCCGACAGGAACCTTGGTACAAAATTAAACATCAAAATCGGAGATGTTGCTGACCCTGGTTGACTGGGTGATGTGGAGAAGGCTGAAGACTGGTTTTCATTTTGGTTTTTATTTTTTATTTTTTGGAATAATTTTATGAAGAGTTTACCAATAGATAGATAAAAGATGAGCACCAACTCAGGAAAAAAATAGGAAAAGAAACGGAAAAAAGGAAATGCAGAGACAGAAAAAATTAAGACATGTTAGGGAGAGAAAAATCAGAGTACTCTCCCTTTGCCACTTTAAACCAACAATTGGTTGTATCTGTGTGTGTGTTTGTGTTTGTGTGTATCCTTTCCTCCTTTTGCCCCTTCCTCAGCAATTCTTCAAGGGGACTCGGGTGCCTCCCCCACCCCTAAGCAGAGGGGGGGGGACACAATTGCTGCTGGCGTCCCTTCCACCCCTGGAAGACACCCCCCCCCCCCAGGTCCCCTGCCCACCTCACCCATGGGAGGCGAGTAAATCAGGGCGGACAATGACATCCCCGTGGAGCAGCTGGGAATTAATGTCACAATCGGGCACCTTATGATGCGCAGGGAGGGAGGGGTGGCCCCCAAGGGCCCTCCTGGGATGCAGAAGGGGACACACACACACACCCCGTTGGAGAAGGGCTGGCACCGTCTCCAGTGGGTGGGGAGGCTGGCTGGATAGATGGCACGGGAAGGGAGCAGCAGGTGCCGCTCCACCCAGGCGGGCAGCTTCGCTTGCTTCGTTTGTCTTGCCCAGGAAATAAGGAGGTTCAATCTGGAAATAAGGAGGAGCCTTCTGACAGTGAGAACAATCAACCCGTGGAACAGAAATTGTGGGAGCTCCATCACTTGAGACTTTCAAGAAGAAATCTGTCAGAAATGGTGTAGGGTCTCTCGCTTGGGCAGGGGGGTGGACTAGATGACCTACAAGGTCCCTTCCAACTCTGATTATCTGTTATCCAGAGCAGGTGGGAGGCTGGTAACCAAGTGGGGTGGGAGCTAGGGGTGGGGTCTTCCTTCCCCTCTCCCTTTCCTCACTAAAACTCTCATTTTCCCCACTTCTCTCCCCTTCCTTTCTTCCCTCCCTCTCTGCCCTTCCCTTCTTTCTTTCCTTCCCTCCTCTCTCCTCCATTTCCCTCTCCTTTCCTCCTTCACTCTGCTACCCCTGCCTTTACCCATCCTTTCCCCTCCCCTGTTCTCCCCTCCCTCCCTCCCTTCTTCCTCTTCTTCCTCTCCTTCCTTTCCTTCCTATGATGAGATCAAAATTCGGACGCTTGGCAGCTGATTCATATTTACGACGGTCCCAGGATCTCGTGATCCCCTTTTGCGATCTTCTGAGCAGCGAAATCAATGGGTTCACTTTTACAAGGTTTGATTAATTCAACAAGGGCACCGATTCACTGCACAGCTGTGGCAAAAAAAAAAAAAAAAAGTCATTTAAAAAAAAGGGTGGGGGAAAACTCACTTAACAAATGTCTCCCTTAGCAACAGAAAATTTGGAGTCAGTTGTGGTCGTGAGTCAAGGACTACTTCTAAATTCATTACCAACCAAAGTGACTGATTATGGTTCCCACCCCCCAAGGGTGTCTGTAGGAGTTGAAATTTACTGTGAAATTCATGGGGGTGAGGAGCATATAAGGGATCTAGAAGATAGAAATGAATGAATGAATGAATGAATGAGACAGAGAGAAAGAAAGATGGTTGGACTTGAAGAAGCTACAATTGTGCCTTTGATGTGCTGGTGATCTTATGCACCCGAATGTCCACATGAATGCAATGTCATATTTGTGTAATATTTCCTATTTTATAATGAAATGCTCTTTGGTGTTATTAAAGGGCAAACGCTGGCTCCATAGTACAAACCTGCTTGGATATGGTTTTATTTTACATTTTTTGAAGGACAGACATGCTTCCCTGTCTTATAGGCAAAAGAAGGAAATATGCCCACTTCCCGTTGCTAGGATATTATTTGGCAGGAGGGGGGGCATCTTACATTTCTTTCCCTGATTCCGCATAAAAGTACAGGCCAAATATCTCCACCATGCGCAACATTTGCAGAAAAATTGGGCCCTGGGGACGTGGGCAACGCTGCATCTTTAAAAACATTTGGTGGTGAAAGCTGGGGTCATCAGCAGTGCCCCCCCCCCCCTGACAGATTTATAAACTGCTAAGTGTCCCCTTGGGATGTTTGAGCTCTTCCCAGAGAAGACCAACCTGCCAAATCCAGCTGGTCCAGTCAGGCTGCGTGAAATCTAAATTAATTTGGGAACAGCTTCTGTTGCTTCCATCGGGGTGGGGGTGGGGGGTGGGTGGGGCGGGGCGGCTCCTTCAGCACCCAAAGAGAAGGAAGGCAGCGAGGAAGCGGATGCTGAGAGGCCAAGAATTCCACCTGTGTCCTGATGAGTCAGGCAGGAAAGTGGGAAATCCTCTCTTTTAGTAGGAAGAGAAGGAGGGAAGAGGGAAAATGGAACAGGAGGTAGAAGCTAGGATGAGGAAAGAAAGAGTGATCTGGAAGGATGAAGAGGGGGGAAAGAAAAAGAAGAGAGAAAGAGAGCCAAGGACAGAGAAAGAGAGAAGAAAGAGGGAGAGAGGAAGGAAAAGAAAGGAGAGAAAGAAAGAAAGAAAGAAAGAAAGAAAGAAAGAAAGAAAGAAAGAAAGAAAGAAAGAAAGAAAGAAAGAAAGAA
>BLBF01000074.1:7435239-7451347 GCA_015471245.1 Laticauda colubrina
CTCAGGAAAGGCCCTGAGATGGGGGTCTTCAACTTCGTCCACTAATAGAAGGGAATATTTGTGGCTCAGGGCTGAACTGTGGGGTCCTTGGTGCTCTCTGAGCCTGGACGTTTTCCTACAGACATTTCATGACCTAACTAGGGAACATCATCAGTGCTAGAAGGGAGTGGGGTTTGTGGAGAGGAGGAGGAGGAGAAAATGAGAACTCTGGGGTCCTTGGGGCTCTCTGAGCATAGACATTTTCCTGCAAACGTTTCATGACCTAACTAGGGAACATCATCAGTGCTGATAAGTGTGACCTGCTCCCTGTTTATATATGGTAGCTCTGAAGTTGGTTATTTTCTTGCAGACGTTTCATGACCTAACTAGGTAACGTCATCAGTGCTAGAAGGGAATAGGATTTGAGAGGAGGAGGAGGACTGTGGGGTCCTTGGGGCTCTCTGAGCCTGGGGGTTTACTCATGAGCCAAATAGGGAACATCATCAGTGCTAGATAAGAGTGAGGTTTGCTCTCTGTTTATCTACACTCCCTTCTAACACTGATGATGTTACCTAGTTGGGTCATGAAATGTCTGCAAGAAAACCGCCAAGCTCAGAGAGCCCCAAGAACCCCACAGTCCCACTCCTCCTCCTCCTCCTCCTCCTCCTCCTCCCAAACCCTATTTCCTTCTAGCACTGATGATGTTACCTAGTTGGGTCATGAAACACCTGCAAGAAAATAACCAACTTCGAAGCTACCATGTATAAATCCAACCCAGGATATCCCATTAACTAATTTGGGAGAAAACTGAAAACAGAGAGAATCGTTACATTAATTTGAACTTCCTGTCTTTACAAGAGCCAAGTTCCTTTTGAAAAAAAGGCAGCTGACCTTTGACCTTGACCCCCACCCCCAACTCCCGGGGGGAAGAGGAACCCACCCATGAAGCCCTACAAGTCAGGGGAACAGCCATCCACCAGGGTTTGGATGAAAACCCAGGTAAACAACCTACAGCAGATATGTTGAAAATTAATTCTTGTTTGGACCACATGGAGCCCAAAAAATCAGTCGCTAAGCAAGACAGTTCTTGGGTGCGTTTTGCCCCGTTTCGCAACCTTCCCTGCCGCAGTCATTAGGTGGGTCGCTGCAGTTGTTCCATTAATCGTAAAGTGAACCTGGCCTCCCACACTGCCTATGCTTCTCTGAAAGTCGCAAAAGGGGATCACGGGGCCCTGGGACCATCATAACTACGAACCAATTGCCAAGCACACCAAACTTTGACCAGGTTGACCACGGGGACACTTTAATGGTCATTAGTGTGAAAAACGGTCGTAAGCCACTTTTTTTCACAGCCGCCATCACTTCAAACAAGTCGAGGATGACCCCGGTATAAATAGCCCTGCCTGCACTCCTGAAAGTGATGCTCCAGGTTGCGCTGCCACCCACAGCTGCCCGTCTCGTGTATTATTCACCCGGCGCTGAGCAGAGCCTGCTGGGGACCCTGGCTGGGCACCTCCCAGGAGCAACCTGGCAGGTGGGGGGTGGGGACTTTGTAACCCAACACTCCCCCCTTCCCCAAGTGATTCCTGCTCTTTTGTCCTTTCGCCCTGCCATTGTTCCTCCCCTGTTGGGCAAGTCCAGGAAGGGCCCGGAAAAAGGACCAGGTGGCCGCCTGCACAACCCTTCGAAGGGAGGGAAGGAAAGAGAAAGGGGGGGGGGCGGAATTAGCACCACCTTAGCTTTGTTGTTGTTAGCTGAGAAGTCATATCTGACCTCATGGACAACGTTCCTCCAGGCCTTCCTGTCCTCCACCATCTTCTGGAGTCCATTGAAGCTCACGCCGGCTGCTTCAGTGACTCCATCCAGCCCCCTCTTTCTCTGCCGTGCCTTTCTTCTTCTTTTGTCCTCCTTCTTTCTCATCATTCGGCTCTTCTCCAGCGAGTCCTTCCTTCTCATCAGGTGGCCAAAGTCTTTGAGTTTCACCTTCAGGATCTGGCCTTCTAAAGAACAGTCAAATGTTGAGACTAGAAAGAGTGCAGAGAAGAACAACCAGGATAATGAGGGGACTGGAGGCTAAAACATGTGAAGAACAGTTGCAGGAACTGGGCCTGGCTAGTCTAGAAGAACCAGAAGAGGCAGGAGAGCATCTTCCAATATTTGAAGGGCTGCCCCAGAGAAAAAGGGGTCAAGCTATTTTCTAAAGCACCTGTAGGCCAGACCAGGAATAATGGATGGAAACTGAACAAGGAGAGATTCAACCTGGAAATAAGGAGAAACTTTCTGACAGTGAGAACAATCAACCCATGGAACAGAAGTTACCCTCGGAAGTTGTGAGAGCACCCCCACTTGAGACTTTCAAGAAGAGATTGGACTGCCAATTGTCAGAAATGGTGTAGGGTCTCCCACTTGGGCGGGGGGTTGGACTAGATGACCTACAAGGTCCCTTCCAACTCTGATTATCTGTTATCTTCTGGGACCGACTGGTTGGATTGCCTTGCAGTCCAAAGGACTCACAGGAGTCTTCTCCTCCAGCCCCAGAGTTCAAAGGCCTCCATTCCTTCCTTATGGTCCAACTTTCTTATGGTCCAATATTCCCAGCTATACATTGCAACCGGGAAAACCATAGCCTTGACTATATGCACTTTTGTTGGCAGGGAGATATCTCTGCTTTTTAGTATTCTGTCTAGATTTGCCATAGCTTTCCTCCCCAGGAGCAAATGTCTTTTGCCACCGTTGCTACCTCTCTGTTAATTCCAATTTTAGATTTATTCTATTATTTTAATCTTTTGCAGGGCATCCTTGACTCACAGCTGTTGGTTTAGTGACCATTTGGAGTTACCAGGGCACCAGAAATAATGACCCAGGAGTGTGCAGTATCCCCACAGTCACGTCACAATTCGGGCACCGGGCAACAGACTCATTTTACAACCATCGCAGTATGCTGAGCTGAGATCCCCTTTTGTGACCTTCTGACAAGTGATGTCACCGGCGAACCCAGATTGACTTGACAATCATGTTACTAACGTAACAGCCACTGCAGTTTGCTTAACAACGGTTGCCAGAAAGGTCAGACAATGGGGCAAAACTCACTTGAACAACTGCCTTGCTTGGAGATGTGAATTTTGGGCTCAGTTGTGGTCATCAGTCAAGGACTACATTTATTTTGATTAAGAAACTCCAGAAGTGAAAATCGGCAGATCTGTTGAGTGGCTTCCAATTCCCAGCATACTCTGCCAGGTGTGGGGGACTCTGGGACTTGTAGTCCTTATTGTAGGCAAATCTTAAAGATGGTGATGACATCTGATTTCCAGTTTGGGCGTCTTTGCAGCTTCCTTGATATCTACATGGATGTCGGTTTGTCTTGTGGTCCTTGGAGACCAGCATGCCACTGCCAGTCATGTAACCCTCTCTCCATTCCTGCTGACATTCATTTTTTAAAAGATATCCCACATTAATATTTAACACAGAGCACTAACAACAGATCTGTAGCTAACATTTGGCAGGCCTTGTTCTCGATACAATGGGAGAGGAGGAAAGCCAAAGGAAAGGAAGACGGGGAGAAAAAAACGGCCCTGAAATATAATGTCTGTCGCTGAGCAATTAAACCGAGCCAGATGAATAATAATCTGTCGCAGAGTGGAATAAAAGCGACAGCTTTATTTGCAAAATAAAATAAAGTAAAACCGACTGTTAACCACACCTGGACGTGGGGCTGTGCACGGTAGAGAATGGCGGAAAAAAAAACACAATTATAGAATGGGAAAACAATTACAGTTATACACTCAAAACCGTAGTAATGATGGTAGACTTTAGAAGAAACCCTCCCATACGACCACCTCTTACAATGCTAGACAACGCAGTATCAACAGTAGAGACCTTCCAATTTCTAGGTTCTATCATATCACAAGAAAATGGACACCTAACATCACAAACGTCATCAAAAAAGCCCAACAAAGGATGTTCTTTCTGCGCCAGCTCAGGAAGCTCAAACTGCCCCAAAGGAGCTGCGGATCCAGTTCTGCAGAGGGAGGATGGAGTCTTGTCATCTGCACCTCTATCACTGTCTGGTTTGGTTCTGCAACCCAACAGGACAGATACAGACTTCAGAGGATAATTAGGAGTGCAGAAAGAACAATTACGACCAACCTGCCTTCCGCTGAGCATCTGTATGCTGCAAGAGTCAAAAAGGGGGCCGTCAAAATAAGTACAGACCCCTCACATCCCAGACACAAACTGTTTCAACTCCTTCCCTCAAAACGACGCTATAGAGCCCTGCACACCAGAACAACTAGACACAAGGCGAATCTTTTCCCGAACGCCATCAAATAATTCCCACAACACTGTCCAACTATTTACAAAGTCTGCACTACTATTACTATTAAACTTCTCATCACTCCTTATTGCCCATCCCCTCCCACTTGTGACTGTATGACTGTAACTTTGTCGCTTGTATCCTATATTGACTGTTTCCTAGTATGATTTGACTATCATTAAGTGTTGTGCCTGATGATTCCTGACTCTTGACAAATGTTTCTTTTCTTTTATGGACACTGAGAGCATTTGCACCAAAACAAATTCCTTGTGTGTCCAACCACACTTGGCCAATAAAGAATTCTATCTATCTATCTATCTATCTATCTATCTATCTATCTATCTATCTATTTATCTATCATCCTAAATCATGACAGTTGGGCCCAATTTTAAGACCTTTTTTGAGCTGGTTGTTAAATGAACCCCCCGTTCTACAAATAGACCAGGAAGCCCAAATAAAGATGAAAGCATTCAACTGCTCAAAAAAGGTATGTTTTATACAGGTGTTTTTCAAAGCCAGAAGAAGAAGCGTAGGGAAAAAAAGAGGCCATTTCAGCCTTCAGCCAACAGATCTCCCAGTCTGATGAGCTCTGAAATCCGTTGCAGAGAATGGGATCTGCTGGGATTAACTGGTGGCCTTGGGTTCCCAGACCCAAACAAAATCTCCTCAACTTCATTAGTGCTCAATTGGTGCACACTTACCACTCCTTAATTGCTCTACAATCCTGCACACAATGGCAGGTTTAAAGGCTGGGAAGAGACTTAAGGGTAGAAAATGGGACTAGTGTTGATTTTCAGAAAAACGCTTCCGTGTCGAGCAAACCCCGCATCGCTCACAAAGGACATCTCTGATTACTACAAGTCCATTCTTTGTCCAGCCCTGAAATTTAGATCCCTCCTTGGCAGGGGAACCTGCTCTTAATCAGGGCAGCTGGAAACAAACCATGGCTACGGAAGAGAAAGAGCTAAATCTCATCTCCTGGGTGTCTTCTTCCCAGAAGACGTTCCACAAAGGTCCCTCTAAAACTTAAGAGTGCACAGAGTCATCACTTCCGTGTCCTGCTGCTCCATTTTAAGTTATCTTGAAAAGACAGGTAGTTGAAAACACAGGTAGTCTAAACAGGTAGTTTAGCTCGACCGAAGTTTGTTTAAGCGACCGTTCAAACTTACATAATGGCACTGAAAAAAGTGACCAATGACTGTTTTTCACACTTATGACCATGGTCACAAGATTGTGCTGACCCGGGGTGTGGCATAAAAGCAACAAAGTCACGAAAGTAGATAAAGTCCCTTTAATTTCTCCAACTTGGCCCCCAATGTCCAGTTATCATCGGCTGGAGAAAAAAACTCTCCCAAGAACAGTTTTTAAAGGGAAGAAATTCAGTCCGAACCCAAAGTACATCTAAATTATAAACAAAAACCAGCACAAACCACGATGCAGCAATTAACGAGACAGGGAAGGATAAGGAATTGCAGACTTCAAAAGATAATGAAACACACACAGTTGGGAGGATGCCAGAACCCAGATAGGACTTGACAAACAAAGATAATGTGCACTTTGCTTCCAGCAAGGTGCTGTGCGCAAACACCCTCTTTATCTTGTTTTCCCAGCTTCAGCTAGTGAAGGGAATCAAGGCCCTTTCCTCCCCCATAACCCATGTTGCTCCCTCATCCGTTCCTCCCTGCATTCCCTAGGATGCAGAGGGGGTGGGCCTGGGTCTTCCTCTGAATGCCCAGCCAGACTATGTCCTTCCCCAGTTTCCTCCATAGCCACCAGAGCCACACTCCCTGTCAGCAGTTCAACCTCCCTCTCGGAATCAGTTTCCAACAGGGGCATGACACTGATCAGAATCCAGACTTTTGGCAACCAGTTCATATTTACGATAGTCACAATGTCCCGGGGTCACATGATCCTCTTTTGGGACCTTCTGGGGAGGATCAACAGGGGAAGCCTGATTCATTTAAGAACTGTGTTGCTAACGTAACAAGTGCAGTTATTCACTTAACAACTGTGGCGCAAGGAAAGTCACACAATGGGGCAGAAGAACTCTCTTAACAACTGTCTTGCTTAAGTACAGACCTGTTGGGCTCAATTGAGGTCACAATTAGAGGACTTCTGGTATGTAAGTTTTCTTTCAACATTTTTGGTGGCAGCCTCTGGACTTTTGCAATGTGGAGCAGGCTGAAAATCCAAAGGACCTGAAAATAGTTCTCTTCAAACAATAATTCCTTTCTCTTTGTCTTTGTGATTTCTATTCACGCTTTTAAATAAGATGAAAAACTAATACAAATGAATATAAAGAAGAAAAAAAGAAAGGAAAGAGAAAGCAAACAGTGGAGGAAAAAGAGAAAAGATAGTACAATATAAAGAAGTCATTTCCAATATTTTTTACAGCAGTTACACTGCAATACAATTATAAATAATATTTTGCATTTTTATAGTAGTTTCTTATGCTATGTATGTATGTTTTTGTGTTTTACTCTTCTTAAAATTGTAAGCCACCCAAAGTCAGAGATGGGCGGCCAACAAATTTAATAAATAAAAATAAAATAAATTGCATTTGAACCTCTCTCTCCTTGAAGTTGGATCACAACTCTCTTCTTTGCATAGTCTATCCTCTCTATTCATCAATTTCAAGTTTATTTTCATTCTTATGCAAAGAGTCCGTAAGAGGATTCCAACCCCAAATAAAGGTAGATCAAATCTTTAATTAAAAAAAGTTAGTTTATTTTGATTCTTGTTTTTCTAAGAAAGCAAGGAAAACTGTTGCAGACAGTTTGCACCCCCCCCCCCCGGCCTACCTGTCGCTCCTTCCATTCGTCACCTGTGGCCCAATGAATGTTTCATGTCTTGCCTATTCATCCGTGCTCATCACCGCAGCTCTTGACTGTGCTCTCCCAGCCAAGAGCGGGATTAACAGCAGCGCTACATATTTATATTATTTAAAAGTCCCTGAATGGGAAAAAATAATAATATCTCCCTCACTCAAGGGCTGCAAGCGCATACACTCCAAGAAATCCGTCCCTCCCACTTTCCCAGAATCAAAATATGGCAGCGTGGGAGTATTTGGTCTCAATATGGCTTCCAATGCTGACACATGCAGTCATTAAATGAATCTGGCTTCTCCTTTGCTTGCCAGAAGGTCACAAAATGGGATTATGTGACCCTGGGACTGTCATGCCCCTGTTAGAAGCTGACCCTGAGGGAGAGGAGGAACAGAAGACAGGGAGTAGGAGTGTGGCTCTGGAGGTTGTGGAGGAGGCTGGGGAAGGGCACAGGCCGGCTGGGCAGTCAGAGGAAGACCCAGGCCCATCCCCTCTTCATCCTAGGGCATGCAGGGAGGAGCAGATAAGGGAGAAACTTGAATGGTGCGGTCTACAGGGGAGGAAAGGGCCTTGATCCCCTTCATGGGCTGCAGCTGTGAGGACTGTTTAAAAGGACAATGTGCATGGGGCAGTGCTGGAAGCAAAGCATGAAAATATTTGTAGTTTGTTAGTTCTTATCTGAGTTCTGGGGTCCTTCCCAGTGTGTATATTTTGATATCTGTGGACATCTTTAACCCCTTATCCTGCCTTGTCTCATTAATTGCTTCAGTGTGGTTTATGTTGTTCTTTTCTATTTGTCATTTATATGTATTTTGAGTTTGAATGGCATTTCTTCCTTTTTGCAACTTCTTTGTGAGGGAGTTTTTTCTCCAGTCAATGATAATTGGACATTTGAAGCCAAGTTGAAGGAATTAAAGGGACTTCACCTGTTTTTGTGACTGTTGCTTTTGTATCCCACCCATCACAGGGACTCTGCAACCATCATAACAATAAGTGAGTCAGTTGCCAAGTGGCCAAATTTTGATCCTGTGAACTAGAGGACACGGCAACAGCTGTTAAGGGTTGAAAAACGGTCACGAGTCCCTTTTCCTAGTGTCGTCGTAACTTCAGTCAGTCTCTAAAGGAACGGTCGCAAGTCGAGGACTCGCTGCAAATAGGGGTCCTTCACAGAACAGCTTTCCCGTTGCATCCAGGCATCCATTTCCTCCGAGCAACAGTCTTTAAAGGTGGCTTTTGTTTTGTACAAAGACGCCAGCCAGACTGCAAACCTTGGAAACAAAACCCGGAAGAAAATTTATAGCTGAGCTTTTAACAGATGAGATCCGTCCCTCAAACGGGTCAGTTATTGGCAGGTTTCATCCTGACCCTCTGAAAAACCGAAGAAGGAAGGTGGTGGTGGGTTTCCATCCCGGCTTCCCACATCAACCTCTAGAGTTTGATTTTTCTCTTTAAGGCCAGCAGACTGTGGGGGCTGAGGACCTCACAGCAAGGGGGGCAACTCTGTGGACTTCAACTCCCGGGATTCCTGAGCCAACGATTTGTTTAGTGACTACGTGAAGTTGCTTAGGTTTGCTTTTCACACTTGAGACCCACTGCAGCCTCTTCATGGTCACGCGATCAAAATTCAGGCGCTTGGCAACTGGCATGTACTTATGACGGATGCAGTGAGCCAAGTTCATTTAACAAAGCTGTTGCTAACTGCACAACTGCAATGCTTCGCTTTCCAATGGTGGCAAGGAAGATCTGTAAAATGGGGGTAGAACCCCATTTTAACAACCGCCTCACTTAGCAACAGAGATTTTGGGCTCAATTGTGATCGCAAGTTGAGGTCCTGGTTTGGGAGAGGGCAAAACTTTTCAATACGTCTTTGTGCTCAAGGCATAATACTTGACTCTCTGATCCTATTCTGTAATCCCAAAAGGTAATTAAAGCTGCCAAAGTCCAATTAAACCACTTAATTAGAGACCGTGAGGTGGAGGAGGGAAATTGTTTCTAAGCCTCTCTGCCGTTCTGCATTCCGTATTTCCCCTTCTGGACTGTGAACCAAAACCAGTTCTTCTACGGAGAGAGTCCCTCTTGATAAACAGGGTCGCCCTCCCAACTATGCGTTTAGTGACTGAAGTTACAACAGCACTGAAAAAAAAAGGGACTTAGTTTGGACCGTTTTTCACACTTACGACCGTGGCAATATCCCCTGGGTCACATAATCAAAATTGGGATGCTTGGTCCAATTGGAGAACAAGAAGAGAAATAATATTTTAAGATATGGGATTTATTTTATCAATGGTTGGTTAGGAAAGCTGGAAATGGAAGTATAATACAATCGCAATGATATGTTATGATTAATTACTACAGAATGAATTATAATATGTATTTAAATCAGTAAGAATCAAGATTTGCTCTAAATGAAAATGAGGGTTTGAAATTAAAGTCTAATGATGACATAATAACAATATGATATGATATGGAAAGTTGACTAATGTAATAAGAATGTAGACTTAAATTTAAGAGAAGACTATAGATTTTGTGCACAAGAAATATGTACCAACCGACATGCTGCATAATTGAAAGAAGATTTTGTTGGTTTATGTCCATGTTTGTCTATGTTTGTTCTTAAAAATAAAAGACTTTAGCACTGAAAAAAAAATGGGAATGCTTGGCACCTGATATATATGTATATGATGTCATATATTTCTGACATCAAGGGTTTGTTATTTATTCATTTAATTTATACTGCCGCCTATTTGCCCAAGGTGATTCCAGGCACCTTACACAATGTAAAACCATATTTAAAACAAAAAATAAAAAACAATAAAAACTAACAAAAAGAATCAAATAAATTAATAAAGTACAATGGAGAACAAAATCTCAAAAAAATAAAAAAAATAAAAAATCACCCCCCAACTCCCACCCTGCCCACTTAACATCTGCAGTGATTCACTTAACAACTGTGGTAAAAAAAAGTCATAAAATTGGACCTGACTCATTGAACCAACTCATTTAACAATTAAGTGGGAATTCTTAATGTCAACTCATAAAACATTTTGTACACAAATGCTGTCAACAGAAAGAAGGGAGGGGGAGTTTCAAAGAGCAGGCGGCAGTGTGGAATCGAAAGTACATTCCATTCATATGTTCTTCAGAGACTGATTAGATGACTGAAGCTTCTGCCATGGAAAAATCTAATTGGAGAGAATGAATCCTGACATCTGGCTCCAATGGTGGATGTAAGTCAAGAACTACTTTCCCAAGAAAGGGAAAATGCTCAGTAATACTGTATAATGTTCCTGAAGACTTAGTAAGAAGGTAAGAAAAAGGAGGCCCGGTGGGTTTTACTCCGCTAGTTGTTCCCGAATCTAGAGGGCGGCAGGGGTGCTCCTCTCCCTTTCAAGGCCATCGAGCCAGTGCCGTCCAAAGACATTTCTGCAATCATATGGATAGCATGATGTCATGGAGCGTTGACCTTCTTACTGAAGTGCTACCTATTTATCTACTCGCATTTACTTTTGAATTGCTAGGTTGGCAGGATCTGAGGCACGGAGGGGAGCTCACCCTGTTACATAACACTCAGATCTCAAACCTGGCTGCCACTTTCCAAATCTTAACTACTGAGCCACCCTAACAAGTAACAAGATGGACAAAAGATCTATGGAAATGTGGAGTCTTTTAATTGTAGAATTCTCTCTCCAGCATCTTCGTACTGAGAACAGCAGATTGTTTGCTCTGCTGCTACCGTGTGGCATAACTCTTGCTAAACCAGAGAGAGGCTTGGAAATGTCAACACAGGGCCAACCTTATCCTGGTGAGAGATGAATGTCTGAAGCATATCAATAAATCCATAGAGAAGCCAAGGTCCATGATGGACATTCAGGAGAGAATGTCAGTGCCAAATGGGTCTGAAATAGGCCCCTGGGTCTTTGGGTCTGGCTAGGGAGCGAAACCTCCCTGCCCCTTGTTAATCATGGACACTTTCAATGGGGATGGGGGGCCTTGTAGCCCCCTGGAGGCTCCTGACAGAGTTTGTCTTGGGTTGAGAAGGGTGGCAGCTGAGGAAAAGCCCACCAGTTTCTAGCACAGGATCATTTCGCCAAATGAAAATTGACATTTTGGCTTGAACTTGGTGACCTCTGTCATTACATTAATGGCCTCCGAAGGGGAGCCAGGCCAGTCCAGGCTGATGGAGTTGTATGGATTGCAGAGCCCAGGATGAAGGGAGGGGGAACTGAAAAAGATAATGGGTAGGAAGGGAGGAGAGGACTGAAAAACAGAGGAGAAATTCTGTCCTCAGTGAACTTCTGGCTGGTGGTACAGGCAGATCTTCCAGCTTGTACCCTGCCGATGTAAGCATAGGAAACAACACTTCACAAGTTATGTTCTCCTTGCTAGGATCACAAATGAAACCCAACCCAGATCACTACGGAGCAATTTTTGCAAAATCATAGTATCATAGAGCTGGAAAGGACCTTGGAGGTCGTCTAGTCCAACCCCCTGGTCAAGGGAAGAGACCTCATACCAGCCCAGACAAATGATTGTCCGTTCTTGAGAACCTCCAGGGATTCCATTCTATATAAATGGATTACCAGAAATAATATAATGAAAGCAATCGCGTCCCAAAACTGTTGTTTTCCAGAGGTGCTGGATTTCAACTCCCATTCTTTGGCTGGGGACGATGGGAGCTGAAGTCCAACCACCTGGAGGGCACTAGAACGTCATTGGCACAAGCCGAACAATGTTTGTAGATATTGTTGGCAATCAAACCCAACATTTCTTCTTCTTTGCAGGATGTAACCAGGCTAAAATTTTAAAACAACTAATTCTGATCTCATCCCTTTTAGCAACAAGAAGGACCCTAGCATTGTTTACTTACTTCGCCTGTGAGGTTCTTTTTTTTCTTCTTCTCTTTTTCTTCTCTTAATGCCCTTTTTCCACAGTTAATATCTATCTGTTATTTTCGGCAGCTCCAGCTGGCAATCTTGTCTCCAAGCCCACACAGATGTTTCAGAAGTCCCTAATCCCGAGGAAGATTTAATGCGAAGGAAAAATGGGTTATGTAAAGACAGTCTGATCTTCTTAAGAAACCAAGCCTGCCCAGGGCATATTGTATAGCCAAACAAGACTATATAAACAAGGAACAGAGGAGAAACAGCCACTTGACAGATGTTCGAAAAGAAGACGGCCTGGGTCATTCAGCCCAGGAGTTTCCCCAAGTGCCCAGTTTGCCGTGTCGCCATTCCTACAATATGGATTTTCCTGTCGGTGTGTGCGGTTACTACAGTATGGCTGGAGCAGGATCTGATGCAGAATCTTCCTTTCATGCTTAGACAGGTTCCCACCTTCGCTCTCGCCGCCGCTAATTGACAGAGAGGCTCTCAAAGAGCGGCAACTGATGGATTGATTGCCCGCCACCAAGGTGATGTCAACTCCTGGTGACCCCATAGATCAGGGGTGGGCAACTATGACCCCTTTACAACCTGTGGACTTCAACTCCCAGAATTCCTCAGCCAGCATGGAGTCCACAGGTCATAAAGGGTCACTCTGGCCAAAGACAGAAGAGGACTATAATGAATGGTTGAGGGAATTAGGCATGTTCAGCCTAGCGAAGAGAAGGACTAGGAGTGACATGACAGCCATCTTCTAATATTTGAGGGGCTGCTAAAGAGAAGGCGGGGGGTGGGGGGGTGTCAATCTGTTCTCCCAAAGCACCTGAGAGCAAGGCCAGAAGTAAAGAGAATCATTAAAGAGAGATACAATCTAGAACTAAGAAGGAATTTCCTGACAGCGAGAACAATTCATCAGTGGAACGGTTTCCTCCGGAAGTTGCAGGCCTTTAAGAAGAGAGTGGACGGCCATTTGCTTGGAATGCTATAGGATCTCCTGCTTGGGTTTGAACCAGAAGAAGGTCCCTTCCAGCCCTATTATTCTATGTTGCATTCTATGTTCTAAAACTTCTCCTGGGCTTGGGAGTATTTCTGGACAAGCTTTTTCTTGACCGGTTTACAGGAAGGTGGCTTGGATCGAAGCACTTCAAAGTGGTATAAAATGGATCTGGTGAATCAATAATGGCATCTAAGAGCGAGGGCCAAGGATCATCAGAAACTTGTCTCTTTTTGCCTACATTTTCCAACTTTATCCATCAGGGTGACATGGCAGTTAAACAACCACAAAGCCAAATCTCAAGGGGTATAAGCCTGAACTAAATAGTCAGGGAGAATGGGGTGAGAGAAGACCTATCCCAAATTTGTCCCCCAAACTCATTGTGTGTTTGTTCAGGCTCAGGTGTGAGAAAGCCCCACCTGTCTTCTTGACTAAACAAAACCCTCTCGTTTTTCACTCTGTATTTCCATGAGTTTCGCTCACCACCACCTCAAGAGCCAAATGATTCCCCAGTCCCAGAAGGAGAGTTTTGGTTGTCAGAGACGACAAAAGCACAATCATTGCCGCTTTAATTAAAAGCTTTAATTAAACACAAAATACCCTGGGTGCTTTATTAGGCTGCGTAATTGATTTAATGCTATGCTCGAATTCTATTAAGTGAGGATCCTGGCTCTGGAATGAGCTGATGGGACACGCCAGCCAAGCCTTGCAGGGAGGCAGTTATGTACACGGCCAGCATCTTTGCACACCCAGGCTGAGAAGAACTACAAATATTCTCCTTTATTGGTTTTTGTTTTTGTTTTTTGAAAGCCACCCGTATTTTATGCACAATTGACTTGCCAAGTAGGTCCATTCTGTAAAACTCTTGCTTGACGAATGCCCTTCGGCCATCCTCTGCTTTTTCTCCCCGTGTTGTCAGGAGTTAAAACTCTTCCCATTCCGCCCCCCAGGAGTTAAAACTAAATTTGTTTTGTCCACTTTGCTTACTAACTCGACATCCCCACTCCAAATTCAATACACCCAAGAAAGAAATCGTGCTAGGCTCCCATCCTCAAAGTCCTCCAATCCAGACCTCTTATATGGGCTCTAAGCAAAGTGAAGTCTTTAGTCAGGTCCTCATGTGCAGATGAGACAGGCAGGCAGATATGCTACTGTGGACTCTGAAGTCTTCAGTCTGGTCCTCATTTACAGCTTAAATAGCCACAGTCTGTGCATTGTGTGAAGTCTTTACTCAGGTCCAGCTCTCTCTGCTTTCTCCCTCCTTCTACAGGACAAGCATTCTTAGGGGTCAGCTCTGCTGATGACCAACATTTTACCAAGCCATTCAGGCCCTCGTATACACCTTAAATAGCTAGGCACAGATATAAGCTATACTGCTATGCATTACAAAATCTTAAGTCTGGTCTATTTACACACGCACACACACACACATACACACACACAGACAAAAAAAAAAATCAGAAACAGACATAAAGATAGTCACATCTTACCTCAGGTTCCCTATCCTCCAGCCTCTCCTGCAAATTCACCTTGAATGTCTAGAAATTCTCAGTCATCCAGATCATGGTTGTTCAGAGCTGAAGAAGCTTCTTGGATAAGAAGCAAAAGGTCTTCAAAGAAAAACAAAGTCCAGTTGCCTCTTGAAAAAAGTGCCTTCGGGATATTCACCCTGAAGTTTTCTCTCTTATTAGGTCGCTGTAGATATATGTCTATAGACACAGACACAAACACAAACCCACGCATGCTCTACTGTACATTACAAAGTTTTCACTCAGGTCCTCATGTACAGCTTAACTAGATAGGTGTAGATATAAGCCACATTCCTATGCATGTTGAAGTCTTCACTCAGGTCCAGCTTTCTCGCTGCTGCCACCCTCTCTCTCCACCCTCCCTCCCTCCCCTCTTTTTCAAACATTGAAAAATATCTCTGTGGGTGATTGGCAGTTTTTCTTCAGTCAAGAAGCAGGCCAGGTTGGAGGGGGGAGGAGAGAGAGAGAGAGAGATCCTACAGCAGCAGTGATATTGTTCAATTTTTTAAAAAATGAGTCAAGTGAAAGAGGAAGGGATTGTTTAATTACTGTAACTTCGTTAGTAATAGTTTTTTGTACAAATTAGATTGATTAAATTTATTACATAACTTATAAATTAAATATTTTTTTCAGTGCAATGATTAAGAAACAGATAGGCATACTTTTGAGGATGAGGAGAGATTCCTACACCCACAATTGAGAGAGAACTTACTAGGATCCACAAAAAGAGCGTGTTTTTTTTAAAAAAATATTCAGAATTGTTCTAGAAATTTCCCCTGTTCAGTTGTCCAACTCGAAGTATTTTTTGGAGTGTTGTTTTTGATGTATCTTTCTCCAGAGGTAACCAAGTTTATTTGTGTCCGGTGAATAGGAAATCTAGGAAGCTCAGGAAAGATTCAAAACAGGATCAATTTCTCATCAAGAGGTTTTATTTATAGTCAGACAAACAACGCTCTCCCTGAGAGGGTGCCTGAACAAAAGAGTTAGAAACTTTTGGCATTTGACTCTGTGTACTAAAATGGACTATTATCAGTGTTATATGGCTACATTTTCTTGCTCTCACCTGCCATTCTTCCCTTTCGCAGAAGCATGATTGTGACAGAAAAAGCACTAAAACCTAAAAAAAATATTTTCAGTCCCAATTTTGCTTACAAGGCAGACAAATTTCAAAGTGGCCCTGCACTTTCAAGTCATGTGATGTTTGGGAAACGCCAAGCTAAATGAGTTTATACACTGGAGTTTCTCCAATTTTTAGAATGACTCTGAATATGACAAGTTTGCCACAGCAAAACCATAGCAGATGCCTTGGTAAAATGTTGGTCATCAGCAGAGTTGGCCCCTAGGAATTCTTGTCCTGTGGAGGGAGGGAGGGAGGGAGGGAGGGAGCAGAGAGAGCTGGACCTGAGTGAAGACTTCACCATGCATAGGCCTGTGGCTTATATCTATGCCTATCTATTTAAGCTGTAAATGAGGACCTGAGTGAAATTTCATGCTGGGTTTTTTGTCTGTCTGTCTGTCTGTCTGTCTGTCTGTCTGTCTCTCTGTGTGTGTGTGTGTGTGTGTGTGTGTGTGTGTGTGTGTGTGTGTGT
>BLBF01000074.1:7457231-7468389 GCA_015471245.1 Laticauda colubrina
CCCCCCCCCCCTTCATTCTCATTCACACAGTGCACAGAAAGTTACAATAGTTTATGCATTAAAGCTGAAGGATGCTGCTGGAACCTGTGTAATATGGGAGATAAATGATTGGGCTGCGAGTTACGATGTCTCAGGTTCAGGTCTTATTTTTGCCCAGAATTTAATAACTGGATTCGTACAACTCACTTATCCTTCGGCCTGGGTTAATGAAGCAGGGTGGTTGGCATCACAGCACCTGTTGCGTATGCCAACAAACCATATTGCATCTTAACAATGTGTTGAAGCAACAACTGAGGCCCCTTACCAGGTGGAATTATGGTTGGGAACCTTTTGAACCTAACTTGGTGCATTAAGCAAATACAGCCTTCATGTGGAGTCGATTTTAGTAATCTACAATTCCCTGCTATCAGCCCATCCGCAGTTTCTCTCAGATTGTGGCCTGTATTATGGAACCATGGGGGTCAAAATAAGGACAATGTATGGGTTGCCCTTACGACATTCCAATATGTCTTCTTTGGCATCCATGTTGTGGCAGGAAATCACATTGCAAATACACAGCTTCTTGTGCATATGAGCATACACATAGGAGCCATGATGCTTCTGTTCAATAGAGGAGCCTACCAAGGGTGGGTGAGAACCGCACATACACACAAAATTGAAATCTTTCTTTCCTGCTTGGAAAAGTTGGGTGAAAGATGATCTACTCCCTTTTTTACAACCCTGCAATCCCTTAATTCGGGATAGAGTCAGGGCAACTGAATGGAGCTGAGCGTTTAATGGGCAGATGCCCTTCCTGACACCTATGCGGAAGTTCACAGCAGATGGTTTTTCTTTGTGCCAAGATAGGATTGAACCCACAACCTTCCCAGTGGGAAGCAAGGGTCTTTACCACTAAACCACCATGCTATCTATCTATCTATCTATCTATCTATCTATCTATCTATCTATCTATCCAATTGTGTATCAATCAGTGATCCATTTATTCAACTTCTGTCTATATCGGTCTGTCCATTGTCTTTCTGTGTATCTATTTCTCTATTCTTTCTATCTATTTCTCTACCTACTACCTACCTACCTATACATCTATCTATCCAGACACAAACTTCCAGAATTCCCCAGCCAGTATGTGTGGATTTCAATTCCTAGAATTCCCCAGCCAACGTGTGGAGTGCAATTCTCATTGATGGCCATGCTGGCTGGGGAATTCTGGGAGTGGAAGTTCTCATTCTTGGAAATTCTCAAGATTGGGAAACTTTGTCCTAAAAGGCAGCAGAGAGTTACTGCAATCTTTTCTCAACTCTTGCTCCCTCCGCTAATCCTTGAAGGAGAGAGAGAGAGAGAGAGAGAGATCAAATGCACCTTCCTCTTCCTGCCCCTGCATTGCCCTTGAAGGGTTCTCCCCACTCACCTTCCTTAATTCAGCCCTCTGACTGAGCTCAACATCTCCTCTGCCCTACAACCAAGCTCCCCTGCCTATATGCTTAGTTTGAAGGCTGACAGTGTAATGCTGGGTTTCCCCTGCTGCAGTTAAAGGACGCTCCTCAGGGCAGCTCCATGCAGGAGGTGGGCCTGGAAAGGCGGCTTCAGCCTCTGCCTGCCAAGCTGTGATATTGAGCCTCCCAGGTCTGCATCACGCAGCACCAGCCTTGCCGCTATGCAGCAGCCCCGTTTCTGCTGGGTGCAGTCCCAGACTTTGCCTGGTATGCAGAACAAACACAGCCACTGCTGCGTGAGGAACCTGGCTCCCTGTCCCCACCAGGGGACGAGCAAGGGGAGGGGGGATCTCAAGGCTGTCCTCCTCCTGCCTTGTGCTCAAAAGGAATTGGGGGTCTGGAAGGGGGAGGGGGAGGCAGGGCAGCTAAGGCGCTGCCTGGTTTTGGCCGTGGGGACTTGGCTCGGGGTGAGAATCGCCTTCCTGAAGCTAAGGCCAGAGGAAGGCGGGGAGGGAAATAAAGAGGAAGAAGGGGAAGGAAAAAAGAAGGAAAGGAAGAGGGTAGAGATAAGAGGGAGGGAGGAAAGGATTGCAACTTCCATTACTAATTGAGCGGCCACTAAGTGAGTTGCATCTTAGTTTACAATGCTTTTGCCGGGGGTTCATTAAACCATGCATTCCTTAATCAAATCCAATTTCTCCCCTTGAAGCCGGCTGCAAAATTTGCCACTGGAAGAATCCCATGTAGTTTGGGAAGCTGGCACGATTCCGAGGTTAGCGTAATGGACATTGCTGCTGAAATTCATCCCCAAGCAACTGCAGCTAAACTGATAGGCTAAAAAGCTTTTATTTGGAACCACAGTGACAAGCCCAGAAACGAAAGCATATTTGTTTGCTTTGGCTTTGTTTTTTTCAGCCAAGCAAGAGCCATCCCTGCTGGGCAGGGTCTCAGTGAAAAAAGGGTTTGTTTATTTTATGGTTGACTTGATTTTTACGGCCATCTGTCTCCCCATTGAGTGACTCTGGGCAGTTTACCACAAAATCAAGGTGTTTCTTTGCTGTAGGTGATAATCCGTGGACACGTTTTCAGTCTCCTGATTTCCTAAAATGGCCATGCAGCTTGAGTAGAGTAGAGTAGAGCAGAAGAGAGTAGAAGAGAGTAGAATAGAGAAGAATAGAGAAGAATATTGGAATAGAATAGAATTACAGGTAGAAGAATTAGAATAGAACAGAATAGAATGGAATATAGGAAAGAGAAGAGAAGAGAAGAGAAGAGAAGAATTAGAATAGAAGAATTAGAACAGAATAGAATAGAATATAGGAAATAGAGTAAAATAAAGCAGAATAGAGTAAAATAAAAGTTAAAATAGGAATAGGCATAGGCATAGAAATAAGAATAGAAATAAGAATGGAATAGAAATTAGAATAGAATAGGAGGTATTAGACTAGAATAGAATATAGGAAATAGAGTAGAGTAGAGTAGAATCGAATCGAATCGAACAGAGCAGCTTAACAGAACAGAGTAAACTAGAGAGTAGACGGGACCTTGGAGGTCCTGTAGTCCAACTCCATGCTCCTAAGGAAACCCTATGTACCATTTCAGACAAATGGTGGTCCAATCTCTGATGCAGCACTCACAACCTCTGGAGGCACGTCATTCCATCGATTAATGGTCCTCGCTGTCAGGAAATTTCTCCTCAATTCCCTCTTTGGTTTCGTTGTAGCTGCAGTTTGGGGTCATTGATAGGACTGTGGAATCTCCCCGTTTTAATTCCACAACTTTCCCAAATAGCCAGGCATTCCCTTTATCCAGCAGCGTGCCTCACACACACATCGTGGGCCAGCGCAGCTTAGGTTGATGTGCAGATTTAGGACGGAGCAGATCAGGAGCCTGCACACACACACCCTATTAAAGCTGGGGATTTGAGGGCATAGGGGGGGGGGGAGAGAGGCTGGCAGCCCTTGCAAGCGAAGGGCAGCAAAAGGGCACCGGGCAGGAGTGGGCCCTTTCCTTGGATTCCAGCCGACTGCGGTCATAGCAGGGTTTGCCTTTCCTCCCTGCTCTTCCTCTGCCTTCCCCTCCTGTGCTCAAAGCTGCACCATAATTCATGTTAATGCTGAGAGCCCCAGTGCGGTGATATCCAAGAAGAAGCTTTGAAAACAAGGAAGGGGGGGGGGTTGAGTGGGTGGGAGAAGCTGCCCTGTCCCTTCTGCACACCGGATCTGCAAAACTACCTGAGGTTTCATCCTGCTTTTCTGCAAAAGTGCACCTCCCTGCCTGGTTTTTTTTTTTTTTTTTTTTTTCCCCCCCCTTTAATTCCCCCCCCCCCCCCCCCCCAGTTTCTCCTTAATCCCCAAGAAAGCCAGCAAAAGGAGGTACTTGGAAGGTTCCGGCTGGTGCAAAAGGCAGTGTCCTCCCTCCCGTCTCCCCACGGCTTTTGGGTGCTGGAGGTGGGTGGGTGGGTGCTGATCCATGCAGCCCCAGGCACGGACCTTTGCTGCTGCTGCTGCTCTGTGTGTGTGGGGGGGCGCCTGTCAGACTCTGGCAGCCCAGAGTCCTGCTGTTTGGGTGACCTTGGTGATCTCTCGTCCCCGGAGCACGTGAGACTGTGGGACCAAGGAGGGAGCTGGCACCAGTCCTCCCAAGCCTGTTTGTTCAGCATTTGCTGCATCTTGCGGCCCAGGAGGTTGGGAGAGGGTTGTTTAGCTGCCTGGAGCAGGGCCAGAGGTTGGGGGTGGCTGGCTGGGTGGATGCAGCTCTCTGAGGCTCTTTGTTCCTGGCCCAGTTTACGGTGCCCATTCCTGGAAGCTGGTCTTCAAGCAGGGTTGGGTGCTCAAGCCATTATCTCTTGTAGACGGCAGGGCAAGCGGTGGGATTTCGTTATCAATCTGGACACTGAATCCTCTCCTCTTCTCCCCCTCTCCCCCAGCCTTCAGCCCCACAGGCCTATAATTTTCCACTCTTCTTCTGCCTTCCACTTTTAAAATAAACGTTTATCTGGACGGTTGGTTGCCAGGGGAAGCCGAGGCGGCGGTAAAACCTTGTGCTCTTTTTTCATTCTGCCTGCGCTGAGTTAATCATGCCCGTTTTTGTTTCCTTGGCATTTTATCTTCTTCCTGGGGTCTCACTAAAACCTGGGCCATTTGAGGCCAGTTCTTTTTCTTCCCTCCCTCCTTTCCTCCCTCCAGAAGAGAGGTGAATATATATTGGAGACTAGGGATCACGAAGTATATTTGGGCACGGATTGGCAAGAATGGTTCCAAAATCCTTGCGTTTTTATTTTTTTGGAGGGGGGGGGGACTTTTTGAGATAACAAACCTTCCATCCCATTTGTAGTTTGGTCCTGTGGAAAAGAGATTTGGGATGGAGAGTCTGTTGAAAAGAATATCAGAAATCTACAAGTTTGACTTCCTGAGCCCTTTTTGCCTTGCAGTTCAAGGAACACAACCACCGTGATCAGATGCTTACTTAAATGAGAGTTTGGACCTTAGCAAAAGCACTTAGAGGCTTACCTACAGCTTCCCAATGCTTGACAGATGCTGAGCTGCCTTTTCTTTTGCTGAGTTATTCAGGTTTTTTGGGTTTGGTTTTTTTTTTTTTTTTTTTTTTTTTTGAGGTTAAGGACTTTACAGACTTTTTCAAAGTTTTAAGAAAAATGTCCAGGTTTTTGGTTTTTGTATTCCGTTGCTATTAACCACTTGCACTTGAAGTCCTTGGGTTTCAACATTACAGGTAGTAGACCTTGACTTACAGCCATAACAGAGAAAATTTGTTGTTAAGCGATGCAATCATTAAGTGAGGCATCAGGCTAGAAATCAGAAGAGGTGAGTTCAAGTCCCGCCTTGGCCGTGGAAGTCTCTCGGCGGACTTTGGCCCAGTTACCAGGAGTGAGTTGTAGTTCCACATTAGCCAATCCTTGTCTCTCAGCCCAACTCACCTCGTAGGGTGGTGGTTGTGGGGAAAATAGGAGGGGGGGAAAGTGTGTTGATATGGTTCCCGCTTTGAGTTATATAAATAATTATATAAATAATAAAGATGGGATAAACTAAAAAAATAATAAATGAATAATAACCATCACACAATCATACCCAAATGTATGTTGCAGTTGTTATGTGAGCCAACACAATCATTTCCTGTAACGTATGTGGGATTGAGCTCTGCCATTAAAAAAAAAAAATCAATTTTGCAGGATATTGTTGACTGCAGTTAAACAATTTAAAATATACACGGCTGAATGGCTAAGGGAACCTTTTCAGCCATCTATAGTTAACCAAGCTAGGAAACTATTAATAAGGTCAACTTATTGCGGTTTTTTTTTCCTTATCAGTGTGAACTTTGACTTGGAAATTTTATTTGGAGACAATCCAGTTGGATTTATTTCAAGAAAGAATCCAGTGAAAAGTATAACTGTTTAAGGGAGTTTAAAGACTCTGCCTTCAGATACGAACAAATTTGGGGGAAATTTAGCAACCAAAACGGATGCTGGATTCTGAAGATTGCAGAAGGTCAGGTTGGTTGGGACTTAGGAGATCCCTCCTTCCTAGCACTGATGATGTTACCTAGTTGGTAATGAAACGTCTACAAGCTCAGGGATCACCAAGGATGCCATAGATAGGAATTTATTATTTCCTTGTTTTTGAAGGGCACCAGTTTCCTCCATGTTTGAGGTCACTTGCAGTTATTTAAACATCTCCCACCTCTGATTTATCTCAAAACAAAGAGGGGGACCTGCAAGGAGCACCCCATTTTCCCTTCAAAGCATTCTGCCCCTTGAGCAAAGATCAGGGTTCAGAAGGGGAGACACCCCCCTCCCTGGGTACTTAGTGAGTTTTTACTCTGAGCAGGAGAGAAGGTGGATTGGAGGACCTCAAGTGTCCCTCTTCAGTTTATGTAGCCCGCCTTTCTGTTATTCTGGTGGTAAATTGATCCGATTGGCCTCGAAAGCATCTTCCAGATTTGACCATAAATGTCATTTAATGACCACGAAAGTTTGCTTCTTGCCATGATGTCAGGGATCAATTTCCGAGAGCAGAGCCATCCTAACCCTGCAAATATTTTGCTCTTCCTTCCTTCGAAGCAGCTTCTGATTCTCCCCTCCATCTAAATATATCCAGGTTTATCCATATTCCTCTCTTAATTTCCCTCTTCCCCGCTAGCCTTTTTCTGCCGGCTTCTAATAATAGCTTGAGACTTGAAATATGGATGCCTTTTGAAATATTCCTTGTCATGTCATCCATCAAAGATCCCTATCTACAATCCTTCATTAAATTGGAGCGTACATTTCATCCTTGCTTCTTGGAATATTAATGTTTTTCCTGGTTGAAATGCTCGGCGAATATTCATGAAGCGGGGGAAGTTGTTTGGGGTGGGTGGGGGAAAGAAATCAATGAATCCGCCAGCGGTGATGTCACTTGAGCACTAATCAAGGATGCTATTAAAGAGAAAAAAGAAACGGCTAATTAAATTGATTTTGGGGGGGAGGGGGAGGTGTTAATTTGCACCTTTTGGTATTTTTCAGCAGCCTTGCATGGACAAGGGGAAGCTGGTGAGGCAGGCACATAAAACCAAAACTATCATTATGTCTTCTGCAAAGAAAATGGGTTCACGGCCAGCCTTCCACATGCAATCGTTCAATTAGCGACTCTTGCGTAACAGTGGAAATCCAGGTCTCAATTGCAGTTGTAAGTCAAGGACAGCCTGCATTGGAGACATAAATCACCTTTTCCCGATGCCTTTGTAACTTTGAACATACGTGAACTGTTGTAAGTCACCTTCCTGTCTCATTTTGCAAATAACTCAAGGTGATGAACCTATCCAACACACGCCTTCCTCCTCTTCTTTTCCCCACAACAACATCCCCGTGAGGTGGGCTGGGCTGAGACCAAGGGACTGGTCAAAGGTCAGCCAGCTGTCTTTCATGGCTGAGGCGGGAATAGAACTCTCCTTCTTATGCTGATTGGCTCACCCAACTGACCTTGATGCCCAAGGTGGGACTAGAACTCACAGTATCCTCATAATTGGACCAAAATCACCCAGTTCAGGCTGAAGGTAGGACTAGAACTCACCGTTACTTGCTGATTGGCCCAAATTCACCCACCTGGCTTATATGCCAAAGGCAGGACTAGAACTCACCATCTCCTGCTGATTGGACCAAAGTCACCCAGCTGACTTTCATGGCTAAGGTGGGACTTGAATTCACGGTCTCCCACTTTCTTTGGGTTGGTGCCTTAACCATTTGGCCAAACTGACTCTTGGTGAGCAAAGAGAAGTCCAGACTAGGGAAGCCAACTTTGGCCGGGCGAAATCAGAGGTGACCCCAAGACGTAAAATAATTGTCGTCAAAACCAGAGGACTCCAAACTTGGCAACTTTTAAGACTTGTGGACTTCAACTCCCAGAATGAAGTCCACAAGTCTTAAAAGTTGCCAAGTTTGGGGATCCCTGGTCAAACTCCCCCCCCCCCCCCGGGAAGGGTGTCCTGTGAATTTAGTGCATTGACTCTTCTTAATGTAAATATAAAATCTTTCAAAACATGTCACTTTTTGCAGTGCTTTTCTTTCCATTCCCTGCTAAGGCAAGGTGTTAATTAAATTTCTCAAGCCCTGGGCTGTTTTTGAAGCATCTTATTATCTTTTGTTGTTGTTGTTGTTTGTGATTTCCTTCCGGAGATGGAAAAACAGAGGCATACACTGTAAGACTATTCCTCCCGTACGTTCCCCTTCCTGAATAAAAGGTAGGCTGCTAGGGCTGGAAGGGACCTTGGAGGTCTTCTAGTCCATCCCCCCTGCTCGAGCAGGAGACCCTGTACCTGTCAGGCATCCAGAAAGTATTCATGATATCAATCACTCTTGATGCAATTTCTCTCCAATTGATTTATTTAGAAACAGATCTGGTATGTCTAAGGCAATTTCCCAAAGTGAAAGTCTTTTTTACACTTCATAAATCACGAGAACCAATTAACTGCACCTGGAATTTCTTAATATGACAGACAGAATAACCTTTTCAACTCCTCCACTCCCCCTTCCATTAAATGTGGCAGCTGAATTTCAAGGCTGACAGTACCATTCCAGTGTTTTTCAATGGAACAGCCACAACTTCGAAAAGCAAGCTATACCTTTGGTTGATTGGTTAGGACATTTCTCCTAAACTCTTGGTTGCTTCTCTCCTTTGTTAGTTTCCACCCATTGGTTCTTGTCTTTTGGGGCTTTGGAAGACAGGCTGACCCCCTCTTCTTTGGGGCAGCCCCTCAGATATTGGAACACTGCTGTCATGTTAGACCCATGATGGTGAATCTATGGCACGCAAGCCCCAACCAAACTTACCTCCACTGCGCATGTGTGTACCTCCCAGCTGGTTTTCGGACCATTTGAGGCCTTTTTCGCCCTCCTGGAGGCTCGAGGGAAGCCTCAGGTGGCCGAAAAAGAAGCCTGTTCTGGTATTTCCAGAAGGCCCGTTTTTCGGCTTCTCGGGGCTGCAGAGGGGTTGGGAGTGGGGTTGCATGCTCATTGCATTGTGGGTGCCGGCACATGAGCGCGCTTTTGGCACACCACAACAAAAAGGTTCTCCATCACTGCACTAGACCTTTTCATGAGAGTAGAAATACCCAATTTCTGCGACCGTTCCTCCTATGGTTTCGCCATTCCTGTTGCTCTTCCTTGCGCTGTTTCCAGAGCCTTAACGGCACGTGGCAGGAACTCTTTAACCATCCCATTAGACGTTTAACCCATGTTGTGCAACAAGTGTGAGGGCCACATTCTGTATCTTGGTCACCCATTTAATAAGCTTGTGCCAAAAAATAAGTTTTTGTTTGTTTGGTTGTGTTTGTGTTTTTTTTGTTTTTTTGTTTTTTTCATAGTGGGTTGAGGCTTTGTTTCAAAGATTGGCATGCAAACTTACCCCACTCATGGCAGAAAGGATCAGGATGTTGTTACAGAGTTTTGTGGCATGATAACCCCGGGTAGATTAGCACAACACAATAATCACCAGTCTAATATTTAACTGGAATACACAGGCCGTAGATCCGTAAGCTGTTTAGACTGAGCTTGGCACCAGGCTGAGAGAGAGATAGCTCTCCAGGCGCATGTTGAGACATGTCTGGATATGACTAAACATGTCTGCCCAGTGTGCTGCTCCCTGCCACCTACCCTGCCTTCAACCTTTGTCTTCGGGTTATTTATGACACAGGAGAAGAATGACAGGTAGATTTTGCTTGGTGGTTGTTACAAGCACCTTTCTACGGTTACCGTCATATCACCCGTTGAACGGAAAGTGAGGTTGCAAAGAAAACCAAGCCTAATAGCGAGTGAAAAAGATCTGATTCAGGGGGGGGGGGGAAGAAAATCACAACCCCTGGCACAGAATTGTGGGTGAATAGCATGAAACAGTTTGTGCCCCTTCGAACTGGACAGTTTCGGGGGTATTATAGGAGATGAGCCTGCTGTGCTGGAAGGTGGAATTAAACGCGTCATCAGTTTGGAATCCTTGCGTTGCCACAAGAGACCCAAGTCGATTCTTATCCAGAGCCAACTTAGCTTTGACCAGAGTCAACTGGTCAAAGTGGGCATCTATCACAAGGGCGAGGATGGAGCCTGCTCCTGGAGTTGGCAGTCAGGCTAAGTGGGCACCTTGGGATTGTGCCCACAGGACTCTTTTCTGCAGATGGGGGTCCCCAGACCTAAAAGGAAAGCCCACTTTGCTTAAACCCGGCAGCAGCAGAGAGGAGGACACCCTGGCTGGGGTTCCCCAAACTGCTCCTCTCTCCCCCCCCCCCCCCCCCCCCCACACACACTTCTTGGAACAAAGCCGGGATGCTAAGGCAAGCCAATGAGTCAGGTGTGTGCCATTCACACAGCCACCTGGGGAACAAGCCAGGGTAGCAGGACTGTGTGAATGCAAACTCTTGGAAGCTTTCCCTCTTTTGCCCCCTGGGAAAAAGCCCCCCAACCCCACCTCCCCCAACCCCAGCGACTCTCTGAGCATCCAGGCAGGCCCGGAGGGAGGGAGGGAGGCCGGGCGGTCATGGCTGGGAACCCAGAAGGGGGCTGGGGGCTCCCGAGAGAGGCTGCGGGGGAATCCGTCTCACACGGCAGCCAGATCCCTTGGAAGCGGACCCGGCGGGCGCCTTCTTCCCGCGGCTGGCAGGTCCTTCCCGTTTGGGGGTGGGGGGTGGTCGTGCGAACGCAGCCGCGGGGGGGCGTCTTTTCCCGACACGTGTCGGTGCCTTGTGGGGAGCGGGTGGGAATTAGGCCCCCTCGCCAAGACTCCCCGAGCTGAGCGGCCAGGTGCGTTTGTCCGGGGGGGGTGGGGGGCGCGCGCGGCCGGGGAGGATGGGCTTTGTGGTCCCGGCGCAGGGCGGAGGGGGCTCCGGGCTCCGCCCCGCCCTCCCTCCCTCATCCCCACCCCCAAGGCTCGGCCGTCCCCTCCCGGCCGCGGGGATCACTTCCTGCCGCTTGCCGGGAGGAGGAAGGGAAGGACCGCCGGCCGTTCCCCGGGACCTGCCCGCCCGGTAAGAGCACCCTCCGGCGCCAGCCCCGGGGAAGGGGCGCTGGGGGGCCCCGGCCGCTCCGCTTCCCGCCTCGCCCTTCCCAGCTGGCGGAGCCCCCAGGTGTCCGTCCGCCCCCCCCCCCCGTGGCCCATCATCCCCTGCCCTGGCCGGAGGGGCTGGACAGCGGGCGCAATGGACCCAACCGGGCAGCCGGACCCCTCTCCACCCCCCCCCACCCCCCC
>BLBF01000074.1:7471139-7484116 GCA_015471245.1 Laticauda colubrina
TTCTTTTCTTTTCTTTTCTTTTCTTTTCTTTTCTTTTCTTTTCTTTTTTTTGGCAATGGCTACTAATTCTGGTTTTGGAGCAAGGTGAGGATGCAGCCTGACAGAGTTTCCCTTTTAAGCGCAGCCCCATCCGACGTTAAGTGAATCCTGCTCACTCCGCTTGCCAGAAACTGACTGGGATGGTCACAAGTGGGGATCAATGCAACCGTTACAAACATGGGCCAGTTGCCAAGCACCTGGATTTTGAACATATGACCCAAAGCCAACAATGTGACACCCCCATCTCCACCCCATCCTCTAACCGTTGCACTCACACATGCACAAAGGACTGCACAACTTACAACCAATTGTTGCGTTATCATAAATGTGAGGACCTGTCTTATGTCCTTTTTCCAGCGCCATTTTAATGTCCAACAATCACTAAGCCAAGTGGCTGTAAGTCAAGGACTTCCTGTACAATCCTTTATGTTTGTATGTCGGTCAGAGGGCGGGGCCACATTTTTGGATTGGCATCCGACGACTACGTCTCGTCCTTCGTAAGATCACATCTGGAATAGAGCAGTGGCCGCCAACCAGCAGGCCAGGGACCACTGGTGGTCCATGAGAAAATTTTGGTCCGCAGAGAAATGTCCCCCCCAAAGCAATTAATCCAGGGTGCGCAGGAACACAAGGCTGTGCCGACCAGATGGCCCGTGGGAACACAAGGCTTGCGTCGCTTGTATTGCAAACAACACAAGGTACTGAGGGGAGGGGGGAAAGGGCAGAGGGGGGGAACTTGCCCCACTCACCCCATGTGCTTGGCCTGGCCACCGGGCTGCTTTCCGTTTCTTTCTTCTTCTGTTTTTGGCTGTACGCAAGGAAAGCAGCAAAAGTCTTTCTTTTTCTTCCCCAAACTCCGCCAGAAATGAGTCTTTTGGACCCTGCAAGTCCTCCTGCTCCAAGAGGCTGCGCCGGTGTGACAAGTCTTACAAAGACTCATTTCTGGCAGAGTTTGGGGGAGAGAAAGAAAGACTTCTGCTGCTTCTGCTGCTTTCCTTGCATGAAGCTAAAAGTCTCTCTCTCTCCCCCTGAGAATGGAGCTGGAGACAGTATCCTGCAATCCCAAATAAAGAAGGATCGATCAGTAGGAAAATGGGGTAGGGAATTTTCCTGCAGACTTTTTTGGTGATTTTCCCAGGATCTCTGATCCGCGGGATTTAAAATTATGAGTTTGGTGGTTCCTGAGGTCCAAAAGGTTGGCAACCCTTGGAATAGAGTACCGGCTTTTGGTTCACACGTTATAAAAAAAGAGGGAGACTCTGGAAAGAGTGCAGAGAAGAGAAGCCAGGATGATTAGGGGGTTAAAACAGGTGAAGAACGGTTGCAGGAGTTGGGTATGGTCAATCTGGAGAAAAGAAGGACTAAGGGTGACATGATAGCATCTTCCCATATTTGAAAGTCTGCCACAATCTAATCCTAACCCTCTTTAATTCTGCATTTCTCCTGGTCTGAGTGTGTTCCTGAACACACTGCGGTTTAAAAAAAAATGCATTTGCCGTCCCATGAGGGTTGTGTTGAACTGGCTCAGCTGCTCCGGTAATGTCGTCCTGTAGCAAGAGTACACGCTGAACTTCTCCTCTACGTGAGCGTCCATGAGCCAACGGCCAAGTACAGGAGCACTTAAAAATGACGTGTCCGTTACACATTGCTTCGCTAATTGGAATGCTTCAGGAGGCCTTTTGCAAAGCTGGGTGAATTGAAGCCCTGGCCACCGTCCCAACGTTTGCCTTGTGACCTGGGTAATTGATGCTCAGGGTACATCCTTTTACCTTGCTAGCTGAAATATTAAAGAGCTCTTGCAGTTGGATTTGGTCAACAGAATGGAATTGACGGCTGTTCCGGATCAGGGTAGAATTGATATTCCAGAGCTTGGGCAAACTAAGTTTCCTCCTGTCCTGCAGCTTCTTGGAAATTCCAGCGGGATAAACATTTACATCCAAAGATGGGAAAGACATCTGGATGCGCATTAAAATCTTTGATTTCAAGAAAAATAACATAGGGCAGCACTCTCCACATCTGCAAGAAAACAACCAATCTCAGGGAGCTCCAAGGACCCACACTCCTCCTCCTCTTCCTCCTCCTCCTCCTCTCAAACCCCACTCCCTCGTAGCACTGATGATGATACCTATTTGGGTAACAAAACATCTGCAAGGAGACCACCAAGCTCAGAGAGCAGCAAGGACCCCTCACAGTCCAATTAAAAATGCCTCTACTTTCTCCAAAGTTTCCAGAACTGGGTGGGATTCTGGGTATCAAAGTCCACCTAATTTTGCAGTTATGAAAAGGTTGAAGCACTGATGGCTGTGGAGAGAATGGTGCATCAGTTAAAGGGTACAAGGTGTGTGTGTGTGTGTGTGTGTGTATCAACTGAGAAGGTGAAGCCTAGGAGAAGTGGGGTGGGTTGTGGGGGACTTAATCTCTCTGTGAGTTCAACTTTCCTCTGAGACAGTTCATTTGCCTCGATGGCTTCCTTTGTGTTTTTGCTCAGCGGGTCTGCAAAGCCAGAGCCGCCTGTCTCCCAGGGAAGGGAGCCTGGGAGCCTACCCAGAGTTGTTTTCTTCCCACTTCGGTTTCCAAGTGACACGCTCGCTCTGCCTTTTGGAAGCGCATCTCGCGCCCTGCCAGGTTTCCAATGAGATCATTTGCAAAATATGTTTCTCAGCCTGCTGCAGCAGGCAGGCAGGTTTACACACACACACACACACACACACACACACACACACACACACACACCCCTTTCTTTGTATCATCATCTCGCTCGGCTGATGCTCATTTATCTGGAACAGCCATGATTAGCCAGGGATCTCTTTGGGGTTTGCTTTCCATACATCTCCCCCTCCCCAAAAAACCCTCACGCTGCAAAGAGCCGGCGTGGAAATCCTTGGAATAATTTAACTGTGCGAAGTATGTACCGTGTGTGTGTGTGTGTGTGTGTGTGTCATTTTTAGAAAACACAGCCTCCCTGTTTTTGTTAAAAGGAAAGGCAGCTCCTTGGTGTGGACTTCCTAATGGCTTTTGCAGCTGGTCCTCAACTTACAAAGTGACCGAAGTTAACAACGGTTCTGAAAAATGTGACTTAGGGCCATTTTTTCACACGCCATCGGTGTTCAGATGCTAACTTACATTATGATGGTCGTGGTGTCCCAGGGTCCTGCGATCCCCTTTTGCGACTGTCGAACAAGCCAAGTTCATTACCACCATGTGACTACAGGGATTCCCTTGAACAACAGTGGCACAAAATGGGGCAAAACTAACCACCGTCTTGCTTAACAACAGAAATGTTGGACTTTGTTGTGGTTGTTATTCAGGTACCTCCATTTCATGCTGGAGTTCTTTCATTGATGGGTGAAACCTTACAAGATTCCTTCTCCTTTTGTAACTTGATGTCTTCTTATCTACTCCCCCCCAGATCCCATTTCATCCCCTCTGAGGATCCTGAGCGATCTGCCTGGGATCCAGTCCTCCACAGGAGAAGCAGAACTGCCGAAGAGTAAAGGTGAGGCCTCCGCCGTCTTCATACCAAAATTCAAAGAGGTTGCTGTTCAGAGTATTGCAGCATAAATTCAGTGCCAGAAAAGTGAGTGCAGATGGCTGAGGTTTCATTTAACTTCTTTATAAACCTTTAAAGTAAACTTTACAATACCAGTTGTAGATTTCTCCCAACATGGAACAAACTCAAACAGAAGAAAACATGTTACAGGTTTAGAGCAGAACAGCAATTCAGGAACTGTTAAGTGAATCACTTCAATTGCATCAGTCACACAGTTGTTAAGCAAATTAGGTCCCGTCCCCCCTGGGATTCTCCTAAATACATGCTGGTTGTCTAAATTTTGATTGTGTGACTGTGAAGGATGCTGCGATGATCAATAGGATAGGATAAGATATAGGAATTAGAACAGAATAGAATAGAATAGGACTAGAATAGAGAAAGAATAGAGTAGAATAGAATAGAATAGGAATAGAATAAAGAAAGAATAGAGAAAGAATAGAGTAGAATAGAATAGGAATAGAATAGAGAAAGAATAGAACAGAACAGAACAACAGAACAGAACAGAATAGAATAGAATGAAAATGGAATGGAATGAAATAGAAAATATGGAATGGAATGGAATAGAAGATAGGAATTCAGATAGAATAGAATAGAACAGAACAGAACAGAATAAAATTCTTTACTGGCCAAGTGTGATTGGACACACAAGGAATTTGTCTTGGTGCAAATGCTCTCTGTGTACATAAAAGAAAAGATACGTTTGTCAAGAGTCAAGAATCATGAGGTATGACATTTAATGATAGTCATAGTGTACAATAAGCAATCAAATCATCAAGTCAGTATAAACAAGTGACAAAGTTACAGTCATACAATCACAAGAAGGAGGGGATGGGTCATAAGGAGTGAGGAGAATATTAATAGTGATAGTAGTGCCGACTGTGTAAATAGTTGGACAATATTGAGGGAATTATTTGTTTAGCAGAGTGATGGCATTTGAGAAAAAAACTGTTCTTGTGTCTAGTTGTTCTGCTGTGAAGGGCTCTATGGGGTCCTTTTGAAGGAAAGAGTTGAAACAGTTTGTCAGGATGTGAGGGGTCTGTAAATATTTTCACAGCCCTCTTTTTGACTCATGCAGAATACAGAGCCTCCATGGAAGAGAGGTTGGTAGCCATTGTTTTTTTCTGCAGTTCTAATCCTCTGAAGTCTGTGTCCGTCCTGGTGGGTTGCAGAACCAAACCAGACAGTTATAGAGGTGCAGATGACAGACTCAATCATTCCTCTGTAGAACTGGATCAGCAGCTCCTTGGGCAGTTTGAGCATGAGGACTGGTTTCAGGTCCCTTTTTTCAATGCTGTCATAACGTTGAATGGCTGCTAAATGATCACCAATTGAAGACTACCCCACAGTACCCCAAGCTGCATCTATATACACGTATAACTTCAAATTGTCCCTAAATGAATGCTTATAAATTGAGGACTACCTCTCTGTTTTCCATAAATAATTCCTCATAGATGTCTCTTCTTCCCCCATTTGCATTTCTAAGGGGGGGAGGAGAATTGTGCCTATTTTGGCTCAACTTCCACCCACCCACCCACCCACCTACATGGGGAATTTGGGAGTTGAGGCCGGCTTGACCATGGAGAGAGCTGGGCTTTTATTCAGATGACCATATATAGGCATTCATAATGAGATCAGTTTATTCACACCCGTCCTCTCTAAACAGAAAACCCAACCAGGTTTCTTTTCATGGAAGAACTCCCCTGTTTGGGGGCAGACAGAAGGCAGGGCATAGGTTTGTGATAAGGAGGGTGTTTGCAGAGGTTAATGGATTTTACTTTCGGCCCTGGAGCTGGGCTCCAGAAGTTTCCTTAAGGGAGAACAAGCCATCCTTCCCTCTGGCATGGGGGAGACTCGGCTTGGGAGCCCAGGTGCCTTCGGCTGTTGTGCTGGTCTCTAGGAAACCAGAAATATTCCTTTCCTAGCTCTGCAGCCGAGAATCTGGGCTCTTCCTGCTCCAGAGAACCAGGATCGAGTTTATAGGGATTCAAGAAAGGGTTACAGGCAATCCCTCAATTTGATGGCCACAATTGTTGCTGCTAAGTGAAACAGCTGCTAAGGGAAGTTGTTCCCCCCATTTCAACCACTTTTCCTGCCATCGTTTTTAAGCAAATCCCTGCAATTGTTAAGTTGGTCGCCTGGTTGTTAAACGGATCTGGCTTCCCCATTGGCATTCCTTGCCAGAAGGTCACAAAAGAAGATCACGTGAAACACTCCCACACACCCACACACACCAGGGACCCTGCAATCATCATCGATACACCCCAGTTGCCAAATGGTCAAATTTTGGCCATGTGACCACAGGGATGATGCAATGGTCATAAGTGTGAAAAATGATCCCCAGCCAACTTCTGTTGACTTTGAACGGCCATATGTCATGCCCCTGTTGGAATCTGATTCCGAGGGGGAGGTTGAGCAGTGGGAGTGTGGCTCCAGTGGCTGTGGAGGAAACGGGAAAGACACAGTCCGGCTGGGCATTCAGAGGAAGACCCAGTACCATCCTCTCTTCATCCTAGGGCAGACAAGGAGGGACGGAGAAGGGAGCAACATGGGTTACAGGAGAGAAAAGGGCCCTGATTCCCTTCATTTGCTGCAGCTGGGAAAACAGGATTTAAAAAGGGCGTTTGTGCACAGCACCTTGCTGGAAGCAAAGTGTGCATAATCTTTGTTTGTCAAGTCTTATCTGGGTTCTGGTGTCCTCCCAACTGTGTGTGTTTTGTTACTTTTGAAGTCTGCAATTCCTTATCCTGCCCTGTCCCGTTAATTGCTGCAGTGTGGTTTGTGTTGGTTTTTATTTATAATTTAGGTGTACTTTGGGTTTGGACTGAATTTCTTCCCTTGAAAAACCGTTCTTGGAAGAGTTTTTTCTCCAGCCGATGATAACTGGACATTGGGGGGCCAAGTTGGAGTAATTAAAGGGACTTTACCTACTTTTGCGACTTTGTTGCTTTTGTGCCACGCCCCTTTGGGTCATCACATCACAACTGTGGGGAAATAGATCATAAAATTGGGCACTGCCCTCTCAAAAGCCACCTTGCTTAGCAGTGGTCGAAACTCGAGGACCAGCTGTGCCTGCGTGTGGCGTCAGGATGGCCCGGCCAGGTTTTCCTCGGTCTTTCTAAGCTTCCTTCCTTCTGAGCCCGCCTGGATGCCTTGCCTTTCCCACCTGTGCCTCGTGGCTTCCCTTCTTCCCCTAATTTGCTGAACCGCCATGCGGAATCAGTGAAGAGGAACCCTCGGAGGGAATGACCATAAGTCATGTCTGTGAGCAATTGGAAACTGATGATCTGGTTCTTGTGATCCTGTGGGATTGGAAGGAATCATAGATTCGAGGCAGCTAAGCAGTTGTTCCTAGCGTGGAACTAATCAATCAATCAGAATCAAGCCGGAAGGGACCTTAGAGGCCTCATAGTCCAGCCCCTTGCTCAGGCATTCCACACATACCATTTTCTGAAAACCTCCAGTGATGAGAGTAGGCACAACTTCTGGTGGCAGGCAGTTCCACTGGTTATTTGTTCTCACTGTCAGGAAGTTTCTCCATAGTTCCAGGTTGCTTCTCTCCTTGGTTAGTTTCCATTCCATGTTTGTTGTCCTGCCTCCTGGTGCTTTGGAGAATAAGTTGCCCCTCTCTCCTCTTGAAAAAGCACCTTGGGGACCACCATGGCCTGGATGACTTAGAATCTCCAAAAACACTTACAAGTAGTTGTAAGCTGAGGGCTGCCTGAACTATCCCAAATTATTTTGGAAAAAAACAAGGGTGGTTTTTTGGAAATCTGGTGACCATTAACACTTCTTCAACAAGCCAGAATTAAGGGTGTCTGTTATCTGAAAGAAAAGAAGGACTAGGGGTGACATGACAGCAGTCTTCCAATATTTGAGGGGCTGCCCCAATGAAGAGGGGGTCAAGCTATTCTCCAAAACACCTGAAGGCAGGACAAGAAGCAATGGGTGGAAACTGATCAAGGAGAGAAACAACCTAGAGAGAAATTTCCTGACAGTGAGAACAATTAATCAGAAGAACAGCTTGTCTCCAGAACTTGGGTGCTCCATCACTGCAGATTTTAAAGAGTTTGGACAGGCATTTGTCTGAAATGGTATAGGGCCTCCTGCCTGAGCAAGGGGTTGGACTAGAAGACCTCCAAGGTCCCTTCCAACTCTGTTATTCTGCTATCTGCCTTTGCTGAGGCTGAGGGAACACCAAACCCTGCTTTTTATACACCTTAAGTGGTGTGCTCCTCTTAATTCTTAAGAGTTAAATTCCAATTCAGGTTTTATGAGGCTGTTGGCTGTTCTTTTGATCTCAGCACTTTTCCCTCTATTCTTCTTCTTTTTTTTTTTTAAAGGCTGCAAAGTCGCTAGTGCGAAAGGAGATTAAAAAGAAGCATCACAATTAAAATGTTAATGCTGTCTGCATTATCCAGCTTTTATTGCTGTTGAGACATTTGTCTTGGGCGGCCTCGGCTGCTGGCCTCGGTTCTTTAACTTTACCCTGACCCTGGTGGAGGCCCCCCTCCCATGCTATTATGGGATATTATGGGGATTTTCTGTCAGTGGATTAAAAAGAAATAAACTTTACATGATGAATGCCTTTTTGAAAAAAACACACACACATGTTTTGTCACATTGTGAAAAAACTTACAGAGGGCAAAACTTGCAATAGAATATGTGCAGAAAAAAAGGTTAAGCGAGCTTGGAAAATAGGGTTTTTTTTGGGGGGGGATGTTAACAAACATAAAAAAACACAAACATAAAACAACAAATAAAACCACCTTTCCACTGTACAGTCTGCTGGTTGGTACATATCATCTAAGCACAAAAAAGCAGTCTTTCCCTTCTGCATTTAAATTATAATTCATATTATATCAACTGTGCCTATTATATTGTTATTAATACCTTATCAGACTTTAATTATAAATTCACATCATTCTTTTCGAGCAAATCTGAACTATTACATGACCTAATCATTCATTTCATTATAATCAGTTATAACTTATCATTACTTTATCTTATCATTACTATTATATTATATTTACATTATCATATATTTTATTTCCCTAGGAAAACAGGTTTTGTAGTAATGTAAGGATCATTAGCGCAAATAATATTTTCCTCCCCTGCTTATCTCTTCCCTTGCCCCTCCTCATTCATGGGATACCTTGGCTGGCTTCATACAGTTGTGCTGGAACAGGAAAAGAGCCAGTACGTTCAAGTGGTTAAGGCACCAGGCTAGAAAGCAGGAGACAGGGAGTTCTAGTCTTGCATTAGGCACAAAAGCCAGGCGGGTGACTTTGGGCCAGTCGCCAGGAGTTCTAGTCCTGCCTAAGGTGTAAAAGCCAACTTGGCCATTCCCTCTCTCAGCCAACCTACCTCACAGGGTTATTTGGGAGGGATGCGGGAATCGGAGGAGGAAGATGTGTTGATTATGTCCCACAACTTATGTGTAAAACAATCAATGTGGGATATACATACATATAATTTTTTTTTAAAGCAGCACTGGGTTAATCTGCGGTTGTCAGAAACTCATCCAGAGTTCAATGCACGAGGAGCCAGAATCTGGGGGAGGCATAGCAATTACATTTGTTAATCCAGTTGGGTTTGGTGAAAAACTCACATCTAAAGACTGCATTCCAGAAGCTGGTTTCTTTGATAAGGAAGCAGAGCCAAGATCAGTAATTTGTTGTTCAGGTAATTGGTAAATTGCACCAAATTCCAAAGAATAGAGGCGGATTGAATTTATGATCTTCAGAAGGAAGTGGAAGGTTAGGTGGGGGTGACAACCTCTCAACCTTGGTTTTGCAAAGAGACAGATACCTTGTAAAACACACGTAGGCATTAGCTTATCAAAGGCCTGGATGCCAATTGAGTTCCTCTTTCTTGTGATGGCAACAGGATGACTCTCCTAAACAAAAGAGAGGCCGAATGAATTCCTTATCTTTACCCTTGAGTAAATCAGAAGGAGGGGAGGGAGGACTTCTGGCATCCATTTCAAAGCTTTCTTGAGACCCAGGGAGGTGTCTGTGTAGTAAGGAATGTAGGTCTTGCCCTGGTTGAAGATAACAGCAGGCTGACTTGCTTGAAGGTGAGGTGAAAAGAAAAGTTGTATGGTAAAAGGAACACTTTCCTAGTTGTTATCAAGGACACAAACTTGTAGGTTCCATGCAATTCAGAAGGAGTCTTGGGTAACTTCTAATACTTCCACACTGGGGCTTTTAATTCTCCATCCTTTCTCGATGCTGATAGCAACTGTTGAGGTTCCTCAACTGGTCTTCCTTCCAGCGAAGAAAAGAATGGGTGCAGGAATTGGGTATGGGGTTAGTCTAGTGAAAAGAAGGACTAGGAGAGACATGATAGCAGCGTTCCTACACTTGAGGGGCTGCCCCAAAGAAGGGGGAGTCAACCTATTATCCAAAGCAGTGGTCACCAACCAGTGGGACGGGGACCACTGGTGGTTCATGAGAAAATTTTAGTGGACTGCAGAGAAATGTCACCCCCAAAGCAATTAATCCAGGCTATGCGGGAACACAAGGCTGTGCCGCCCACATGACCTATGGGAACACAAGACTTGCATTGCGAACAACACGGGGTAGTGAGGGAAGGGGGGAATGGGCAGAAGGGGGACTTGCCCCACTCACCCTACGTGCCTGGCCTGGCCACCGGGCTGCTGCTTTCTGCTTCTTTCTTCTTCTGCTTTTGGCTGCATGCAAGGGAAGCAGCAAAAGCCTGTCTTTCTCTCCCCCAAACTCAGCCAGAAATGAGTCTTTGGGACCCTGAAAGGCCTCCTGCCCCAAGAGGCTGAGCCGGCAAAGACTCATTTCTGGCAGAGTTTGGGGAAGAGAAAGAAAGATTTCTGCTGCTTCTGCTGCTTTCCTTGCATGAAGCCAAAAGTCTCTCCCTCCCTCTCTATCCCCCTGAGAACAGAGCTGGAGACGGTATCCTGTGATCCCAAATAAAGAACGATCGGTAGGAAAACAGGGTGGGGGATTTTCCCAGGGTCTCTGGTGCGCGGGATTTAAAATTATGAGTTTGGTGGTCCCTGAGGTCCAAAAGGTTGGCGAGCCCTGCTCCAAAGCACCTGAAGCCAGGACAAGATGGAAACTTTTCAAGGAGAGAACCAACCTAGCACTAAGAAGAAATTTCCCAGCAGGGAGAACAATAAATCATTGGAAAGGCTAGCTACTTGTCTGGAACGGTATAGGACCTCCTCTCTGGGGGTTGGACTAGAAGATCTCCAAGGATTCTTCCAATTCTGTTATTCTGTGTGTGGTGTGAATACTGATAAATTCTTGGAATAAGTTCTTGGAATACTTAGCATTTCTTAGAAGGACCGCAAGAATACCGGCAAGTGCCTTAGTTTCAATGGGATGTTTTTATATATGGGCAATTTAGGGGAGCAGAACCCTATGTTTCTCTCCCTTTTTCCTTTCCTAAAAGGTGTGTGTGTGTGTGTGTGTGTCTCTCTCTCTCTCTCTTTTTGGTATGAAGGACCTGCAGACTCTCCATCTCCATTGTTTTGGTAACAGCTGCGCTGTGAACAATGTGAGAAATTATTTTTGCAGTTGCATGTGGCTTATCCCAACGTAATTAGTGTGATGGGGGTGTGCATGGTTTCTCCTTGGGGTGCCATCCCTGCCTCCACAGCTGGCTGAAGAGGTGTGATTAGCGGGTTCTCAGGTGCGGTAACGAAACCTACCAGGGCCAGAAATGACCACCGCCGTCTTTTCACTTGATGTCCTATAAAGAAACTTAGGAGAAGCTGTATCTCCTTTCGGCTGCGTTTCTTCCGAGGTATTTTGTGATTGTGTAATACCTTTGGATCCGACACCCAGCTAGCCCTTTGGTTGTATCATACCTAGGTAAGTGTAAGAGGTGTACATAGGTAAGTAAGTGTCAGAAGATGAGAGAGAGAAAACGTCAAAGCAATAGCCTCTCCTGCATCTCAGGCCGCTTTGAGCTTTGCAGAGATTTAATGGCTGTTTTGTACATTGTGAGCGTGTGTGATGTGCGGAGCTCCTGGCCCTTTGCTGTCGAAAAGATGTTTTGTGTGTGTGTGTGTGTGTGTTTTCTCAGCTAGAGTCAAAGGGGAGGGGGGAGGAATAGTTGAAAGGCACAAATTGTGCAAGTAAGCAGAAAAACAGCCCCTTCCTTCTCCCCTGTGCAATTTGGCCGAACGGTTCTGCGCAATTATTTCTGCTGTGTTTTACCCGAGGAAGAAAATGGGCTGCCTGGAAGAACTGGGGGGAGGGAAACCGAGGCACGTAGCACCCCCCTCGCGTGTTCACGCTGCGGTTTTCATTCATCGCTTTTTGTCAGAGCCAGCTACTCTGTTGGAAAGGCCGAAGGCAGTCCTCGACCTTACGACCGCGCCCGAGCCCAACATTTCCGTTGCTAAACGAAACATCTGCTGGGTTTGAGTTTTGCACCTTTTCCTGCCACCGTTGTTCAAGCGAATTGCTGCAGCGGTTCAGCCGGTCGTTAAGCGAACCTGGCTTCTTCCCCATCGGCTTTGCTTGTCCGATGGTCGCAGAAGGGGACACACTGCAACCATCGTAAGTACATGCCAGTTGCCAAGCCTCTGAATTTTGATCCCCAGGAATGGTGCAACGGTCAGGTGAGAAAGGGCCTTAAGCTAGGTTTTTTTCAGTGACTTTGAGCCGTCACTGAACCAAGGGTTGTAAGCTGAGGACTGCCTGTAAGTGTGAAAACCCCAAAGACACACCTGTCACATGCTTTGCCCCTATAAGTAGTAAGATGCAGTTCTTCCCTCCCTCACCTTTCCCTTCTCTTTCCCTTCTTCCCTTCACCTCTGCTGGCAAAATCATCCTCATAATCTACCATCTGCTCTCATCACATGCCCAAAGTCTGCCAGTTTCTGCTTGCTGATCAGGGTCTCAAGGGAGCCATCCCCCTTGATTTGGTTCAGGGTGGGTTCCTCCTCCTCCTCGCAGTCCGTGGTATTTTTAGTCTCCAAATCCATAATTAAATTTTAGGCACCATCAAGTCAAGGCTGACTCTTACCAACCACATATAGATAGACGTTCTCCAAGAAGGTCTGTCCAACTTGGTCCATCATAACTTCTAACAATGCATCACCCATTGCTACTTTGTCCACCTATCTTATTTATGTATTTTATTTATTTGTTTGATTTGTCAATCACTTACAAGATAATAGATATAAGAATAAACATGAATATGAATACAGGAAATAGATGCGGATAAATGGGGACAATAGGACAGGGATGGTAGGCATGATGGTGCGCTTATGCACGCCCCTTACGGACCTCTTAGGAATGGGTATTCTCTCCCTTTCTCTCCTCCATCCATTCTTTTCTCTCCTTCCTTCCTTCCTTCCTTCCTTCCTTCCTTCCTTCCTTCCTTCCTTCCTTCCTTCCTT
>BLBF01000074.1:7484126-7509527 GCA_015471245.1 Laticauda colubrina
CTTCCTTCCTTCCTTCCTTCCTTCCTTCCTTCCTTCCTTCCTTCCTTTATTTTTTATTTATTTGATTTATTTTATTTGTCAAACGCTAACAGGATAATACAGGAAATAGGTACAAATAAATGGGGACAATAGGACAGGGATGGGAGGCACGATGGTGCACTTATGCACGCCCCTTACAGACCTCTAGGAATGGGTATTCTTTCCCTTCCTTTTCTTTCTTTCTTTCCTTCCCTCCACTCCCTCCCTTCTTTGCTCTTCTCCCTCCCTCCCTCCCTCCCTTCCCAAAAATCCAAGTAGGTCAGATCTGATTTTGCTTGGATTGGAGGCCACAAGGAGATGAGTCTGTGTGTGTGTGTGTGTGTGTGTGTGTGTGTGTGTGTGTGTGTGTAATTGAAACATCTCCTTGTGGTCTCCCATCCAAGCAAAATCAGATCTGACCGATATGTATGTATGCATGTATGTATGTATGTGTGTATATGTTTTTTTAAGTTTTCGCGGGTATTTACATGTGTGCTGTTCAGCTTCCTTTGGGAATTACCCCACGTCATTGTAGTACTTTTAAAGTTGTAGCAACGTTTCAGCAGAATCTCATCTGCCATCATCAGGCTTCTGTATTGAGTTTGTATGTGTATTGAGTATGTTTATTTACAGTGTATATATGTATTGAGTTTGTATGTGTATTTACAGTGTAAACTGTATTGAGTTTGTATATACAAACATACAAACTCCATACAGAAGCCTGAGGATGGCAGATGAGATTCTGCTGAAACGTTGCTACAACTTTAAAAGCACTACAATGACGTGGGATAATACCCGAAGGAAGCTAAACAGCACATATGTGTGTGTGTGTGTGTGTGTGTGCGCGCGCGCGCGCGCGCATGCGCACACACACACACACACACACACACACACTTCACTGTGGATAGCCGAAGTTCATTTAGCTTGGAGCTGGAATCCTTTGTTAGATACTTCAGTGTTAGTTATCCAGAGATTTGGCCTTTTGATGTTTCCCTTATAGTGTATTCTTATTTTTCATACTGTGTTTATTTATTTATTTTGTTTTTTTTTGTTTTCTTTAATACTGTGAGTCCCTCAAAGCTGGTTTGGAATCATGATGGCAGGGTACAGAAATAGAATTATATAAAAAAATTATAGTAACTAATCTCCCCTGCATTTTCTCCTCTGGGAAGTGCATTGCTTTTGCAAGATTGAGTAATTAATTACCTTTGCTCCCTAAAAACCAGGGAAGAGTTAAAATCCCATTTGCATATTTTAAATGGGCTCCCTCCCCCCACCGCCTGCGCCAAGGAGGAAGAGCAAACCGCATGTCAATTGGTTATGTAAATTTCAGGCAGGCGACATGATTATTCCAACTTCTTCCTTTAATTTGTGAGCCTTTGCAATAAAAGGTGTCTGGAAAATGAATTGCAGCCGTGCTGTTTAAAGCAATCTTGGATAAAAACAAGAGTCCCACTTCTGCCTTTGATGGTGCTGAAGGGAGATGCAGGGTTACAAACTCCTTATTGCCTTTAAATGGATGCTTAAATTGAATTAAATCAGCTCATCTCGCCTTAGATTGGTTTTGTCACTTTGTTCAGGTAACAAACAGAGCTCCAGAATTTAAGACCTGATTTTCTCCCTTTACTTGGGTTGAGATTTAGCCTGGCACGTTTGATAAATAAGTAAAGGACTTATTTACTTATTGACTTACAACCACAATCCTGGGCCCAGCCTGAGAAAACAAATAACATCCTACAAGAAGACACTGGCCATCCACGTCTATCATATAGTCCTCGACTTACGACAGCAATGGAGCCCAACATTCCCATTGCTAGGCGAGACATTGGTTCCGTTAAGTTTTGCCCCATTTTACGGCTTTTCTTGGCACGGTTGTTAAGTTGAATCACTGTCTGTGATCGTCTCCTGCTTGATCGGGTGGTTGGACTAGAAAACCTCCCAGGTCCCTTCCAACTCGATACTGATTGATTGATTGATCAATCGATCTTGGGAACTTTAAAACTGGTGGAGTTGCAGAATTCTTCAGCCACCCATGCTGGCGGGGAGGGGGGAATCCTGGAAGTTGAAGTTCACACGTCTTAAAAGTTGCCAAGTTCGGGGACCCCCTACGTGAGACAATGATCTCTGAGCTTGGTCCTGATTCTACCGTTCTACCAAAATGCCATCCCACTCAAGACCTCCGCCGTCAATTCTGCTTATTTCTCAGAAGGCTCCTTCTTGAGTGCTGTCACAATTGTCTTCCTTGCCGACTGTCCTCAGTGTGTGCAGGAGCTGAGAAAAATGGTCATGGCATTCTCCAGAAGGTCATGAGAAAGGGGTGCGGGGATATTGGTTATTTCTCCAGATTTCGTCTGGGCTTCTCCATCGAGGAGAAGGAAGAAGGGGACACCCTCTGGGGCAGAATGAAATGTCTCTCAGCCCTCATGGGAGGAGCTGATGGGCTTAAGGATTCCGACACTGTAAGACTGACCATTATAATGTCATTTTAAACCTCACTACAGAAGGAAACCTGTGCAAATGGCCACGTGCGCTGTCTTTAATTTAGCACGTTTGAATGCAGTTCTGGGTTGGGGGCATTTCCTGGCATCTCCACCTTCGGGAGTGTGCCCCCCCCCCCAGTCCTGCCATTAAAAAAACAACAACAGCTCTTTCCATTTTCCTAAAAGTTCTGCTGTTCTTGCAGTGAATCATTGCTAAACAAACTATTCGGAATAGTGTTCCTTGCATTGTTTTATGATTAACTAATCTGAAAATAGCCCGTGACTAAACAACATGCTTCTGTCTCCAAGCTGCCTGGTCTTGTAATCATTTCTTAATTTCTGGGTGGGGGAGTTAGGAGGAAGGGGCCAGGATGTTAAATGGTCGTGCAAGGATGGCTGTGGGAAAGGAGAGGCATCTCCTCATTGTTCTTCACCTTCTGACATGCATGGCCGTCTCTTACTTGGCAAAGATCTGGCACGAAGCCCTTGTGGCAAAATGGGCTCTGAGAGGGAATGAAATCAGCTGCCAAGATAGTCAGCCTTGGAAAGTTTGCTGGCTTTAAAGCTTTTAGGAAAGGAGCAGGTTGGAAAGAGAGTGGGGCCAATTTGTGCAATTCCTTCCTTCCCTTTCCTTCCTTCCTTCCTTCCTTCCTTCCTTCCTTCCTTCCTTCCTTCTTTCCATCTTATTTCTTGTCTCTTCCTTTTCCTCCTTGCCTCAGAAAGAGGGATTGAAGAATTATCTTTCCTTTCTTTCATTTTTCCTCTACGTCACCTGAAAAAGAACCTACCTACTTTACTTACTAACTTTACTTAACTTTATTAGTTTATTGTCATTACACCTCGTACAACAAAATCAAACACCATCTTCAGTGCACATCATGACCATGAAAATAAACACAAACACACATCCTTCACCCTTCATACATTGAACCAGAAACCCCCGACACCACACCAATAGTGCACTATACAGCAGAATTCAAAAGAGCTACTGCCCTGAGATAGAAGCTGTTTTGCAGCCTATTTGTCCTTGTTTTTATTATTCTGTAAATAGGACCTTCCTTCCTTCCTTCCTTCCTTCCTTCCTTCCTTCCTTCCTTCCTTCCTTCCTTCCTTCCCCCAAAGTCACAAATTTGCTTCTAGCCTTTCTAACTCCTTGCCTAAATACCTACAGAGGATTGAATGCTCCTCACAAGCATTATTACATTGGCTAAAAAGGGTAAATGGAGCAATTTAACAGGTTTTTTTTTTTTTTTGCCCCTTTACTTTACGATTTATGGCACCCATAAATGTTCTAACTTCTCCTCTGAGTTTGCGAGAAACACTGTATGGCCTCCAGAAATAGACTTTTTAACTGAGACACTCTTAACAAGCATCTCACCATCGGCTATGTTATATAAGCAGCTGTTGCCACCAAAAATAATATCAGATTTTTTTAAAGAAAAAAATCAGCATAAAGCCATCCTCCTTAAAATGGAGAATCTCTCCTCCTATTGAAGAGCAGAGATTGGGGTTGACCCAGACGCAAGGACCTTTGACTTTGACCTTGGTCAAGGCTAAGGACCATCTCCAGATGTTGCAGATGTGGGCAATCTCAGCTCAACCTTACACCCTTATTGTTAAACTGCATGTGTTTCTTGGGTCATGGAGAAGAGGCTTGATCAATTTTTTAAGACTTACTCTCTTATACCACCTCGGTGCCCAGAGCATAACACTCAAATGTATGTTGCAACTTTACAGGTAGTTCTTAACTTACGACAGTTCATTTAATAAGCATTCAAAGTTCCAACAGCACTGAAAAAAGACTTATGACCACTTTCCACACTTATGACTGTTGCATATTCCTTTGGTCACATGATCAAAATCCAGTTGCTTAGCAACTGACTCATTTATGATGATTATTTACAAGTTTGGAGGTAACAAGGAATCATCAAGATTTTTGCCTTGAAGAACAACCTGTCTCCAACTTGGAGGAAAAAAATCATCAAGATTTTACCTTTCCAAAGGCACCTGACCCCAACCTGAAGAGAACATGGACTCATGAAAGTTAACCTTAAGAAATAATTTGGAAGAGCAGATCAACCATAGCAAGAAGGAACAAAATTGCTGGGAGTTAACAAAGCAAGGAATGTTTTACACGTGAAGGCAAGAATGACAATTCAAAAAGAACAGTTTTGGTCATGGGTCACATTATTCCTCTCTCTTTTCAAGGCGACAACAATCCCGCCAGTGCTTGTAAGAGGAAGTAGATAGTTTGATATCAAGGCAGCCAGTTCATAAAAATCAAAACTCAATTTCAAGCGAAGCACCCAGGGTAAGAAAAAGATCTTCCCATTGAAAGCCAAAGGGGGAAAACTCTCTTTTTAAAATAATAATAATAATCAAGCCCTGTTATTTCTCAGGTTTTTTTTCCCCAGAAGTAGTCATTGGTGCCCACAGTGAATTAGGCAAAAATGAGAGAGAGAGAGATAAAAGTCAGGATATAAATTAATATTTCATATGTTAAATCCATGAATAAATAAATCCTGCCTTGGCAGTGACTTGTCCGATGCCTCCAAGATGTCTGGAGCCTTGTTAGGCCTTCCCAGCCTAAACTTTAAAAATGGTTCAGTGCTAATTATTTGATCGGCAAAAGCGAGGAGGGGAAAAAAAGAAAAAACCCAGGTCCATTTTAACAGAAGGAAAAGTACCATTTCAAGCAGATCAGTCTTTGAAGGTTTAAAGTTCCCTAAAACGTATCCATGCATCTTGGATGATTTACTTCTGCAGAATATAGAATAACAGAGTGGGGACCTTGGAGGTCTTCTATTCCAACCCCCTGCTTAAGCAGGAAATCCTAGACCACGCCAGACAAATAGTTGTCCAGTCTCTTCTTGAAAGCCTCCAGGGATGGCAAGTTCTGGAGGAAAGCTATTACCCTGATTTACAGGTTGTCCTAGGTTTAATGGCCGCAATTGAGACCAAGATTTATGTTGGTAAGTGAGACGCTTGAGTGAGCTTTGCCCCGTTTCACGAGCTTTCTTGCCCTAGTTGTTAAATGAATCACTGCATTTGTTAATCTGACTTCCCCATTGACTTTGCTTCCCAGAAGGTCGCAAAAGGGGACCACGAGACACTGTCATCAACATGGGACAGTTGCCATATTTTGAATTTTAACCACGTGACCTTGGGGATGCTGCAGTGGTCGTTAAGTGTGAAAAACGGTCCGAAAGACAGTCACTAAACAAACTGCTGTAAGTCAAGGACTTACATTTCTCCACCTTGGCAACTTTGAAGGCAACTCCCAGGATTCCTCAGCCAGCGGTGGAGAATTCTGGGAATTGGAAGTCCTCAAGTTGCTAGGTTGAGAAACACCCACAAGATCCCCTCTTGACTGTTGCAAAAGAGCTTTGGAGAAATCTCACTTTTGTGGTTCAAGAGGTCCTGCCGACGCCCCGAAGGATTCTTGCAACACAATCTGCATTTCCTTTCCCTTGCTGGCCCAAGGGCATCCAAATGGTGCAAAGCTGAAACCAGTGTGTGTGTGTGTGTGTGTGTGTGTGTGTGAAACACTTCCTTTCCTTTGTCCCTGGATGCTGGTGAACTACATTGGCCTGGCGGGAATTCCTCTCCCTGTCGGCCACCTGGGGAAAGACATCCATAAGGAGCCTGACTGCTGACTGACTGCAATTTGGCAGAATCCCACCAGGCTCAAGGTTGACTCAGCCTTCCATCCTTCCAAGGTTGGTAAAATGAGGACCCAAATTGTTGGGGTCAATGGGTTGACTCTGTAAACCGCTTTGACAGGCCTGGAAAGCACTGTGAAGTGGTACATAAGCGCCATTGCTATCCTCCTGAAAAGACCTCGGAGGCAGGATGCTCGCCGGAGCTCAATCTTTTCCTTAGGGATTCCTCAGTCTGTTGCCTTTATTGATGCATCTGCTGCAGGGAAACGGATAAGTTGCACAGCCTCGGGCAAAATGACCTTTTTTATTTTATTTATTTTTTGCTGTCGTTGCCTAAGCGAATCCAGCTCCTTCCACGGACTGCATCCGTTGCCTGGGAAGGTTGCTCAACACTTCCAGTTGCTTTGCTCCCAAGTTGCGGCCACAGGGACACTATAGCGGTCATGAGTGCAAGGAGCAAATTATCAGGTTTTTTTTTTTTTTCAGCCACGTCGTAATTCTGAACGGTTACTAAACGAGGAGTTGTAAGTCAAGGAGCACCAAATAGGATCAGGGCACGCTGAGCTTTGTTGTTTCCTCTGTTATCCTTTACCCCACCCCACCCAAATTGGACAAAATATTTTCCCTTTATATTCTTTGTGTGCATCTATAGATTGTCCCTGACTTGCAGCAATTCAAAGTTGCAATGGCAACCCCCCTAAAAATGTGACTTATTTCACACTTAAAACCACGGCGGCATCCGCATGGCCATGTGGATCAAAATTCAGATGCTTTGGACGACTGACTCATATTTATGACGATTGCGGTGTCACGTCATCCCCTTTTGCAAAGTCGAAGGGGTTTGACTCTTCATTAGCAGATGTAGTAGGCATGTCAGGGACTCAGGTTAGAGGCTCCAAACAATTGAGTTCCAGTGTGGGACGTGGGGTCGAATGGAATTGCGTGAGGCATATTATCGTGTCCGAATACTACTTTCAATTGTCTCCTTGGCAGTTTCTATTTTAACATTATGCCATTCGGACTACAGGGAGCGCCAGCGGTATTTATGCAGCGTATCAATGAAGTGTTACATGAACACTTATACTGCGGAGTATTGGTGTACTTGGACAATATATTAATTTACACAAAAATGATGGAAGAACATGCAGCATTAGTTTGAAGTGTCCTAACTAAATTAGTCAACTCTAAATTGTATGTAAAACTGTCCAAGCGCGAGTTCCATTGCACATCTTCAGACTATTTGGGATACAGGATATCAAACAAGGTCCTGGAAATGGATCCTAATAAAGTGAAAGCGCTGCAGGGATTTGTTGAACGACTGTGCTCAGAAAGGTCATAAAATGGGGGGGGGGGGGGAAATCACCTAACCAATGTCTCAGTCAGCGAGTTTGGACTCTGTTGCTGTTGTATGTTGAGGATTGCCTGTAATTTCACGGACCGCGGCTTTTGGGTGGGCTTCATGCAGATCCTTGTAACCTCCCAAATTAAAATCAAGGAGAAGGATGAGATCCCAGCAAGGGAGCTGCTGTCCTTGGAGCAGATGCAGAGGCTTTTGCTGCATTGGTCAGGAAGGAAGGAAGAATCCTGCAGTTGCAAGGCAAGGGGCATAAATCAACGCCCATCTAAGAGATAAAGAACATTTGATTTTAGGCAGAATTAGGAATGCAAGTGGGGCACCTCATATTTCACCTCGGCTTCGACTATTTATGGCACAACATGCAAATCAACCCGGCTATGAATATTAAAGATGAATTGAGTTATGTTGTCTCCTCTGCCTTTAAGCAAATGCGGTGGCGGGCACGGCCCCCTTGGCTGTTTTGAAAATGCTTGTTTGCGCATTGCAATTTTTATTTATTTATTTATTCCCACCAACCCACCCCAAACACCTCATGGGTTTTTGAGCGATGTGGGTAACGGACAGGTGCATGGCAATTTTCTCTTTAGCTCAATCCGGGAATCAAAGAAAACCGGCCTGTCAGCAAAAAAAGTCTCTTGACTTCAGCCTAGCTGGAAGAGAAACTGAAAAAGTTTATGCAGGAACAAACCCCCTGCAAGAATCCCAATATTTTTATTAAGAGTTTGCTAATATGAAGCTAAAAGATTGCAGCCGGTCCTTGATGTACGTTCACAATTGGGAGCAGAATTTATGTTGCTAAGCAATAGGGTTGTTAAGTAAGATATTACAGTCTCTCTTTTTTTTTTTTTTGCCATGGTTATTGAGTGAATCACAGTGTTGTTAAGAGAATACACCTTCCTCCATTGACTTTGCATGTTGGAACTGGCTGGGAATGTGCCAATCATCGATTTGCATTCATGCATTTTGAGCGTGTGGCCATGGGGAAATACTGCAACGGTCGTAAGTGCAAGGACTGGTCATAAATCACTTTTATCATTGCTCCAAGGCTCCAAATTCCAACGTGGGTGGCAGAGTTTAGAGGCTCGTGGGTCCAAAGATGCTAGTCCAATGCCCGATGGGGGGGAATTTTGCAGCAAGCCATGTCGAGAAACGTTTGGAAGTTGTGCCACACGCTTCTTAAAATGTCTTCGTAACGAGATTTCTTTTCTGCCCTCAATGCATTTTATTAGCTTATGTAAACCCTGAGAGATACATCTGCATTAGACAGGCAGGGTAGAGTTTTATATAAAGATAATATAGCTTAGACTGGCTTCTTCCTTTTTATTTGTTCCTTTGCTGCATGTTTATTTCATCTTTGAGAAGGCCCTCAAAATGTGGTTTTATCCACCGGCCTGGGGAAATCTCATGACAGAAGGGAGCCTGCAAGGTGGTTAAATGGTAGTTTAATACAAAGTGCTTTCTTGTACTTTTTTTTAAAGTATTTTAAAAAATACTTATTTTGGTTGTATTTTAAAAGTATTTTTACTGTGTTTGTTTGACTTGATGGGATGGAGAACATTTAAACTTCAACCTTTGCATGATTCCTGGGGAACTTTTGCTTCCAATCATTGGCTGGGAGATTCCCACCAGAGATGAGGACCCTGCCTTTATCTGGAAGGACATGGTCTGGAAGAACATGGGTCAAGAGTTGGCCAGAGTGATGAAAAAAAAATATTTGAAACCCCATGTTGTTTACAACGTGATGCCAAAGGGGAGCTTTTAAAACAGGAAAGATGGTTGGAAAGGATCATGGGAAAATAGAATAGAACAGATAGAATATAATTCTTTATTGGCCGAGTGTGGTTGGACATACAAGGAATTTGTCTTGGTGCAAATACTCTCAGTATGCATAAAAGAAAAAAAAATATTCTGAGAAGTTAGTGGCTTGAAACTCACCATCTTGAAGGAACATTGAGTGGGACCAGAATTGGTGTCTTCTACAGCAAGAACAGATAACAAATAATCAGAGTTGGAAGGGATCTTGTAGGTCATCTAGTCCAACCCCCCGCCCAAGCAGGAGACCCTGCACCATTTCTGACATGGCAGTCCAATCTCTTCTTGAAAGTCTCAAGTGATGGTGCTGCCACAACTTCTGTTCCATTGGTTGATTGTTCTCCCTGTCAGAAAGTTTCTCCTTATTTCGAATCTCTCCTTGTTCAGTTTCCATCCATTGTTCCTTGTCTGGCCTTCGGTTGCTTTGGGAAATAGCTTGACCCCTTCCTCCTCTCTGTGGCAGCCCCTTAAATATTGGAAGACCTCTATCCTGTCTCCCCTGGTCCTTCTCTTCACTAACTAGCCACGCTCAGTTCCTGTGAAAATAAATTCTGTGTTTGGTGGCCAGGTTGACTCCATCATCAATCTCAAGGGTCTTGTTGGGGGAACTTCTGTTTTCACTACTGTCCATGTTTTGGGGTGAAACCCTGGGCTGTTATTTCAAGTGAGCTACCTCTACTAACATTGTGGATGTTTAGACGTTGTAGACCCAAGTCTGTCTAATGGCCATTAGACCGTTGTGCACAAGGCAGATCCCTGAGGTTGTATGCTTTTAAGCAGCGTACAAACTTGGCCATTTTAAGGCTTGTGGACTTCAGCTCATGGCTGGCTGGAAAATCCTGGGAGTTGAAGTCCCCAAGTCTGAAAAGTTGACAAGGTTGGGCACTTCTGTTTAAGTTGTGACCTTTGAGGGGTTAAGAGACTTGTGTTTTGCTCTCCAGAGTTACCAATTCTGTATATAACACAAAATCCCATCAACTGGAAGAAGCTTGGCATTCATCTTGCCCACAGCCTCTTGCCTTTCCCCCCCCCCCCATCCCCAATCTGATTGTCCATCTCAGAAACCACAGCGCAAACATCGCTGAAGAAATCGTATGAAATTAAGGATCTGAAACCCACAATGACACATCAAAAGCACCCAGGAAGAATACCGGCAGCTCTAGCCTTTCGAAGGGGCTGCTCGAAAACAACCAAAAGCAATGTGTGGTTGCCCACCATATTGAGAGGATGGGTGTTCTGGAACAGTTTGCCCAGTCTGATGCCCTCCAGATGTTGTCCAGCTAGCCAGAGGAATCCTGGGAATTGCAGTCCTTAGACATCCAGAGATGGAGATTCCAGCGGAGTCTGAAGGAGAGTTTGCAAACTGAAAGAAGTGGGTGAGGTTCCAATTGAGGGTCTCCTCAGGGCCCCCTGACCTTCCATCTTTTGGCCAGCCTTTTTTGGCCATTCGCACGCCCAGCCTTCTATAAATGACAGGACTCCAGCTCCCAAAATCCACAGCCTTCGCTCGTGTTGGCTAGAAATAAGAGAGGCCTGATACTCTCCCGAAGAACATCTGGAGGGCACAAAGCTGGAGAACACGGCCTCTTGGAACATCTGGAAAGTAGCAGATGAGAGGAGACTGAACATCTGGGCAGCCGTTGAGCTCTCTCAATGGTTGGGTTTTTGTTCTTTTTGAAAGAAATATCTAGGAATATCGTGTTAATTCAGTCTCTGGCGATGGAGCGGTGTCAGAGGATGTGATGGTGGCAAGTTTTGGCTAAGCCAAGGTTGTGGCACTGGGGTGTGTGAGAACATCCATGCTCAGCTGTGGTCTCTGTTCAGTACATGGCCCACCGTGACCTTCTCCCTGGCCCTCCCAGGGAGGGTGACCATTGGCTCGTGAGGTTGGACCCAAGTACCAGATGCCCTTCTGTCGGGCCACCTGTTGCAAAAGGTTTTCAAAACAATACAAGGACAAAGCGGGCAACCATTTTGCCCAGCATGGGATAAAGCAGGGGTTCCCAACCTCCCAATTTTAAAACTTGCAACACCCCAGCTGGCTGGGGGAATTAAAAATTCAAGCCTTTAAAAATTGTCAAGGTTGGGGGGGGGGGGAGAAAAAAATAATGCCTCTTTCCTTGGGCAGGAGGGGTTGGGCTAGAAGTCCTCCAAGGTTCCCTTCCAGCTTTCCAATTCTAATTCTGCTTTCCAGAAAGGGTAGGGGCAGGGATCTGGACCCTCCTTGGCTTTGTCCTCTGGCTGGCTTGAACAGAGCTGGGGGGGGGGGAGAGAAATACACACACACACACACACACACACAGCAGTGCTGGCTGGTGTGTGCTGCTTTCTCCATTTGGCCTTTTCACGTGGCTTTCCTTCTCTTTCTCTCTCTTTTTCTCTGGTTTTTTTTTTTTTTTTTTAACCCCCCCCCCCCCCTCCCTGCAGTTGCATCAGGAGGAGGCAGCCTGGCTGGAGTTTTCTCATGCCTCTTTCTGCTGACTCACAGAGTAAGTGGCTGAAGGGAGGGAGGGAGGGAGCAGAAGCCCCGGAGCTCAGGCCCTTCCACCCTCCCCAGGCAGGGAGCCGAAGCCAGGAGGAGGAATCTGTCCTGTGGGGAGGGGGCGTTGTGAGTGTGTCTGTGCCGTTGTCTCTTCCCGGCTCTCTTCCTTTCCTGGGTCCGGGCACCTAAGGTGGGCTTCGGTCTGGATGGAGGAGAATGTTGGCCATTGGGGAGGGGGGGGGGGAGGCTGTGGATAAAACTCTCTGGGGGATGCTGAGAGGAGTTTGTGGGGAGGGGGGCTCTGCAGGACGGGGAGGGGTCCCCCTGCGGGAATTTGGAGGGGGGGGGTTCTGCGTGGGGAAAAAAGGCAGAGCGGGTGGGGTCTCTCACTTGAGTTATTTTGGTCCACTTTTGAGGAGGGCAGAAGAAAAGGCGGGAGGGGGTCTGTCTGTGAAGCTTCGGTGCCTTTCTGGCTACCACACAACTTACTTTGGGGGGAATCTAGAGAACGGAGGAGTTTGTAGATTTCCCCCTTTAAGGGCTGGTTGTCATCCTTTTGAGAGTGAATAATTGGTCCTGGAGGGATTCCATGCTTGGAAGGTGCAGAGAACATGGCTGTCCAGTTCTGGTCCTCTGGCCGTCCTCGCTTCAATTGTCCCTCCCACCCTGCAGAACCCTGGGGACTTTTTATTTTATTTTATTTTTATGGGCTTCTCTTGATGCTCCGACGTGATTCCATTCTTTCTTGGTCTGCGCCGCTGTTTTCTCTTGAATCCGGATGTTAGAAGAGACACCTTTCCCCATCCTGCTGGCCTTTGTCTCAGGTAGAGAATTCTAAAACAATTCTAAAACAAGGCAAAGCAAAATTAGGAGGAATCATATGGAGTCACAACTCTGCTGGCTAAGGGACGTGGCAGTCGAAATGCCAGACAACTTGGAGAAGGTGGACCAAGCCCTCCTCGACTCTACCTTCTTCTAAATCTCCAGAAGTTTAGTCACCGATGCCCATAATTCTTAGCAATGGCCACGCTAGCTGAGAAATGCTGAGCTCTATATCTCTGGAAGGCATCTTTCGATGATTGTCACGTTGTCACGTCTGAAAATTTGGGGAGTTGATGTCCCACACATCTGGGGTATGTTTCAAGCTTGAGAGGTTTTTCTCAACCTGTCAGCGCTGGGAGTGGGGAAGATCATAATACTTGTTGTTCCCCCTTACGATTCTGGGTCCCAATTGACCCCCACTTCTCAAATGTCCTTTTGTTGGTGAAGACCAAGCCAGAGAAGCTATTAAACTGCAGCAGCATTTCGCTGCAGAATTGCACTTACGTCTCTCTCCGGGGCTGGGAGCTTTTTTCTCAGAGAGGGAAGCAATCGTAGGGTGCCCAAAGTTTTGGCACCCAAAGAGGATTCGTTTAGGGAAGGAGTCTTCCCCTTCCATGGGCAAGGTCCCTTCCCTCTAACACAAGGCTGGCTCAGGAGTTTGCATTGTGCCAAGGGGCACATTTCTGCAGCCGGGGCCCGGAGCGGGTGGCAGCATTTCTTGGCTGAACAAGGAGACGACTGTCTTGGAGAAAGATGGCGTTGAGACACAGATGCCACCTGGCGGGCATGCCAAACACACACCCCAAATTAAGAGACCCAACGGGATGCAGCTGCTGCAGGAATTTCCAAAGCAAGGAAGGGCCTTTTGCTTCTTAACACGGAGAAGGAGCTCCCCGAGATCCCTCTGGGATTCCGGAAGATTCTCTTCCCTAACACGGGGCAGCCTTCCCGATTTGCAACTCTCCGAAGGGCCCACCCAGCGGCACCTTGGGAGTTGTAGTTCCACCTGCAGGTAGAGAGGCCCTCTGGGACTTTTCAGACGCCGAGCAACAATTCGCTGTCACAGCTTCCCAAAGTTTGGAGTGGATGAAATGGGGATGACAGTGCCCTGAAATAAATCTTAGAAAATTTATTTAGAAATAAATAACGGTTTAGAAAAAGAAAAGAAAAATCTGGTCAGAAAATGTAGTAATAATAATAATAGCAGTAAAAACAGGGATGCTTCTGAAACAGTGGTTATGTCTCCTTTTCCAGTGCCATTGTAACTCCAAACGGTCCTGACATTTATTTATTTATTTATCTATTTATTTATTTATTTTTGTCAGAAAGATTATTAGGTAACATATAGGTATAAATGTGAATATGAATACATATTCATTATGAATACATGAAATGGAGATGAATAAAAAAGAACAATAGGACAGGGACGGTAGGCACATTGGTGCACTTATGCACACTCCCTAGAGACCTCTTAGGAAAGGGGTGAGGTCAATAGTAGACAGTCTAAGGTGAAAGTTTTTGGGGTTTGGGGAAGAAACCACAGAGTCAGGTAGAGTATTCCAGACTGACCACTCTGTTGCTGAAGTCGTATATCCTGCAATAAAGTTGGTTGTGATTAAGTTTGTATCTATTGTTTGCATCTAGTGTGTTGTTATGGTTGAAGCTGAAGTATTCATTGACAGATAGGACATTGCAATGTATGATTTTATATACTACACTTAATTAATGGTTGTAAGTCAAGGACTACTTGTCGTGAATACACAGATGTCTAAAATCCTTCCTGGGTATCTGGAGAGCAATTTTAGCGGAGGGATGAATGTGGGATGCTGGCTGCTCCTTTTTAACTGGCCATCTTTAATCTAACTTGATCTGATTTCTGCCAGCATCTTTGCCAGTCTCGGCTGCCTGAATTTAGCCCTTAGGCCGGGGGGGGGGGGTTATTATGGGATGCGCTCTATCTTCTCCCTCCTGAGATGGTTGACCATCACCAAATCTCGGGTTGCAGTGACTTTCCTCCTGTGAATGAAGGGAGAAGAGTCTGTCTGAGTTCCTTCCGAATGTTCCTTCCTCTGGCCTGAAAGAAGAGCTGGTGATTCTTGCCCTCTTTTTCTCAGGATCACAATTTCTGTGACTTCCACCACGCTAGAGAAAACTTTGCCAGTCTTTATGAAGCCGCCTTTGCTAAGCGGTGTTTCTCCTGCTTAGCATGCTCCCCTTGCAACTCTTACTACAGGTAGACCTTGACTTATAGTGACCGTTCAAAACGGCATTGCAAAAAGGGACTTAGGGCCACTTTCCACACTTAACAACTGCTTCGCCGTCGCCGTGGTCACACGATCAAAATTCAGATGCTTGGCAACCGACTCCTATTGATGATGGTTGTCAAGCGTCCTGGGACTCACACCTGCGACCTGCTGACTGGCAAAGTACAACTAGGAAAACCCAAATCACTTTAACCAACTGGGTGATTAATTTAACCCCTGCAGCAATTCACTTAACTCCTGTGGTCGTAAAGTGGGGCAAAATTCACTTAAAGAATGGTCTCACTTAGCAACATAAATTCTGTCCCTTCACCCTGCTTCCTCTCCTCTGATGGTCTCTGAACTCCCAACTTTAGCCAGGAGGAAGGTTTGACTAGGATCGGGCAACCCAAACAGGCTGCTTTCCTGGGGAAGTTTACAGAGAGGCTGGGGAGCACAGGATGCTCCCGACCTCGTGAATAGTTACTTCTCCCAGTCCTCTCTATATTAACCCACATAGTATGGTTGTAGTAGCACTATTTATCCTTCTTATTATCTTCCTTTCTTCCCCGTTTCATTGGTGTTATGATTGGTCCCGCAGCCAGCCAGATGTTCAGACTAGATGTGGTGTTTTTGCCTGCTTATCGAGACTTTCCCAAGCAGCTGGGCTAGGCAGTTGTTGATGTCTTATATGATGTTAGGGGGTCTCGTCACGGGATGTAAGCTATTTCGAGGAACGCTGCCTTTTGCAATTGATCTGATGGGGATTTTGTCAATGCCGATGATAGTGTTCAAGTGGTGCTCCAGCTGTTTTGCAATTGCACCCAAGGCGCCTATGGCTATTGGTTCCTTCTTCGCTTCCTTGTGCCACAGTTGTTCTATTTCTATAAATGAAGGTCTTTGTATTTGTGATCTTCTTTCTCTTCTCTTCTGCTGTCCCCGGGAACTGCTGTATCCACTATCCAGATATTTTGTGTGTGTGTGTGTCTGTCTTATCAACAGTTGTAAAGTCCAAAGTGTTTTAATTCTAAAGTCCCAGAGTTTTTAATTTCTTCATTTTTCTATGAACTGAGTCCCCCAGTTCTTGCTGGCAGGCAAATGGTATTTCTTGCAAATCTTCCAGTGCAGCATGATGATGATGATGATGATGATGATGATGATGATGATGATGATGATGATTGTTATTATTACTATTACTATTATTATATTTTAGTGAGATTCACAGCCTTTGGGGCTGGTTGGTAGCACAACAGCTCAAGTCCTAACCGAGGACCTAGGAACTGTTCAAGTCGCGTGGGAGGATATCAGCTGTTCCAAGTCGGGTGGTTTTTTGTAGTTAGGATATTCAAATCTGATAAATTCAGAATTTCCAGATAGCGAGGTAGCCCTTTAGGTATTGCTCCAAAGGCTCCAATTACAGTTGGGATAGCGCACAATTTCTTGTTCCAAAGTCACTCAACTTCAATTTGAATAATAATAATAATTATTATTATTATTATTATTATTATTATTATTATTATTCTCACTACTGCTTTGCATGTATGCTTCTGTGCTTCCCTACCGGAGAATTCCTGGTGTGTATTCTCATCCCATTCAATTCAACTCAATCAACCTCTCCGTCCAGGAGGGGGTTAACCCAAAAGCTGCATCAGCACTGCAGATTGCTTGAAAGACTTAGAACTGCTCTGACACTCCAAATGTCCTAGAGAGTGGCAGAGGAAGGGGGCCCTGGATGGAGGCGGCAGGCAGAGGCAATTCATATGCAAAACCCGCGCCATAAATTCCTCTCCCCTTTCCCCCCCCCTCCCAAAAAAGTGAAAAGGTGGCAGAGGGAGGAAGGGGAGGAAGCCAAAAGAAAGGAAGCCGGCACTCTTTGGCAGCGGTAGTGGCTGGTGGGGCATCCTCTGAGCACTCCATCAGCAGGGTGCAGTATATCTGCCATCTTTGTTTGGGCTGCAGTGACTCATCAGAAGTCTGTCTTGAACCAAGACTTCATAGCATTTCCCTGGCATTGATTTCTTCCCACCCCCCCTCCCATCCCTGTTTCTTCCTTTCTCTCTCTCTCTCCTCCTCCCCCCTTTCCCCCTGCTTCGAAATTGGCATTTTGCACCGGGAACCTTATCAAAGGCTGCTATTCATTGCAGGGAACCGGCTGAACTGTTCAACCACCATCCAGCCCCCGGGACTGCCAGCCAGCCCTGGATCTTCCTCCTGCTGCTTCCACTGCTAGAGAAATCGGACTTTGCTGGAAAAAAAACAAAAACCAAACCAAACCAAACCAAACCAGGAGCTTCTCATCGCCCGGGCGAAGGAAGAAGGGATGTTTTGCTGTTTCTGTTCCTCCTGCTTTCATCCCCGTTAAAGGTCTGTCCGTCGGTGGGAAAGCAGGCAGGCAGGCAGGCAGATCTGGGCAAAGCAGAAGTTTGCTGCAAGGGGGTAGGCATCGTATCGGCTGGACACCAGGGATGGCTGCCCAGAACGGGTGGGGGTGTGGGCAGATGCCAGGCTGGCACCCAGGGATGCAGTTATCTGTCCGAAAACTCCTTACTCTCTCTCTCTCTCTGTGTCTCTGTCTCTTTCTTTCTTTTCCTGGCTCTTAATTCCAGCTCTCTCCCCCTCCTCTTGGGAAAGTGTTTCCTTCCTAGCAGGGATGACCAGAGTTGAAATGGGGTGGGTGGGTCTGTAGGTGGGGGGGGGCTTGGGGGTTTCTTGGGTGGGGGGGGGGATTGTTGCAGCCCCGTGTAACCCCATTAGGGGAATGGGAAGGCTGGGAAGGCTGGCTCTGTGAATTCCTCTCGGAGTAGCTGACGGAGTCCACTTCCTTCTCCTGGCTCTGTTTTTTGCTGCGTGCTCCCTTGTCCCAGCCAGCTTCATCCTTAAAATGCCTCATTTTGGGGTGCCAGGCAGAGAGCCCGACAGGGATCCACAGTGGCACCTCCTTCCCCTTCCTCCTTCCCCTTCCTCTGTCCCCCACCCCCAATCTGGAAGGTGGATCCCCTGTCCCCTTTCTGCCCTGGGCTCCAAGGACCGGTGTGGAAGAGGCTCCTCCATGGAGGAGAAAAGTTTTGGGGACCTGCTGGCCTACATCCAGGCCACCCAGGAGATAACAAGAACCTGTGACGACCACCCGAAGCTACTTTTAACAGGACAAACAGAGTTGGTAGGGACATTAGAGGTCTTCCAGTCCAACCCCTGCTCAAGACCAATGGCTGTGTCTGGTCTCTTCTTAGAAGAGTTAGAAGACCTGAACGCCTGCCCACGGCCAGGAGCGTGATCCTCACTGGATCGAGGTTGACTCAGCCTTCCATCCTTTCCTGAGGTTGGCAAAACGAGGACCCAGATGGATTGGGGGCAAGAGGCTGGCTCTGGAAACCACTCCGAGAGGGCATTGAAGAGCAGGGTAGTAGTCTTAAGTGAGATTGCTATCTGAAATTTAATCCCACAGTCATAGGGATAGTCCAAAGGGTGGAAAGCGGTCTTAAAGTTATACTTTTTTCAGTGTTGTTGTATCAGTCACTGAACAAACTGTTGTAAATGAAAGACTGCCCGTATTCAAGCATTTCTCTCTCTCCCTCCTCTCCTTCCCTCCCTCTTCCCTCCCCTCAATAGATGCACTTTCTGTTGGGTGCTGTCGCCACACTGAATGCGTAAGGACGGGGAAAGCCATGTCCCAGATGCTGCACATCGAGATCCCCAATTTTGGGAACACCGTCCTGGGCTCCCTGAATGAGCAGAGGCTGTTGGGCCTCTACTGCGATGTCTCCATTGTGGTCAAGGGCCAGGCCTTCAAGGCCCACCGGGCGGTGCTGGCCGCCAGCAGTTTGTACTTCCGGGACTTGTTTAGCGGGAACAGCAAAAGCGCCTTCGAGCTGCCCAGCTCGGTGCCGGCTACTTGCTTCCAGCAGATCCTCTCCTTTTGCTACACGGGCAAGCTGACCATGGCGGCCAGCGAGCAGCTGGTGGTGATGTACACGGCGGGCTTCCTGCAGATCCAGCACATCGTGGAGAAAGGGACCGACCTCATGTTCAAAGTCAGCTCGCCCCATTGTGACTCTCAGACGGCCATGATCGAAGAGGCTGGCTCGGAGCCCCAGAGCCCTTGCAACCCTGTGCAGATGGCGTCCATGCCTTACGTCATGTCCCCCTCGCTGCCCATCCCGCTCCTCACCCGGGTCAAGCACGAGAACCTGGAGCAGCAGGCGTCGCTGCCGGCCAAGCGGGCCTTGGAGGGGGGCCTGCGAGAGGCATCGGCAGGGGGCTCCGCGGGCACCACGGCAGTGAAGCTGTCCCGCGTCTCCTACTACGGGGTGCCCAGCCTCGCCCCGCTCATCTCCAGCATCCCACAGGCTCCGTATGTTCAGGGGGAGCGGACAAGTCCCGGGGCCAGCAGCATCCCAACCACAGACAGTCCCACGTCCTACCACAACGAAGAGGATGAGGAAGACGATGAAGCCTATGACACCATGACTGAAGAGCAATATGGGCAGATGTACATCAAGTCTACAGGCAGCTACTCAGGTAATCATATTTTCTTCCCCTTCCCTGTTACTATTAACAGAATAACAGAGTTGGAAGGGGCCTTGTAGGTCTCCTAGTGCAATCCCATGCTCTGGCAGGAAACTCTACACCATTTCAAAGAAGTGGTTGTCCAATCTCTTCTTTTCTTTTCTTTTTTTAATAAAATTTTATTTCAGTTTTCCACAAAAGAATAAACATCTGTTTTAGTGAACAGCATGATTCCAGGTTTTCACATCTCCATTCAGACATGGCTTTAATTACATAGTCATCTTTCATATTTAATTCCATATCTTACCACTACTTTATACATTCTCTATTGTTTTCCTCAAATATTTCCTTCAGGAAATAAGCCTATTTTATCGATTTTCAGTTCATTTCTTACCCAGTTTGTTATAACTTTAAACAATTCTTGTATCTTCATATTCATTATATTTATCTGTCATGTTTACAATTTTATTGCATATTCTTTTTTCATCATTTCAAAAATTCCACCTCAATTCAAACATTTTGAAACAAAGATTTCCCCTACAATTACCAATTAGATTGTGCCATCCCTAGAGCTTATAATTAATTTGGTTGGCTGTCCAATCTCTTCTTGAAAACCTCCAGTGATGGAGATTCCACAACTTCTGGAGGGAAGCTGTTCCACTGATGAATTGTTCCTTAATTCCAGGTTGCTTCGCTACTTGATTAGTTTCCATCTGTTGTTTCTTGTCCTGCCTTCTGGGGCTTTGGAGAACAGCTTGACCTGCTCTTTTGGGGGGGCAGCCCCTCAGATATTAGAACATTGCTATTATGCCTCCCTTAGTCCTTCGAGAACTTTTGTCTACTACTTCTGAACTCAAACATTTAATCTTCTCTGCATTTATGCTGAAATGGACCTCAGATGTTGGCTTTGGCCATCTTTGGGGCAACAACAAACAGTGGTTCTGGAGAGAGGAGTTTTTCTGATTTTGGGTGGAAGAAATATTGAGCATTTGGGTTTGAGCATTGAATGTTAAAAGGCTCTGGTTGTATTTGCAGCAAGCTCAGGGAAAGCCCTAAGATTCTGAGAAGGCCAACCAAGCAATCAAAAGAAATGGATTGGATTGTTTGACAATCATTGTCAAATCTTTCTTCTCCTTCTCCTTCTCCTTCTCCTTCTCCTTCTCCTTCTCCTTCTCCTTCTCCTTCTCCTTCTCCTTCTCCTTCTCCTTCTCCTTCTTCTTCTTCTTCTTCGTTTTTTCCTTTTTTTCTCCTCCTCCTCCTGCCTTCTTCCTTCTTCTTTCTTCTTTTCTTCTCCTCCTCTTCTCCTCTTCCTCCTCTTCCTCCTTCCCCCTCCTATGGATTTAAAGAATGAGGTACAGATTCCTCAACCCCAATATTGTTTATAAGCAGTCATGAAGCAGAGTCTTCCTGGAGTGAAGGGCCTTTGAGTCTAGCTCAGCCTCTGGTGACTGCAGGGAGTCCTCAAGTTTCGACCACAGTTGAGCCCAGAATTTATGCTGCTACGTGAAACATTGGTCGAGTGAGTTTTGCCCCATTGTACGACTTTTCTTGCCTTCTTGGGTTCAGGGAATCGTTGAATTTGTTAAGTTAGCAGCACGGTTGTTAAGTCAATCTGGCTTTCTCCTGGACGTTGCTTGTCAGAAGGTTGCAAAACAGGACAGTCACTGTGACCGTCGTAAATATGAATCAGTTGCCCAGTTGTCTGAATTTTAACCATGTGACCATGTAAAGCAAAGCTCGTAAGTCTGAAAACTGGTCATAAGTCACTTTTTTTCAGTACCGTTGTAACTTAGAACGGTCACTAAACAAGCATTGTAAGTTGTGGACTACTTCTATAGAGTTTCTCCTTCCTTTCTTTGTTCTTGCAACCCACCTGCCTCTAGAAACAGATACTCACTCGTGCGTGCCTAACCTGGCATTTCCTCACTGTAGGAACGAGCGTCCGATTGGGGCCGCTGTGTTTGCCTTCCAAATTGATAAGCATCTCGGGCTATTTTAAGAGGGCAGAAGGCAGAAAATATCTTTTTCTTCTCCCCAACTTGGTCGTTCCCACAAGAAACCCCTTTGGTAGGAAATAGATGCTGCCCAGGGAAAGCCAGAGGAGAATTACGAAGCCTCACTAACAGAGGTTGGACCGGATGCCTGTTTGTTAGATTTTGCTCCGTTTTATGCTCCTTTCTTGGCTGTGGTTGTTAAGCTGCCTCGAAAGCTGGGAAGGTTTCAGATGGAGATCACAGGATATAAATCCACGCCAGTTGCCAAATATCCAAATGTTGATCACGTGACCCTGGGGATGCAGCAGCGGTCATAAGTGTGAGAAATGACCGTAAGTCACTTTTTTCAAGGCCGTTATAATCTCGAATGGTTGCTAAACAAATCAGGGACCACCTGTACGTTCAAACCTATATATAGTTGAAACAACGAAAGGCCTCATTGCAGTACAAGCCTGTATATTCAGCTGCTGCTGCTGCTCCTCCTTCAGAATAAATAAATATAAATAATAATAATTTACGTACCACCGTACGAAATGTAGTAGAAATACTCCAGGAATCTGAGTATTGAGAACTGGCTTTCTGGCTTTAAAATCTACTCAGAATCTGTTCCAAATCAGGCTGCCTGCAGAATGGTGAGACTTCAGCTCCCATCATTCCTGTCCAGCAATCCAGTTGGCCAAGCATCTGAATTTTGAATCTACCAAGTAAATATTTATATAAAATAACCACAGATCCAGATTTGTTCAGTGCTTAAGGCACCAGGCTAGAAAGCCGGAGATGGTGAGTTCTAGTCCTGCCTTAGGCACAATAGCTGGCTGGGTGACTTTGGACTAACCACCAGGAGACGGTGAGTTCTAGTACTGCCTACTTCATGAAAGCTGGTTGGGTGACTTAAGGCCAGTCCAAAAAAGAACCATAATTCCTTTTCCAACCAACTCTTTGCAAGAAGAGTTTTTCACACAGATCTCCCAGTTCCTGAGTGTGATTTTTCTTCTCCTCTTACTTTTCAAGGGCCTCCAGAGAAGCCAGAACAAATTCCCGTGGAGAGCCGCTCCTGTGTCCTCATCCGGCGCGATTTGGTAGCCCTTCCGGCAAGTCTAATTAGCCAGATCGGTTACCGCTGCCACCCGAAACTCTACTCGGAAGGCGATCCTGGAGAAAAACTTGAATTGGTTGCAGGTATTTACCTACAGGGCCTGCGTCTGGGTGCAGAACAAGGCCCGCTGTATGCCATGAGCCCCGTAGACATTTAAAAGGAAACTATAATCCTCAGTTATAACAGATGAAAGCCTTCACACTCACCACCAATGAGGAAGCCGGGAAATTACAACTTCGCTAAAATCTTGGTGTTGAAGTCCAATCTTAGTTGAAAGGATCGATTGGAGGGAAGCAATGACTTTTATTTCAAGATGATGATAATGATGATTATGAAGATTATTATTACGGTTCATTGCACAGTCAACCAGATGTTCAGACCAGATTTGGCATTTTTGTCTTTGCTAAACGGAGGTGATGAAATTGACTTACCTGTATTGACTTACAATATAGGTAATCCTCCAATTCTAACCATTGTCGGGAGGGGAAATAAGCAAGGTGGTTGTTTACTGACTCTTGTGCAATGCTATGACTCTTTCGGCACGGCCGTTAAGCAAATCAGTGCTGTTGTTAAGCGAATAGCATGGCCGTTAAACCGAATCTGCCCCACCCCTCCATTGACTTTCCTCATCAGAGAACAGCTGGGGAGGTCGTACTGGGCAATCCCAGGCCCCAGGGACGCTGCACCATCCTCAATACACAATAGTTGCCAAGCATCAGAATTTTAATCAGGAACCATTGGGGAGGTTGCAGCATTTGTAAGTGTGAGGACTGACCGTGTCATTTTTTTTCAGTGCTATTATAATTTCAAGGGCCACGAAAAATCTGATAAATAAAGTAATAAACTAAGATTCGGGTTGGCAAAAGAATTAGAATTCTTTATTGGCCAAATGTGCAAATGCTCTAAGTGTACATAGAAGAAAAGATATATTCGTCAAGAGTCAAGAATCATCAGGTACAGCACTTAATGATAGTCACAGGGTACAATAGAATGGAATGGAATGGAATAGAATAGAATAGAGTCGAGTCGAGTAGAATAGAATAGAATAGAATAGAATAGAATAGAATATAGGAAATAGAATAGAATATAGGAATTAGAATAGAATGGAATAGAATAGAATAGAATATAGGAAATAGAATAGTAGGAAATAGAATAGAATAGAATAGAATATAGGAATTAGAATAGGATAGAATAGAATAGAAAATAATAGAATAGAATAGAATATAGGAAATAGAATAGAATATAGGAATTAGAATAGGATAGGATAGGATAGAATAGAAAATAATAGAATAGAATAGAATATAGGAAATAGAATGGAACAGAACAGAATAGAATAGAATAGAATAGAATAGAATAGAATAGAATAGAATACTTTATTGGCCAAGTGTGATTGGACACACAAGGAATTTTTGTCTTGGTTCAAATGCTCTCAGTGTACATCGAAGAAATGATACATTTGTCAAGAATCATAAGGTACAACACTTAATGATAGTCATAGGGTACAATAAGCAATCAGATCATACTAGGAAGCTAAATAAAACAATATAAATCATAAAGATACAAGCAACAAAGTTACACTCATATACTCATAAGTGGGAGGGGATGGGCGATAAAGAGTGATGAGATTAATAGTAATAGTAATAGTAGACTTAGTAAACAGTTGGACAGTGTTGAGAGAATTATTCGTTTAGCAGAGTGATGGTGTTGGGGAAAAACTGTCCTTGTGTCTCGTTCTGGTGTGCAGGGCTCTATATAAGAATTTCCTTCTTCCTCTAACTGGCCTCTGCTTTTGAATTCTGTGCTTGGCCTTCCAAGGAAGGTGTCCCTCAAGGCTTGGGAACAAGGAGCTTCCCTCAGTAATACTTTCAAACGGTGTAATTGCTCTGCTGGGAATTATTGATTTATTTTTTTAAAAAAAGCATCTAATTGAATTTCTTCATACAGCCTTCATCCTTAGCCTCTCTCCCTTTCTTCTGCTTCTCCTCTTTTTTCCCCAGGTTCTGGGGTTTACATCACCCGAGGACAGCTCATGAATTGTCACCTCTGCGCAGGTGTGAAACACAAAGTCCTCCTTCGACGCCTCCTGGCCACATTCTTCGACAGGTAGGATGGCCGCGTCACCTGCGCTGCTCCTTCATTTTTGGGGCTGGGTAAAAATACTTTGCAGAAAAAGGAATGGCAATTTTTTTTTGTGGGATTAGAGCAGAACCCAGAAGAACCATTCCGAAACCAAGAAATGTTTTAATTTTTATTTCTATGTATTCATTTGTACCCCTGCTTTAATAGTTTTACAATAGCTCAAGACAGTAGAACTTATCCAACACGCCTTCCACCTCCTATTTTCCCCAGCAAAAGTCAAAAGTCACCCAGCTGGCTTTCATGCCTTAGGCAGGACTAGAACTCACAGTCTCCTGGGGATTGGCCCAGAGTCACTCAGCTGACTTTCATAGCTAAGGCGGTACCACATTGGGTGCCATGTTTAAACTAGGTTAGGGTGGATTAGGATCTGCTTGGAACTCTCCAGCTCTTTTGTCCAGCAGTGGGAGATAATGGCTTGTTGGAGATTTTGTTCTGAACTCAGAGAGGTGAAATTGCAGCTCCCAGAATTCTCCAACCAGCAAGGCTTGCTGTAAATTGAGGTTTACAGGCAAGGAAATATATATTCCTGAGGGTTTTTTTTCCCCCTGCTTCTCTTGGAAACAGGAACACGTTGGCCAACAGTTGTGGAACAGGAATTCGTTCTTCCACCAGTGACCCCAGCCGGAAACCCCTCGAGAGCCGGGTGCTCAATGCTGTGAAATGTAAGTAGAATATGAGTGGCCCTTTGGGCCAAGCTAGATGGGGACAGGGAGCAGATAGGTGGATGGATTGATGGATGGATGGATTAGATAGATAGATAGATAGATAGATAGATAGATAGATAGATAGATAG
>BLBF01000074.1:7509537-7529562 GCA_015471245.1 Laticauda colubrina
ATAGATAGATAGATAGATAGATAGATAGATAGATAGATAGATAGATATAGATAAATAGACAGCTATAGTAATACAAAGTAGATAGATTAATAGATAGATATATACAGATAGATAGAGTAATGCATAGATATAGAGAAGATAGGTAAGATAGATATAGTGATATAGACTAGATAGATAAATAAATAATAGATAAATAAATAGATAGATATAGATAGATAAATAGACATAGTAATATAGAGTAGATAGGTAGATAGATAGATAGATAGATAGATAGATAGATAGATAGATAGATAGATAGATATAGTAATAGGTATAGAGTTGATAGATAGATATAGATAGATTGATACAGATACGTGGATGGATAGATAGATAGATAGATAGATAGATAGATAGATTGATTGATTGATTGATTGACAGACACTGTTGATTATATAGATATAGATTTGGTAGGTAGATAGGTAGGTAGGTGGATGGATGACAGCTGGATGAGCAGGCTTTCCAGAACAGATTCCATCACAGATTCTACCATCACCCATCTAGACAACCAGAACTCTCCTCAAAGCTCTTTCATGCCCTTGATTTCCTGATCCTCACTTATCGGATGACGACGGAGGGGGAACCTCCCCTGGCCGTAACCTTGTCCAGCCTGCCCCGTGAGCCACCCTCGCAGCCTCTTCCCGCCCTCAGCTAAACCCTCCCCCCTTCCCCTGTCTTTGCAGTGTATTGTCAGAATTTTGCCCCCAGTTTCAAGGAGAGCGAGATGAACGTCATCGCAGCCGACATGTGCACGAACGCCCGCCGAGTGCGCAAGCGATGGCTTCCCAAGATCAAGTCCATGTTGCCCGAGGGGATGGAGATGTACCGTTCCGTCATGGGCTCCACCACCGCCAACGTCCTCCTGGACCCTGAATTCCAGCCTTCCAGCGCCCAGATGTTCGAGCAACGGATCTATGCGGAAAGGAGAGGGGATTCTGGGACGATTGTGGCCCTCAGAACTAACACAGTGACGGTCGACCAGAGCAATGGGACGGGCCCCTTGTTTGAGCCGAGCGAGGAGGGTGAAGGGGCCAGCTCCGTCATCCAGGAGTCAGCCGGCCCAGAAGCCCTGGCTTCTGATACCCAAAGCACCTCACAGCCCTTCGAAGAAGGATCGGGGTCCCCCAGCCGGCCGGAAACTCCTGCGGGGCGGCCGGAGGCGACTTACGGGCCCCCCTTATGAACCAGACCACCGAGGGTGGGCCGTCACTCTCTGGAAGGATCTGTAATCCTAAAGCTGCTTGCATGTTCTTATTAATTACAAAAGAAAACAAACAAAACACCCCCATATGATCAAACCATTTATCTACTGAACTGCTACCGTTGCCTGAGAAAAATTTTGATTTTTGACTCTGCTTGTGTTTAGGACCGATGAAGGCGCCGCCCAGGTGGGAAGAGGCCCTTTTTTCCCCAGATTGGTATCGAAAGGAGTAGCAGGGGCTCCTTCTCCCCCACACCCCCCCAAAAATAAGGAAGGAGGGAGGCTATGTTCACCCCCACCACCGTCCTGTTCACCAACCACCTGGGCTCGGGAGAATTTAGCTGTGATGTGATCCTGGTTTGATTCGGTTGAGTTTTGGCATAGGTTGCTTGGCTTGAATCTTCAGATTGAACCCTTGCATTGTTGAGCAACATGGAGGAAACACCCCCACCAACCCCTACTGTTAGTAAACAGGGAGCTACGTCCCCCTCAACTATGGGCATATCTTTCCTTTCCGTCATTCTTCTCCTCAGACTCGGTCGTCCGGCTTTCCACTCTTCCCACACGTTTTTTCCTTCCCTGGTTCCTTGAGGGCCGGGAAGAAACCAACCTGGATCCGGTCTCCTGGCATGCTTGCCAAGGAAATCACTGGCTCCTTTCCGTTTGCGAGGAAACATTCTGGGCCTTCTGAGTTTTAAGATATCTAGGTTTTCTATCTAGTGTGGTCACTTTAAACACGGTGGACTTCAACTCCCAGGATTCCCCAGCCAGCATGGAATTCTGGGAGTCGGAAGTCCATCCGATGGATCCAAAAGCAATTTGAAACGATGCCTCTGACCGGTCCTGCTTAGTTGTTCAGGGCAAAAATGGAGATTTTTGGAGGTGGGGATGATGTATGGATGGGAACCATAGGCTTCTTGGCTCTTTCTCCTGGGAACGGGGGAGCTGCTTATAGCGAAATGCATGTTGTTTGGCCAACGAGGTTACGGTAGCTCGCATGGAATTTCCCCCCCTAATTGTATTTGAATTGAGAAAGGAAGAATTGCTCGCTCTACGTCGGTGATTATGTGCCCTAGGCGAATAGCCGGCTTCGGATTCCCCCCGTCCTGCCCCCAATCCATTCGGTCATTCTTCCAAACTACGACAGAAAGTCCTCATCCTGTTGTGGCAACTGAGCTTTGCTTTGACCAAGGTTTGAGCTTGTGATAGCAGCACAGCCTCCCAACGATGGCTGCTTTGCTTGGCATCCAGCCTCAGGGAGATGGAAGAGGAGCCTGTCTCCTCTTGAGCATTTCAAGGAATTCTCCATTTATTTTCCTGCCAGCAATAAGAAACTAGAAATTTATTTATTTATTTTTTTAAAAAAACAACAACACACACAACTGCCTGCCCAGCTTTACAACTGTAAGCCCAGCTTACAAAAATGAGATCCCCTCGTGGTCTCCTTTCCCTAACCCAACCCACCTGCACTTTGCTTCTTTTGCAATCAGCCATAGGGCTGCCCCACTATTCCCCCCCCCCCCGAGTAGCTGTCCTAGCCCCCACCCACCCATCCCCTGGTAAAAGTCGCAGGACGGAAACAAGTACTTGAACGGCTCAGAACAGGATCCGAAGAGAGCATCGCGTTGCACAGTTGGAATATATTTTTGTACCAAGCACAATTTTATGTACATCTTTCTTTTTTGGGGGGGGGGGGCGTTGTGGGTTTTGGGGAGGGGAGGGTGGGAAGAGCCAAGCTTGGATTTCCTCGGTGGCTTTTGACTTTCGGACGAGAAGGAAAGAGGGAAAAGGAAAAACAGAAAACCCGAAGACAATGTGAACAGTTTTAAGGCAGGGTGGGGTGTTCCCAGCCTCTGCAAGGGGAGGCCGGCCACTTGCACTATATGACCCCCCGAAATGTGGGCCGGGGGTCCTTGGTGGCCTCTCTCGGAGGCTTTTCTCCTTCCCAGCCAGAAAGGAAAACGGGACACTCCCCACTTCAAAAAAAAAACAAAAAAAAAACTTGGCCATGAAGGACCATGAAACAAAAGGGAAAATTAATCCCAACCTGTTTTTTTTCTCAGTGCCTTATCCTATTCCTCTCCATGGAGAAAAAAAAAAAAAAGATTTGATTTCAATAGCCTTTCAAATTCCTTTCTCCGTTTCCTCCTCCCCCTCCCCCATTCATTGACCATGCCCTTCCCCAACCTGGTGCTTCCATCTTGGGTCGGATTCCGACCCCCATGCTTCCCAGCCAGGTAACTCTGGGAAGGGCATCGGCACCCAGAAGTTGCTCTCGGACTGTAACGAGGCGTCCCATGTGAGGCGGGAAAGACATCCCTGTAGATTTAACCTAGGAAAAGAGAAAATACATATTTATGGTATGTCTGCACCTTTATTCTGAATGCTTGACTGTTAGCAATATTACCTGTGTATATTATATATATTATATATGTATATATAAATATTATATATGTATATGAAAAGTTATATCAAGCACCTTTTTAAAGAAGAGAAGACTATAAAAAGAAAACTTGGGAGGACTTTAGCGATGGCCACGATGGCGAATCCTGGTAGGATTTCGTCCCATTTTTCTGGGATTTTGCAGGTTTCCCGTCGCCCTTCTCCCCAATCTGTTGGTCTTTACTTCCATGGGGGCGGACAGGTGGAGGGCTGCCCTCCGAAGCCCCCCTCTGGAGTCTACCACAAAGCCCTTGACAAGTTGAAACTTAAGGTTACTGAAATTCATTTTCATTCCAAAGTCGGTATTAAGCCATATTCTGGACATTGATGATCATTGGTTTCTGTTTTCCTTTTTTGGTTTAATTTCTTCGGTGGGAAATGCTTTAAATTCTACTCTTAAATTGCTGTAGAAGCAATCTGGATGTTTAAAAAAATTGGTATCACACAGCTAATATCTTCCTTCCCTTCCTTTTCCATTCCTTTCCTTTCCTTTTCCTTCCTTTCTGTTGTCTTCATCTCTTTGTATCCTCCCCTCTTTCTCCCGTTTCTTCTTTCGTTCTGGTTTCCTTCTCACCTCTCCTCAGATTTGTTCTTGGGGTTTCCATTCCTTCGTTTCTTTTTCTGTTTTTCCCTATGTTCTCTCTTATGAAATGTGTGTCCCCAAGCAACTTGGCTCCAAATTGACCTCCACTTTAAAATATTGGGCCCTTTCCCACTGGCCCCTAACTACAGCCCCAAATTGTGTTTTTCTGCTGTATCCCTCCTGATGTGGCCTTAAGAAAGACACCCCTAGATCATCCTTAGCTTTACAGGCATAAAGTTTTACTTTTTCCTGCCCGTTTCATCCGGTGCCCTTCGAGTGCAGCATGTAAAATCACAGCATGTAAAATCCTGCTGCTTCTGTCACCCATTTTCTTGGGGATAAAGGCTGCAATCATAATAATAATGGTAGTTCTCTCCCCTTGGCACTGATTTCTGCAACCTCCTTTTGCAGACTTTTTGCCCTTCGATAAATTACCCCCTTCCAAAGCTGGTTGCATGGAGCCCTCGGCAGGACTGATGCCATTCCCAGATGTAGTTCCAGATGTCCAGGTTATTACAGAGGGGGTGTCCTTCTCAAGGACATCTTTGCTGGACAAAAGGCTCAGACCATCCCATTCCTGCTGTAGCTTCCCAAAAGCTACAAGCAATTTTTTTTCATTTTTTTTTTGTCCTGTTCTTCCAAGATGATATATGAATCTTGCCAAATAGGTCTAGTTCAAGCAGTCCTGATAGTTGCAGTGAATTAAAGGCTCTTTTTGGGGTGGGGAGGGGGTGTAGATTAAAAATTTTGAGGGTGGTGGGAGGTCCACAAATGCAAAATATAAATAACCATAAATTTAAAAAGTCTCAAGATTCTCAGTCATCCCAAAAGTGCTTTTTCAAGAGGCAACTGCCCAAAAGTCCAGTGGCCTCTTGAAAAACACCTTTGGGATAAATAAAAAAAGGGGGGAAATCCATTTAATGTCCACATTCCTGTACTTCCTGCTGTGAAAACCCCTTTTATCCAAATCTGCCAAATCTCTTTGCTAGAAGCAAAATTCACCGGCGCTTCAAAACTTCAAACCTTTCAAAGTTCAAATCTGCTTTCCCTCCCTACCTTTTTTGCACTTTTGTGACCGAAAATGGGAGGGGGAGGGAGGGGGAAAGGGCAGGGGAGCCCCCCCAAAAAAACTTCGCAATACTATTTTTGAGCGTTCTGAAATGATTAAAACAACAAAAAATCAGAAGTTTATGTGTGAATCTATAGATATTTTTAACTTGAATCTTTGGATGGCACTTGAGTCTCAAAACTGTCATTCTTGGCAATTGTCAGAGAAGCATCTTAAGGGAACAACGATGTTCAAAGAGTCTGTATTAAAGTATCCAATAGTACTGTAATTCATGACTGTTAATAATAAAAATAATAATAATTCCAATGCTTAGAGGGAAGTTTTTGCAGTGCTGCCGAAAATTTCAGCCGTGCTAACTCACTTCTTTTCTGTTGGTTGTTTACGTGCCATTTCTCTCATATCTAGCTCAAGACTGTTACGTTAAACCTTGATGGATGATCTATTAAACCGTAACTTCATCCAAGTTCGAAAGCAAGGTTTAAAGTCATCCCTTGGCAGAGCTCTAATAGGAGTTCAGAGTGTGGTCAGACCTATTTCATATACCATAAAGGAGGGAAAAAAATCCATTTAAAAAAATGTGATAATGAATGAGAAAATGCTTTGTAAAATTCACATTTACAAAATAATAAAAGTATGTTGAAAATGACGCTCCTTGCTGCTGTTCTTTCCCAGCATCTTCAAAAGCCGGTCAGTCGCCTGAATCACGAGAGGGGCAGAGACTAAATTTGATAAATAAAGCTTGGGATGAAGCACCCCAATTCAACACTGCCAAAAAGGTGCACTTGAACAGCACCTTTGTTATTATGTGTTTATCCTGCCTTTTATTATTTTATAAGTAACTCCAGGCAGTGAACATTCCCAATGCTCTTCCTCCTTCCTATTTTCCCTGCAACAACAACCCTGTGAAGTGGATTGGGTTGAGAAAGAAGGCCTGGCCCAAAGTCACCCAAGACGGCTTTCATGTCTTAAGGTGGTACCAGAACTCCCCATCTCCTGGCAATTGGCCCACAGTGATTATTATTAAATGTGTATGCTGCCTGACTCTCAGGGATTCAATGCAACAAAGGCATGCCAATAAAACAGATGCAATAAAAAAAATAAAAGATTAAAAAGATGGAAGTGCAATGAAGTGAGGCTCCCCCTCTTGCTCACCCAAGACCCGGGGGACTTGAGCAACAGCAGAGGGGGAAAGCCACCCAGATTTTTTTTTCTAGGGGGGGGGGGGAGCCTGCTGTCAGAAGGTGCTTCTGGGGTCCCAACGTTGCAGAATGGAAAAAGTGACCAAGTCACCTCCAAAAAGGCACCAAGCCACCTCCACCTGGCCGGGCTGTTGCCTGGCAGGCTTCTAACTTGGTTGGTGGGTTATAATAACCCAGTTTCCAAGCTTGCACGTGGACGGCGCCTGGCAAAGGCATGGGAGCTCCTGCCTGCAAGCCACAGGGGCCATGCAACTCCTGAACGCCTTTCCCTCTTCCTCCTCCTCCTCCCTATTCCCGCGGGTGCAGGCTCCGCTTTTCGGATCACTTTGCCCGGTCAGCTGCGCCTCCCAGGGCTTGCATGCCTTTGTTGCTTGGGGTCTTGCCATCTCTCCTTTGGGCGGCCATTGACCTCTCGTCTCGAGTTGGTCGGCAGTCCGCCGGGTGCGTCCATCTGCCTTCCTCTCATCGGCTCTGCAACTGGGGCCGCAAGCCAAATGGTGCCCGATATCCGACTCCCTGCCTGGAGGAGACAAGCGGAATCCCGATGCAAGGGGGAGACTTGTGGGGGGAGCCAAGCCTGAACCCCTCAACCTGACCGCATGCCGCATGCCGGCGCGCGTTACGAGGCTGCAATCCCCTCCGCGGGCGCCGGGGGCAGCAAAGGGGCGACCGTCTGGGAATGTCTAGGAATCGTTGGCCGCCTCTCTCTCTCTCTCTCTCTCTCTCTCTCTGTCTCTCTCTGGTTCCCGACCAGCACCAGCGAGCCTGCAAAGCGGAAGGGGCGGGCCTCCGCGGCCTGGACTGCAACTCCCGTATCGCCGCGCGACGAGCCCACTTCCGGCGCGGGGGGGGCAGTCGGTGGGGCCGGGCCGGGCCGGGCCGGGGGCCCTGAGGAGGCGGCGGCGGCGGCGATGTTCGTGCAGGAGGAGAAGATCTTCGCGGCGAAGGTGCTGCGGCTGCGCATCTGCGCCCTGGACGGCGCCGAGTGGCTGGAGGAGGTGGCCGAGGACACGGCCATCGAGCGCCTCAAGGAGCGCTGCCTCAAGCACGTAAGCCCCCGCCCCGGGGTGGACTACAGAGCCCCTCATCCTCAGCCCGCCCCACGGCCTAGCCCATGGCGTCGGGCCGCCCTTCAGAAAGGGACTGGCTACGGTGCCCATCATCCTCACCTGGGACGCCTGGAAAAAGGCGGTGGACTACAAAGCCCATATCTCACTTGGCCGGTGTGTGGCCTCTTGAGCTGCCCAAGCCTCCTTTGGAGAGGGAGGTGATGATTTTGCTCATCATCCTCAGCCGGCCCCTTCCAGCAGCGATGGACTCTTTTGTCCTTCATGCTGTGCCCCCATTGAGGTTGGGTTGACTGCAGTGCCCATCATCCTCCATTGGCACTTCTGCCTTTACACACTACCTAGCCTATCATATTTGACCAGCCTGACCCCTGCTGCTCCTCATGCCCTTTTCGAGGGCGTTGTCTACAGTGCCCATCATCCTCAGCCAGCACTATGTGGCGCTCCTGACAGGGGTGATGGATTACATATCCCATCACAACAATGCCCTTCTTCCAATGGGATTGACTATGGCCTCCCATGGTTCCCAGCCAGCATAGTTTATCTGCAGATCTGCTGGCCCTCTGGAGGTCAGCAGATCAGCTCCTATCATCCCCAGCCGGGCAGCCGGCGGTGCTTCCAATCTGCTATAAGGCAATGCCCATAATCCTCTGCCGCCACCCTCATCTCTTCCAAATACAATGCCCATCGTTCTTTGCCTGTACAGCCAACCAGTCCAAGCTCCAAATCCACATGGAAGGATAGATTACCATCCTCACCCTTTCTGGGACATCTCCTGGTTTGAAAAGACTCAGGACCCTCACTGAGGATCATATACTTGGGCATTGGAGTCTTTTAAAGCTTAAACAGGGGGTTTAAAAATTGGACATGGAAACCCTTCATGTAGGGTGGGCTAATCTAGAAAGAAATTCATCTCCCCACTTGCTTTTTGTACCTAAGAAAAGGTTTGCAGTAACCAGATTTAAAAGACCATATCAGCAGAAACCACTTTTTTTGGGGGGGGAGGGGGGAGATGGTGGTGGGAATCTCTGGAGCAAATCCAGATCCTGAATTCAGGTCCCTTGTGAGAAAAACAAAAAACTGCCTAGTTTAACCGTCACACAGAGGTGTCCTAAGCCAACCCTGACTTTGCATTTCAAAAGTTATTTTGAGAAATGAAGACTGGGAGCAGAATAACATTTCAAGACCAAAATATCCCAAAACAGATGCTTTCCATCAAGGAAAAAAAAAGTATTTAGTTTTTTGCATAGTTTGCATACTCATATGAAAAAATACACGTGTTTTAAGAACAAACTCACACTGTTGTGTAATATTTTGGATGATTTTACTAAAGAGATTTTTTTTTTAGCCAAATTTCCTTTTTTTGGCTCAAAACATAGAAGCGCCACCCCCGAAATGGGCCAGTATGAATTTTAGTGAACTTTTGTGGGACACCAAATGAATCTTGAGTTTGATTCTTGGAGATCTGTTCACTTTATTTTAAGAAAAGAGAGGAAACTCTTTGCATTTTCATTTTAATGTTTGTTTTTGTTTTTAAACGGGCACAGGTATCCAAATGAACAATATTTTAGCAAATGACTATTCCCCCTCTAGTTTTTAAAAAACCAATCAGGATGTTGAAGGGATCTTAACAGACATTTATGCAGAGTGGCAAGCCTTATGTTTGGGATCATCTCCTATAACATCTCCTGTCGCCTTCAAAAGGTCACCGTGGGGGAATATAAAAATAAACCAGCCCTGACATTATTACTGCAGAAGAAAGTCATGCAGAGCCCTCTACGAACCTCATATATGTGTAGAAATTCCCATTATTTCTCTGGTTGGTCTGTGCAAACAATCCTCAGCTTACAATCACAATTGGCACCAGAATTTCCCTTGCTTAACAAGCTGGTTGTTAAATGCTTCATATTCAATTTTACAATGTTTTTGCTGTGGTTCTTAAGTGAATCATTCCCCCCCAAAAATGCAAAGAAGTCCCTCTGACAAGCAAAGTCAATGGGGATTCACTTAACAATCATGTAACTAACTTAACTAACGATGTTACTAACTGCAGTGATTCAGTTAGCAACTGTGGCAAGAAATGTCATAAAAAGGGGCACAGCTTACTTAACTGTCTCACTAAGCCACAGAAATTTTGGGCTCAGTTGTGCTCGTAAGTCAAGGACTATGTGCATGCTGTGATTTTCATTCTCTTGAACCCTCCTTATCCTGTCTTCCCGTCCAGTTTTTTTACATTCCCCTGGAAGAGGCTGTTTTGCCCAGGAAACCTAGTGATGAGGAGGACAAGGCTGTTTTCAAAGGTTCACTCTGTTCCCTGCTCTTCCTCCCCGCCCCCCATCCCCTCCCTGCAGTGCGTGCCAGGCAGCCTTGAAGACCCGAAAAGCGTGACGCACCACAAACTCATCCACGCTGCTTCGGAGAAGGTGCTGAATGACACCAAGACTGTCTCGGAGGAAAACATTCAGGATCGAGGTGAGGGAGAGGCCGAGGATCCCAAGGGGGTTCAGAAACAACACCCCTCCTCTCTGAAATGCAGAGAATGGGAGGCAAGGTTGAACGGAATTTTGAGAGGGTCTCAAATATCAGGGGAAGGTCGCTTTCAGCATCTTACTCATCCAAATAAGTATGAGTTGGAAGGGTACTTGGGAGATCATCCAGTCCAACCTGCTTTCCACTGCAGGAATACACCACTATGGGATTCCCAGCAGATGGCTATCCAAGCCTCTGCTTGAACCCTTGTGGCAAAGAGATGCTGGACATTTGGCCATCTCTTACCCTGATAGGAGCTGTCCTTCTGCCTCAGAGTGACCATAAATACTTCTCTTGGTATTGACTGGCTCCATCTTCCTTCTATCCTTCCCTCCTCTTTTTCCTTTTCTTTCCTTCCTTCCTTCCTTCCTTCCTTCCTTCCTTCCTCCCATCCCTTCCTTTTTTCTTTCTTCCTTCTTTATTTCATCCTTCCTCCCATCTCTTCTCTCTTTCCATCCTTGACTTTTTTTTAATCTCCCTCCCTCCTTTCCTTCCTCCCTCCCTTCCTTGATCCTTTTTACACTGGGCAAGACATTATTTTTTCCCTCTCTCCAACTTTTTTCATCCTATCAAAGCAGGAAATTAAGCCAGCCATGACATCTCATTCCACTTATTTTCTTCTTGTCTCCTCAGATGTTTTGGTCCTAGTGAAGAAAAGGGCCCCACCAGCACCTCCCAAAATGGCAGAGGTCTCTGCCGAGGAAAAGGTGAGTCCCAAGGGCCCAGATGTAGAAAGACTTTCAGTTTTCAAAGCTGCACTTTAGCATCTGGTCCCTCCTTTCATCCTTGGTTCACACCACCAGCCTGCTTGGACTCTTTTACCATGTGAGGCCAAAGTGAGCTTTTGCCATGGAAGCCGGCTGGGTGACTTCGGGCCCATCACCAGGGGGCTGGAAGTTCTAGTCCCACCTTAGCTGTGAAAGCTGGCTGGGTGCCTTCGTGCCAGTCCTTGTCTCTCAGCCCAACCCACCTCACAGGGTGGTTGTTGTGGAAATAACGGGAGGAGGAAGGTATGTTCGATATGTTTGCCACCTTGAATTATTTCAAACATAATAAAGGCAGGAGATATAAATAGATAAAAGACAGGCCTCCCATCTTAAAAATAAGCTTAGTTGTCCTTTGAGGTAACTGAGTAGCTGCTGGCAACCACAGAGTGGATGTTTGGAGGTGAGGGGCGACGTTGTCTGAACACGGATTCCTTTCCCGTGTAGCGGAAGCAGGAACAGAAGGCGCCCGACAAAGAGGCGATCCTGAAAGCCACCACCAACCTCCCCTCCCACAGCGTGGATCGGAGCGTGGCCCACCACAACATGAGAGACGTGAGTCCTTGGCTTGTCCTGGGGGCTGCCCCTTGGCCCACCTTCTCTCCAGGCCCAACACCCGGGCATCCCATAATAGTCCCGGGGAGGGGAGGGGGAGCAATGTGGAGGAGGCAGTCCTGTTCTTTGATTACTTAGCAATTGTTGAAAGTTACGACAGACCTCCCCTTCTTCCAAAAAAAAGTTACTTATGTCCCCATTGTGATGACATCAACACACACACACACACACACAGTTCGTGACCATTTTTCAGGCACTTGGAAATAGCTTGACTTTACAGCTGGTTACATAACACAATTTATGTTGGGGGGTTCCCCCTCCCCCCCAACAAAAAAAGTCCTTGGGAACGCATTGAACTGTGGCACAAAAGCGTGTAAAAGGAGCAAAGCTCACTCAACAACTGTGTGATGACCCAGGGTGGTGTATAAAATACAGTCACAAAAACAGGTGAATCCCTTTTTATTCCTTCAACCTGGCTTCAAAGCTCCAAATATCTTTGACTGGGAGACAAAAAGACTCCCCCAAGAACAGTTACAAAAAGGAGGAAATGCCGTTTTTAAACTAAAAATGCCTGTAAATTGTACAGAGTAAAAATAACACAAACCACACTGAAGGGAACCAGGCAAGATATGGGCTTGAAGACGTCCACCGATATTGGAAGACACTCTGGGAAGGATGCCATACTCAGATAGGAATGGACAGACCAGAGATATTTTCACGCTTTGTTTCCAGCACTGGCCATACGCTGTTCCTCTTCTCCTTCAGAGTCAGACTCCACCAGGGGCATGACAAATTGTCTTGCTTGTGCTCAATTGCGGTTGTAAATCGAGGATTACCCATATTGTCAATTTGGATACTTCCTTAACGGAATTGGCAGACTCAGGCGGGATGATAATCCCTGTGAATCCCAATCTGGAATCATTCCAGGGAATAGATCTACCCTATAGCCCTTGTCATTGGTCAAGGCAGTAATTTCATCTCAACTCTAATCGAGCTCTTAAATACAGCAGGCATTTTTTTTTTTTGGGGGGGGGGGGGGGGGGGAGAATGGACCTTGAGCATCACTGACAATCTTCAAAGCAGGAGCTATGAATGTCAAGGCAGCCCCAAAAGCGGCAACTTTTAGGAATGTATCCACAGCAGAAGAATAAAAAGAGGCCCAAAGATGGTTTTAAAAGGCAAATCATGGTTTTTGAGATTCTCAAAGGGCAAATTGAAAAAAAAAAGTGGAGGTTACTGTGCATTTAAAAAAAAATCAATTAAATTGAAATGGATTCTTCTGTCCAAAGTCAGTAGTGCTCATGATGAAGAAAAGAAAAGAAAGAAAAGAAAAGAAAAGAGGCGTTTTGGAGGGAGTTTCTTCAGGGTCATTAATTTTCTTCTTCCTTCTAGTTTCAGACAGAGCTTCGGAAAATCTTGGTCTCGCTCATCGAAGTGGCCCAGAAGCTGTTAGCACTGAACCCAGATGCTGTCGAACTCTTCAAGAAGGCAAATGGTGCGGGGAAAATATGTATTTGTTTCTGATGGTTTAATGCAGTGGTTGCCAGCCAGCAGACTGGAGACCACTGGTGGTCCACGAGAAAAATTTGGTGGTCCACAGAGAAATGTCACCCCCAAAGCAATTAATCCAGGCTGCGTGGGAACACAAGGCAGTGCCGCCCACATGGCCTGCGGGAACACAAGGCTTGTGTCGCATTGCGAACAACATGAGGTAGAGAGGGAAGGGGGGAAAGGAAGGAGGGATGAACTTGCCCCGCTCACCCCATGTTCCTGGCTTGGCCACCGGGCTGCTTCTTTCCGCCTCTTTCTTCTGCTTTTGGCTGCATGCAAGGGAAGCAGCAAAAGTCTTTCTTTCTCTCCCCCAAACTCCGCCAGAAATGAATCTTTGGGACCCTGCAAGGCCTCCTGCTCCAAGAGGCTGTGCCAGCAAAGACTCATTTCTGGCGGAGTTTGGGGGAGAGAAAGAAAGACTTCTGTGGCTTCTGCTGCTTTCCTTGCATGAAGCCAAAAGTCTCTCTCTCTCCCCCGAGAACGGAGCTGGAGATGGTATCCTGCAATCCCAAATAAAGAATGATCGATCGGTAGGAAAATGGGTGGGGAATTTTCCTGCAGACCTTTTTTGGGAGATTTTCCCAGGATCTCTGGTCCATGGAATTTAAATTATGAGTTTGTTAGTCCCTGAAGTCCAAAAGGTTGGCGACCCTTGGTTTAAACATATTTCCAATACACCTTCCTCCTCCCATGTTCCCCACAACAACAACAACCCTGTGAGGTGGGGCTGAGAGAGCCCCACCCGGCCAGATTTCATCCCTAAGGATGTGTCATCAACTTTTCTTGCTACCATTCCTAAGTGAATCACTACAATTGTTCAGTTAGTAACATGGTTGTAAAGTGAATCGAGCTTGACTTCGCTTGTCAGAAGGTAGCAAAAGGAGGGGAATAGGAGGGGAAAACCCTTCCGGGACTCTGCAACCATCATAAGTACATGTCAGTTGCCAAGCTTCTCAGTTTTGATCACTTGACCATGTGTGGGGGTGGCTGCAATGGTTGTAAAAAATGTTCAGTGCCATTTTAACTTTGAATGAACTGTTACAAGTCTAGGACTACCTGTAACTTCAAATGGTCATTAAGTGAATGGTTTTTAGCTACCCGAAAGCAGGCTGAAGAAGGGGTCATAAGTCAAGGACTACTTACGGAGAATAACCTAGAGATCCCAGCTGGTCCTTCTCCTTCCTTATCCAGCCCTTTTTCTTCCTCCAGCCATGTTGGATGATGACGAGGATGACCGAGTGGACGAAATCGCTCTGCGCCAGCTGACCGAAATGGGCTTCCCTGAGAGCAGAGCCATCAAAGCCCTTCGCCTCAGCCAGTAGGTAGCCCCAGGGGTGCGTGCATGTGTGTGAGACGTCAACACATGGCACATAGGATGGGGTAGTGCACCATGCTCCCATGATATCCCTCCCTGGGTTTGTCCTTTGCAAACATACACAAGCATTTACACTGTTGGAATGTCCCCTCCTTTCCGCAGGACCAGGGCTATGTTGAGGAACATCCCAACTGTTTGGGGGGGCTTTCAGGAGGGGAAATTTGCTTGACAGGGTCAGGAACCAGAATAATGGGCTCCTCTTTCCACAATTGGAACAAAAGTGTTGTGAAAAAAGGTTGAAGACCTCCAGGGTCCCTTCCAAATAGAAGAAAAGAGGAGTAGAAATAGGAATAAGAATAGGAATAGAAATTAGAATAATAGAAATAAAATAAGAATAGAATAGGAATAAGAATAGAATAGAATAAGAATAGAATAGAAATAGAAAGAATAGAAATAAGAATAGAATAGGAATAAGAATGGAATAGAAATAAGAATAGAATAGGAAGAATAGAATTCTTTATTGCCAAATGTGATTGGACACACAAGGAATTGGTCTCTGGTGCATATTATTATTGTCATTCATTATATCCTATATTATCTATGATTCTATGTTCTGCGTGTTGACGTGTGTCCTTCGTCCTGCAGCATGTCTGTGACACAGGCCATGGAGTGGCTCATTGAGCATGCCGATGACCCCACAGTCGACGCCCCCATGCCAGGCCACGTCCCCGTGGAAAGCGCAGGTGAAGAAGTGGGGCTGGCCGTCCCCCAGGCAGTCAATGGGGCCAGCTCAGCAGAGGAGCTGAAGGATGAGCTGACGGAAATATTCAAGAAGATACGGAGGAAACGAGAGTTCCGTCCGGATCCGCGGGTACTCTCCCTGCTCCGGGTTTTCCCACTCACCATCCCGGTTTTAAACACCCCACTTCCTGCCCCCAAGTAAAATCGACTCTCAGGATTAGTCTAGGATAGTCCGTCTTCTGCCTCAGTAGTCCTTGACTTACAACTGATCACTTAGCAACTGTTACAAGATAATCTATATCTATACATATCTATATATCGATATATCTTTGTGTGTGTATATATATCTATCTATCTAAATGTATATCTGTATCTATCTCCCTCCCCCCCCCTCTATAGATAGATAGATAGATAGATAGATATAGATAGATATAAAAATCTATGTCTGTCTGTCTAATTCCGTGCTTCTCTTCCAGGCGGTGGCGGCCTTAATGGAGATGGGCTTTGATGAGAAAGAAGTGGTGGACGCCCTCAGGGTTAACAACAACCAGCAAAACGCCGCAGTGAGTCTCTTTAAGCAGCGCTGATCTGCTTCTCACACAGCTTTTCTAGGGGGCTTAAATCCATTGGGGGGGAGGGGAGTGACAGCTTCTCCCAAGATTTGGGGGGCTGCCACAGAGAAAAGGGGTTTGACCTATTATCCAAAACACCTGAAGGCAAGACAAGAAGTAACTGGTGGAATCTTATTAAAGAGATCCAACCTTAGAAGTAAGAAGGACTTTCTTGATAGTGAGAGCAATGAACCTGTGGAATGGCTGGCCTCCAGAAGTTGTGTGTGCCCCATCTCTGGAGGCTTTCAAGAAGAGATTAGTCAGCCATTTGTTCGGAATGTAAGGTCTCCTGCCTTGAGCAGGAGTGTTGGGCTAGGAGATGTCCAAGGCCTCTTCCCACCTATGATTCTATGTTCTGAATCACTTCGATGGGTTCCTTCAAAAACCTTGCTGACTGCATGTTTAGCAAGATGATGATGATGGCAATTTATTTTTCCAAGAGGATTGTGTTCTTGGAAGACTTTGCTCTGGGCTTTTTAAAATTCCCCAATCTAGCCAGAGATTTCCTGGTAAGGTTCCCATCCACATGCTAACCAAGCCTGATCCTGCTGAGCTTCCAAACTCAGACAAGGTCAGTACCAAAGCAGGATTGGATTGGATTGAATTGAATTCTTCATTTGGCCATGTTAGACACACAAGAAAAAACGTCTCCGGTGCAGAAGCAATTCAGCATACATGCAAAGCAACAGAATAATGATAATAATAAAAATAATACCAATAAGACAGGAGAGTAAAAAAAGGTAATAAGGATAAATAATAACATACAGCCATACTACATGGGCAAATACACATAGACATTAGACAGCTATGTGAGAATTAACTGTTCAGCAGAACAGTTGATGGCTGGAGGGAAGAAAACTGTCCCTGGGTTTAGTTGTTTTGGCATGCAATGCCCTGCAGCTGAGTCCCAGGGTGAGCAACTGTTTCATGTCCAGGATGTGAGGGGGGTCTGTAAATATATACTACTCATTCTGACTCATGCAGTGTGATGACCCAGGGTCGGATACAAAAGGAACAAAGTCACAAAAACAGGTGAAGTCCCTTTAATTCCTTCAACTTGGCTTCAGAGCTCCAATTATCATTGACCGGAGAAAAAACTCTCCCACAAAGAAATGCTGTTCAAACTCAAAATACATATAAATTATAAATAGAAAAGAATAACAGAAACCACACTGAATCAATTAATGAGACAAGGCAGGATAAGGGCTTGAAGACGTCCACAGATATCGAAATACACACCAGAACTCAGATAAGAACTGTAAGACGAGAATTATTTTATGCTTTACTTCCAGCACTGGGCCATGTGCAGTTTGTCCTTTTAAACAGTCCTCACAGCTGCAGCCCATGAAGGGGATCAGAGCCCTTTCGTCTCCTGTAGACCATGCCATTCATGTTTCTCCATTATCCACTCCTCCCTGCATGCCCTAGGATGAAGAGGAGATGGGCCTGGGTCTTCCTCTGAATGACCAGCCAGCCTGTGCCCTTCCCCAGTTTCCTCCACACCTCCAGAGCCACACTTCCACTCACTGTCAGCTGTTCCTCCTCTCCCTCAGAGTCACAGGGCATGACATGCAGTATACAGGAGCTCTATGGAAGACAGTCTGGTTGTAGTCTTAAGTGTCTGTCGAAGTGTTTACCTGTCCTGTTTGGTAGATAGACAAGACCAGGCAAACTATAAATGACAAACTCAACTGACTTGGAGTTACTCACACTTCTTCTCGTATGTTGTCCTCGGAGGTCTGCAAAAGGGTCACTCTTTGTCTTTATCTCCTCCTCTCAGTGTGAGTGGTTGCTGGGCGAGCGGAAGCCGACCCCAGAAGATTTAGACAAAGGGATTGACCCTGCCAGTCCCCTTTTCCAAGCCATCCTAGAAAACCCCGTGGTGCAGCTGGGGCTGACAAACCCTAAAACTCTACTCGGTAAGTCCCATGGCGCCCCAGGAATTTTGGTGCAGACTCCGGAGACGAGGAAGGCGGGCCCAGTTGCAGTCGTAAGCCAAAAAGGAGGGTGGGAAGTGGGGGGAAACTAACCTCCACCCTCTCTTTTCTCTGGCAGCTTTTGAAGACATGCTTGAGAACCCCTTGAACAGCACGCAGTGGATGAATGACCCTGAAACCGGGCCAGTTATGTTACAGATCTCCCGGATCTTCCAGACGTTGAATCGCACCTAGAGGGCTCCGGCTATCTCTGCTGCACCATGTTGGGTTTTCTGCTTTGCTCCCATCCCGAAAGGAAGCCCAAGGAGCTTTGGGAAGGCGGCGCCCGAAGTGTGTTTTCTTTTTGCCTTTTGAGTCTTTGGTTGACATGTTAACGGACTTTCGGTTTGGTCGCACTTCCAGCTTCTGCCCCGTGCCATTTTTCTCTCTTTTAGATGTAATAGGAGACGGTGGGATGAGAACACCGTCTCCTTTCGATTGTTTCTATTTTTGTTAAAAAAAAAAAAGAAAGAGAATGAGAAAATGATCCATCATCGTAAACCGGCATTTGCCAATTGGGAATCCAACCATTGGAAAAAAATAAATATGGCTTCCTCTGTATGTGCAGAGCTCCGGGAATGGCACGGGGTTCGTTTTTGCACGCAAGCTCTTCTTTCTCGGGATGTTTGGTTTCTCCTCTTAAGTTATTTCTGTTGTAAAATACAGAAGGGTTTTTAAACTGATGGTCTGAGAGGTTTTTTTTGCTTTACGAGACCCAGCCGGGTTCCTCACCTCAACCAGCCCTGCCTTAGGGACATTAAAAGCCTTTCAGTCTCTTCTGATGTGTAGAGAAGGAAAAAAAAAAGCAATTTTTAACAAGATACATCTCCTAAAACACGTTTTTGTGTGTCAGAACACAGCGCTGTTTTCCCAACTTGAGCAGGGACAGCAATTAAGTCTTGTCGAGGTGTAGGAAGAATTATCCTTCTGGGTTCAGTTTCAAGTGGGGAAAAAGACACTGGAAACATGGAGGCCAGGGGTGGGTTTCTACCAGTTCGCACTTATTCGCTAGAACCAGTTAACATTCTAAGCAGTTCAGAGAGAACCGGTTGTTAGAAGAAATTACTGGGCTAATCCTGTAAGGAAGGCGGGAAGGAAACATTCTGGGGTTGCTTACAGAAACTGCCTCTCTGTTAACCCTTATTACATTATTGGCAGGATTAGACTTCCTGTCTCAGGAACTTCTCGAGTTTTTTCCCCTTCTTTGCTGGTACTTTGCTTGTGTGGAGGGACCATTCAAAGTGACAATGGCACGGAAAAAAATGACTTATGACCATTTTTCTTATGACTGTTGCAGCATCCCCACAGTCATGAGAGGCCAGGCGAGGAGATGTGTGCCTTGATGTGAGTGATATTGAGTTGGCCACGCCTAGCCAATTACATGACCACCAAGCCAAGCCCACAGAACCAGTTGTTAAAAAATTTGAATCCCACCCCTGATGGAGGCTGTTTAGAAGGTTTGATGGTGAACAGCATGGCTTAGAGCTCCAAAGGAGGAAGGTCTGAGATGCTGAGAGTGTTTTATGCCCTCTATTGAGATTTGAATTTGAGCTTGTATTCTGATTGGTTGTCAGACTCCCATGGGGCCATGCAGGGGCAACTCTGTAGGCTGTCCTGAGTCCCAAGCTTGGTTGAGCCTTGCTGGATGATGATGTAATGAAAAGGCTTTAGGCAATTCCTGTAGCTCTATCTGGAGATCTTTGTTATGTAAAATATTCTGCCCCAGGCCTTTATTAACAAAGGTGGGGGTGAGCTTCTGTTCTCTTTAGGGGAAATATTCTGCCTTTTTAATATTTCCCAGGATATTTCATTTCTCTAGGAGAGGGGTGGGTGCTAACTTCCTGCAGATGAACAAAGTGATCGTTTGGGAACTGACTCGTACTTACGATGGTTGCGGAAGGGATGAAGTGATCCCCTTTTGCGACCTTCAGACAAAGTCAGTGGGGAAAGAGGCCAGATTCGCTTCACAATCGTGTGGCTAACTTCACAATTGCAATTATTAGCAGCTGTGGGGCAAGAAAGATTGTAAAATGAGGGAAAACTCATTTAAGTGTCTGGCTTAGCACTTTGGGCTCAGTCCATGGACCCCAGAAGTTGCGGATGCTCCATCACTGGAGACTTTTAAGAAGAGGCTGGATAGCCATTTGTCCGAGGTGGGACAGGGCGACCTGCTTGGGCTTAGGGCGGTTGGACTCGATAGAAGACTCTCTTCCAGATGTTATTCTTTTGGGGAATTAAAAAGAATAGGGAGATAAGCCAAGGCTGTGCAGGAGGGATTTAGCATCATCAACCCTGCTGGAAAAACCTTGCACGCAACACATTGAAGCCGCCAATTAGCTCTACCGCCTCTCCACCGTTCCCACAGGTGGGTTGTGGATTCCCAGAG
>BLBF01000074.1:7556452-7576555 GCA_015471245.1 Laticauda colubrina
TATCTATCTATCTATCTATCTATCTATCTATCTATCTATCTATCTATCTATCTATCTATTTATCTATCTACATTTGAGCTGTGGCAGTGCAGTGATTAGAATGCAGTATTGCAGGCTACCTCTGCCGACTGCCAGCCGCTCGACCCAGACCAGCTCAAGGTAGACTCAGCCTTCCCTCCTTCCGAGGTGGGTAAAATGAGGACCCAGATTGTTGGGGGCAAGAGGCTTACTCTGTAAACCGCATAGAGAGGGCTGTAAAAGCACTATAAAGCGGTCTAGAAATACGTGCTGTTGCCAATTGCCAACCACCCAAATTCTGATTATATGACTGTGGGGATGCTGCATTCTTGATAAGTTCAAGAACTGGTCATAAGTCACTTTTTTTCAGTACCATTGTAACTTCGAACAGTCACGAATGGTTGTAAGACTGCCCGCCTTGTACTTTCATGCAGCCAGATCCTATGGTGATTAAGACTCGTGAAGTTAAGCAATTTGAGCGTTTGGGCCATTTTTGAATTCTGTTTCTCTCTCTCTCTTTTTTTTTTCTTCCCCCCCCCCTCCCCCCAGGAGATGAATTGGGCTGCTCTGTTTGCACAAAAGCTCAAACCACCTTTGGTGCCCATCCTCAAAAGTGCCACTGACGTCAGCAACTTTGACAAGGAGTTTACGTCTCAAAAGCCCGTCCTCACACCTCCCGATGAGGCCATCCCTCTCTCCGTGGAGGAACAAGCCCGGTTCAAGGATTTTGACTTCCTTTCCAAACGCCTTCTGGATGTCTGAGTTTGGGCCTGATCCCTGCACTGCTGCTAAAGATTCTGCCCCTCAGTTGCTGCTCAAGACAACCTTTAACAGATCGTGGCTTGGGGAAACTGACATTTCTTAGCATGATTTTTGTACATTTTTCCAGGCAAAAGTTTTAATCCTCTTGACTCTGGCCCCAGGGACCATCTAGGGACTCCATCGGTTTCCCCACTAAATTCTGAAAGGTTGGGGACAGGGACAGTTTACAGAGAGAGAGACTGTATGCTGGATAGTTGTGAGTCATGAAAAGGAATTGTGACTTTATTTACAGCCTTCTGGAAGGCTGATACAGCTGTGCATTGAAAAGTCAGTCCTGCAGTTTGGGGTTTGCTCTCAAAATCCATCAAGTCCCTCAAAAGCTTTGTTGTAGCATCCAGTAGATTTAACAAACCAACTCTCCATTCAAGGACCATTTCTGCTGGTCTCCTCCATCAAGACAAGACGGAGCATCCAAAAACCAGGATGAGAAACAGTTGTGTGTTTGGGAACCTTGTCTCTTCTCCAATCCCTCAAAGATTATTTCTAGTGGGTCCAGAACCCTCCAAGCCAAACCTAATACCATTTTTAGACATATCTGACTGAAAACCAACACTCCGGTTCATTTTTCCTCTGCATTTTATGACAAAATGTGTTGACTCCGACCAGATGTAGGAAAGAACCAGGCTCTCCAAAAATGTACTTTCTTTTTTAGAGATGTAGGGTGTAGCTTGCACTAAAGAGGTCTTTCTCAAGCTTGGCCACTTTTAAGACTTGTGGACCACAACTCCCAGAATTCCCCCAGGCTTCTTTGGGGATTCTGGGAGTTGAAGTCCACCAAGTGGCCAAGTTTGGAGACCTTTGATTAGGATGAAGAATTTGAGCCATGTGGCTCTCTTGGTCTTGCCTGTAACTCCCAGCCCTGGATAAGGGAAATCTGCTTTCCCCATCCCGTTGGGTCCCACCACTGGAAACTCTGCACATCTGGCCAAGCTGCCTACCCACATCGGACCTCCGGGAGGTGGAATGATTGGTGGGCAGCACACAGGCTCTGATCGGTGGGGAATTCGAACTCTCCTCCGCAGACGACTGCAAGAGATATCCAGCACTGGTTGCAAACAAAGCCAGTCTGTTTTTCCCCATGGTTTTGGAAACAAAGCAAGCCCTCTTTCCTTGTTCCAGGACTGGCCCAGGGCGCACAATGCCCCTCTTTCAAGAAGGTCACTCCGCCAAGCCTCAGCTGCCTCGGTTTCCCATCTGCTTCGCCTCCAGAGATGTCACTTTTGGGGGCAAGAGAGCGAATTTATGCGAATTGTATTGTTTCCCCCCCCCTTCCTCTCCGCACCAGGCATGGGGTGCAAATTCCTTCCCATTTGGAGGGAGGGGTGGAAGAGAGAAGAGGAAACTTAATGCAAAATGTGCCTCGCCTTTTGGTCTTGCACTGTGATGGAATTAATTTAAAATTAAACTCATTTCAATATGAAAGAAGAGCATGCTTTCTGAGATGGGGAAATTCTGCTAGCACGGCTGAGCATTTACAAGAGGCAGGAAAGTTTCATTTATTTTTTCCCCCAGTTGCAAAGCCATGTCCCGGGCTATCTCCAGGCCTGCTGTGGATGATAGGAACCGTAGTACAAGATACCCAGGAGGCCCGTGTGAGTTTGGTAATGGCAGAAACTATTTCCGTAGTAGCCTTCAACTTTCAGCCACGATTCAAACCAGGATTTCTGTTGCTAAGCAAAGCGGTGGCCTCGCCCGCTTTGATGAGCCTCTTTGCCACGAATCACTGCAAGTCGTTAAGTGAATCTAACGATTGTTAAGTGACTCCCGTTGACTTCGCTTGTTGGAAGCTGGTTGGGAAGGGGATCACGAGACCCTTGGGCACTGCTGCAACCGTCATAAATATGGGTGAGCTGCCAAGTGTCCGAATTTTGTCCCAGGGCCATGGGGAAGCTGCTCAAGTGTTAAACCCAGCATGTCACTTTTTTTCAATGCTGTTTTAACTTTGAATGGTTTTTAAATGAAAGGTTAAGTCGAGAATTACCTGTAAGAGGAAATGGTAGTGCAAAGCAGGAAGAATTTGAGGGGTTATCACTTCTGCAAATGGCTCTGGGATTTGTGTGTGTGTGTATGTGTGTGTTTTGGATTGAACTATAGTCCCTTGTGAATGCTTTTGAATTTCTCAGGTAACAGTTGTGAATTCAGACACTTGTGAATGTTTCCCATCTTATCCTACTACCTCTGAAACTGAGGTCTTATTATTTAACATCTTAGTGCCGTTTTTTTAAAAAACTGAACAATACTCCAGCACAGGGGTCTTCAGACTTGACAGCTTTAAGACTTGTGGACTTCAGCTCCCAGAATTCCTCCTCCAGTCAATTTAGCTCAGGAATTCTGGGAGTTGAAGTCCACAAGTCTTAAAGCTGTCAAGTTTGAAGAGCCTTGCTCTTATACACAAAACACCCTGAGCCCATTGTAGTTTGACTAGAACGTGGCAACCCAGCGGTTGGGAATTTACAGAGGGAGCATGGGAAACCCAGGTGGTTTCTTGCTCTCTGTCAGTCATAAGTAAGAGGACCTAAGTCACTCTTCTCAGTGCCTAACGGTCGTTAAACAGATTGTCAAAAAGGAAAAAAATATAATAGGTACGCAAAAAGCGGAAGATGTGTTTTTAAAATGGTATGATAGGTTATTACAACAGTAAAGAGTTTTTTTTTTCTCTTTTTCTACTTTTCGGCAGCATTTTTTGTGTTTTGTTAGGGAGAAAAAGGAACAAAATTGGATGTGGGAAAACAACTGGGTCTGGCCCTGCCCATATTTAAGCCCCACCCACATTTAAGCCCCACCCACTCCATCTCTTGGCACCCACCTACCCCAAGCCAACAGAACACACCCTTTGATGCAAGCTTTGGTCTTTTTATTAACATTAGTGTTGAGTTAAAACCATTTTATTTTTTTTTTGCTTGCTTAAGCTCTTCAACTTCCCACGGCTGGATACGAAGCTGCCTTGTTGTCCCTCAGCAAAACCTGAAGCTTGGCTTCCAAGGAGCGCCTGCCTCTCCGGCCTCAATTCGATATAAACGTCCAGCCGAAACCCGCCTCGTGCTGTTTCAAAAGCAGGGCATTCTGGACCGCTTCATCTTGGGCTGCCTGCATTTCCTTCTTCCTCCTGCTACCAACACTGTCGGCTTCCTTCAGTTCTCCTTCGTAGGCGCTGCCCAGGTCTCCAAATCTCAAAGCTGAATCTCCAGTTGTTAGGGTTAGGGCTCTCCCCCCGTTGGCTCACCCCAACGCAACCCATCCAATTTTAGCCTTTGGTTAGAAGAGGTGGAAACAAGCCCTCCTCCTCGTCAGGGTGATGATCTGGTGCTTCGGCGTCCCCTCCAAAGCTTCCCTTGTGACTTAAGTCCCGGACGGTGCGATCCGTCTCTTGAAATCCTCCTGCCCTCACACCAGCTCGCTTTCCTCTGGAGGGTAGAGTTTCTCCCAGGCCATCAGATGACAGGCACAGAAGAACCTCCAGAGGTTGAGAAGGACCCCCTGGTCAAAGGGGTTCTCCACCTTGCAGTGTTTCAAGTAGGAGATGCGGTGGCGGGACATGAACTCCCAGGTGGTGGTGTTGCAAGAGACGAGGTAGAGGTGGGAGCCCAGCAGCAGCGTCGCGATTACGGTGCAGATGAGGAGGAGGAAGAAGGAGAGGAGGAGGAGCAGGTGGCACTGAAGCCAGAGCCAGGAAAAGGACTGGAAATTCAAGCCGGACCTTTTGAAGAGAAGAGAGAGAAGGAAAGAGAGAGGGACAGAGAGGGAGGGGGGGAAGAGAGAGAGAGAGAGAGAGAACACTTAGGAACCACTGTTGGAATATTGATAGTCCTTGACTTACATCAGTTTTCTTAGTGACCATCCAAAGTTAAGGTACTTTAAAAAGGGTGTCTTAGGACTGTTTTTCACACGCCCATTGCAGCATCCCTGTGATCATGTGATCGGCATTCGAAGGCTTGGCAACTGGCATGTATCTATGCCTGTTACATTGTCCTCAAGTCATGCGATCCCCTTTGGTCCCCTTCTGACAAGCAAAATCAACGGGGGAAGCCAGGTTGGCTTGACAGTCATGTGACTAACTTAACAACCGCATAACTGGCTGGGGAATTCTGGGAGCTGAAGTCCACAAGTCTTAAAAGTTGCTGCAACCAGAGAAGGAAAAAAAACAACAACCCTGCTCTTAACACAAAAGCTTTTCCTTCGCTATCATTGCGGTGACGGAACCATGGACGGGAGGCAACCTGATTTTGATGGACAACGGAAGCGATACCACTGTTTCCCCCCCCCCCCCCCCCAGAGCCAGCATAAGAGTCCCTGATCCCGTTACTCACCAAGCCACCTGCAGAGCCCAGAGCAGGACAGCGAGCTGCAGCCCCAAGTAGAGCACGAAAAGGGGGTGGTTCCTTTCTCCGATGCAGTTTTCGATCCAAGGACAGTGATGATCATAGCGGCGGACACATTGCTGACATGCCTGGCAATGCTTGGCTCGCAAAGGTTGCTTCAAGACAGCAAAAGGCATCGTTTCACCCTCACTGAGGGCCTTTCAACTTAGCCTGGATGGCCATCAGTCGGAGACGGCAGGGGGTCAGACTAGATGGTCTTCAGGATCCCTTGAAACCCTGACTTTCTATGGCCGTGTGCTGGCCAAGTCCTACTCCTTACTCTTGTTTTTTCCCACCCATAAATGTCTCAGCATCAGAAATCTAGGGGGAAATTCCACCTACGAAGGAGAATATTTGTAGCTCAGGGTTGAAATGAAGGGTCCCTGGTGCTCTCCGAGCTTGATGGTTTTCTGGCAGATGTTTCATGACTCAACCAAGGAACATCAGCAGTGCTACAAGGCAGTGGGGCTTGCAAAAAAGGAGGAGGAGGAGGAGAATTGTGGGGTCCCTGGTGCTCTCTGAATTTGATGGTTTTCTTGCAGACATTTCATTACCAAACTAGGGAACATTATCAGTGCTACAAGGCAGTGGGGCTTGTGAAAAGGAGGAGGAGGTGGTGGAGGAGGACGAGGAGGACAAGAACTATAGGGGTCCTTACAGACATTTCATTACCCAACTAGGGAACGTCATCAGTGCTAGGGCTCCTACCTAGTTTGGGACATGAAACGTCTGCCAGAAAACCACCAAGCTGGGAGAGCACCCGGGACCCCCTCCAAGCCCACCCTCTCAATTAGGAAGCAGCGGAAAAGCCACCGTAACCTGTTCAGTGGAACTCCACAGCTCTTCTCGAGGGCACACTGCGATTCCCTGGCAACATTCGAAGTGGTCACCACGATAACAAAAGAGATGGAGGGATGCCAGAAAGTGTGTGGAGAAGAGCAAGAAAGAGGATGAGGGGACTGGAGGCTCAAACATACAATGAATGGTTGCAGGAACCGGGCCTGGCTAGTCTAGGGAAGAAGAGAAGGACCAGGGGAGACAGGAGAGCATCTTCCAATATTTGAGGGGCTGCCACAGAGAGGAGGAAGGGGTCAAGCTATTCTCCAAGGCACCAGAAGGCAAGACACGAAGCAAAGGATGGAAATGAACCAAGGAGAGAAGCAACCTCGATCTTCCTGACAGTGAGAACAATTAACCAGTGGAACAGCTGGCCACCAGGACTTGTGGGTGCTCCATCACTCAAGGTTTTCAGGAAGAGACTGAGCAGCCATTCGTCCAGAATGGTTTAGGGTTTCCTGTTTCAGCAAGGGACTAGCAGACTAGATGACCTCCAAGCTCCCTTCCAACCCTATTATTCTATGATGCTGTGCTCTCTCTCTCTGGCCATTTCCCCAAGAAACCAAGGCCTACCTTCACCATGCAGTATCCACACCGTCTGAGACGAACATTGGGAGCCTGGGAGAACATTTTGGCTTTCTCTTCTCCGGTCATTGAGTCCTATCAAAATTATATCCAATAATCTTGAGCAAAAATTGAACCACCTCAGTACTTACCTATTCTTTCCTAAGTATCATTTTTGAAAAAAAACCAAAAACACCTTTAAGTAAAACAGGACTAAAAAAAAAAACCTAAATAAAACAAGAATACAGTTGATGTACAAGTTTTCTTCCCCCTACGACCATAATGGAGCCAGCTGACTCTGGTTGTAACTCATGACCGTCATAAAACGGGTCACCCCTAGGACAGACCAGATTTTACAATCTTTCTGCAGCGTTTATAAAGCAAATGCTGCAGTCGTAAAGTGAGCCAACTGTTCATGAAGTTTGTTTAAATAAATTTTGGCCCCATTTTACAAGGCTTCTTACCAGAGTTAAGAGAACCTGGCTGCCCCATTGTCACAAGCTTGGAAAAGGGGATCACGTTACTAACCCTCAGGACACTGCAACCGTTGTAAATATGAGTCAGTTGCCAAGCAGCTGAATTTGGGTCACGTGACCATGGGGAGAAATGATTCGAGCGGTCGTGTGAAAAACGGTCCCAAATATTTTGGTTTTTTTCAGTGCCGTTGTCCCTAAATGAATGGTTGTAAGTTGAAGAGTACCTGTACAGACTTCATCCTCAATTAGTGGCCACAATTGAGACTGGCAATTCGGTCGCCAAGTGAAACAGTCCCTAAGTGAAGCTATGATGGAGCTCGTGGTCTGTCTTCCCTCGCTTTACAGACCCGCAAAGGGTCGTATTGGTGAGGATTGTGTGTAGCAACCCCACACTTTGCCTCTGTCGAGGGTTTCAATTTCAGGCCCTTTAAAACTCCGAACAGCCCCCCAAAATATTCCCAGTTTTTCCTTCAGGGATCGACCCACCTTCTCGTCCCCGCTGTCGTCCTCAACGTAGCCTGGATTCATGAGCGACACAACAAAATACAGGACAACGGAAAAGAGAACCAGCACAATGAACAAAAGAGGTTGGAGAAGTTCTCCCTGCTCCAGCTGCCTCCGGAGATCTGGGAGAGGAACACAAATTGGAAATTAGATTAGATTAGAATTCTTTATTGGCCAAGTGTAAATAGACACACAAGGAATTTGTCTTGATTCATAATCAAGTGGTGCCTTGGATCTTGGCGCAGGAAGTCAGCTGAGTGAAGCTGCCTTCTGTGATTGACTGATGGTGCCTTCCTCAAACAATTGGGGCACCACTAGAACTCTGTCGGCATTGACAAATTCCTTAACAGTCAATTGCAAAAGACAGCTGACAGCTTGTCTGGAACAGTTGACATCCTGCAAACAAGACACCAAACATCCACATCAAACTTCTGTTCATCCCAGGTCCTTGGGAAGGTCTCAACAGGGGGGTAAAAATGCCAAATCCAAACATGTATACACCTATCATTTGTAATTTGGAAGAAAAAGCAAAACGAACATCGTGTTTAGTCCAAAACTGTAATTAATATGAATTCTCCACTTTTTTTTCTTATAGGTATTCATTACTCTTAGCGCAGCTAAATAACAAACTATATTACAAATGTAAGCATCGTGTAATGTTATTAGTGCAAAGACTTGGAAAATATAGAACAATAAACAGTTTATGTAGATTTAATAATTGGGAATATTTTTAGTTTCTTCAAACATCAGATTTTATTACCATTCTGTGTATTACTTTCTGATTTTATTAGCACTATGATAGATTTTGATTTTCTTTTTATCCCGCCTTAATTACTGTTATTAAATGAGGCTGCAAACAAGCCGAATGGTTCTTCCTCCTCTTGTTTTCCCCATCATGACAATCCTGCCTGAAATGTCAACCATAAAATATATTTTAAAAAACCACCACAACAATGAAAGATTCTGTTCTAGAACAATAGAGTGGAATCCTGGAATCTTGCAGAGTCCGTTTCCTGGCCTGGCTCCCCTGAAAAGGGCCGGTAGTTCATTCGAGAGGATGCAATCTTCAAATTATTAGAAATAATTGCAGTTCGGCCCAAAAACTGCTCCTCCCTTCGCGGTCAGGAGGCCAGACATATCCAGGCAGGAGGATAAAACAACCCCAGAGTATGGGAAAGGATCTCTCCGGACCGATTCGATGCTCCCAGACTAGGTTCACACAACCACTAAGCCCCCCCCACCCCCCCACCCCCTTTTAAACGAGGTTGACAGAAAGACAGGCGCCCTTTGCACAGAAGGCGCGATGCCCACTGCCAGATCAATCTCCGGTTGAAAGCGATGCCCGCGAGCCCCGGAACCCCCACCCCCCACCCGCAACTCTCTTCAGCCACGCAGATCCGAACGTGAGAAAACTCCGACGCGTTTTATCCCCCCCCTCCCCCCCCAAAAAGAGGAGGGGGGGTGAGAAGGAGCGAGCAACACGCGTGCACTTTGCACTCATCGGTAATAAGGTTGGCACACCGCGGCGATCCTCTGCCGATCCTCGTTGGCCGCTTCGGGTGAAGGGAAGAAGCCGTGGTTCCCGAGATCGTGGCTTACCTTCCACCAGCCACGATCGCTTCCCCCGCGGCTTGGCTTTCGCCCAAGTTGACCTGCCGGGGACCCCGGATCAATCTCACCTGTGTCGTGTAGGAGGAGCCCCGCCGTCACGCCCAAGCTGAGCCCCGTCTGCGCCGCCCTCACCGCCCACCCGCCGCCCCCGCCCGGCGGCGCCCGCCGCATCCTCCCTCGCCCACCCGCGGCTCCGAAGTTGCCCCAAGCGGAAGCGCCGAAGCCCCGCCCCGCTCCCCCCCCCCCCCCCCGCCGGCGGGAAGACGGGATTGGCCGGCCAGGAGACAAGGCAAAGGCGTGTCCGGGGACGCCGCGCGCTGATTGGCTGAGCCGGCTGGAACTGTTGCAAGTTCTCCTCGAACTCGCCCGTCGGAAGGGGGGGGGGGCAGTGGGAGCGATCGGGCTGGACTTCGACTCCTATCATTTCCCCACCCCCCCACCCCGCGGGCGAGGATGATGGGAGTGGGAGTCCTCCGCAGTGGGGAGAGAGGAGGAGCCCACCTCACAGGGTTGTTGTGGTGGGAAAAACAAAGAGGAACCAAGGAGGCTGTTCGGTCTTGAGTTACCAATGGTGTCATCAACATTAAATAGTAATAATCCGCCATCAAGGGCCCACAAAGGTGTCATAGTAACATCAGGAATTTGCAAAGGGACCTTCAAGGTCATCTAGTCCAACCCCACAGAGCGCCAAGAGAATGGTGAGCTCGTTCCTTGCACAAAACACACTGGCCATTTCAACACAGTGGCGATTTTCCCGTCTTTCCAGAAATGGGATGCATCTCCAAATGGTGTTTTGGAAAGACACTGGAGAGCATTCGCACTCCGGTACATTATTCAGAAATGAAATAAAAACCGCATAGTTTGTTATTTCAAATTATTTTCTGCTAAGCCCAATTCCCTTGGCTTCAAGACAGAAACCCATGCTGATTTCCCGTTGCTTTCAAAAGCCCCAGGAGAAATTTGAAATTTTGTCAACAGCAAAATTTTAAAATATTTTTAGAGCAACCCAAGGACTCTTCTGGCCAGATATACCATACACCCCCACTTAGCAGAAAGGAAGAGCCCTCCGTTTAATCTGCTCTCCTCCAGCTAAACCAAAATCAGGGAGAAAAATCTCCTTAACTCCTTCATCCTTGGCAAAATTAAGAGTTTTATTTTAAAGGCAAAATGTATCAGCGAAAGGCCAACCTTCTTTGTGGATAAATTCAGAAGACTGCATTATATACGAACCAACGTATTTACAATGAGCCCAGGAAAATTGTTTTCCTTGTTTATTGATGACATATAACAGCAAACGGAAGAATTAATAACTGTCCAGAATAAAAATCTTCGCATCACAGATATTATAGGACCAAGGAAAGGCTCTTCGAATGGAGATGAGGAAATTAGCTTAAATTTACAAAAGATTTTCAACAGCTTTCTTTCCACATTTCTGTTACAGCATCATCAGCAGAAGCTAAAAATCCAGACAGCAAAGTTTTTTTTTATCACCTTCCCGGTCTCTGCTAAGCAGCTCCAATTCTTTGCTTCTGAAAACAAGGAAATAACGAACCACTTCCTCCTGGACGATCAAACAAGTCCATACCTTAAGATTGGCACTTTTCCAGGCCAAGGAATATTTGGCAGGTTTTTTCCCTTCTTCTTCTAAAAATCTATCACAATCTGCCTTTCTTCTGGACTCAAAGGAAGATACACAAATAATCCCCCTTTTAGGTCATCACGAACCCAGATTTCCTTATTTTATTTATTAAATTTGTTTGCCGTCCATCTCGCCACGAGGCGACTCCAGACAGCTTGCAAACATTAAGCCAGGTTGTTCCTTCGACCAACTGACACCCAACTAATGTAGTGTTTCTCAACCTTAACCAATTGAAGGTGAGAGGACTTCAACTCCCAGAATTCTCAGCGATGGCTATGACGATTGGAATTCTGGGAGTTGGAGCCCACCCATCTCGGAAATTGCCGTCCCTGAACTAATGGCTCAGATTCCCTTTATCACACATAGAAGACGCCAAACAATAAGGCCATCAGGAATCAATTCCTTCTGCTTTGCACTTGCAAGAAAGTTTAACCACAAATCTTGCTCTAGAAAGGAATATAATATCTATAGATAGTATGGCGCCTATCTATCCTGAAGGATAAATAGGATAAACTGATCAATTTGAGGGCACTGTTGCTGTAGATTAGGAGGACTGCATGAAAAAGATAATTTTGGGGTGGATTTTCACATGTTTTCTGAGCCCCAGGTGTTGAGATGTTGACTCCAGCCAAAGGAAGACTTATATCCATTCAAAATGTCACAAACTACCTCAGGAATCTGCAAATTTCTTCCAAGTTTGATCCCATGGCAGTTGCAGAGGAGAGCTGGAGTATGCAAATATATTGGTCTTCCTTAAGATCATCTATGCTTTTGGGCTTGCTGAAGACTGAGCCAACAATCCTCCACAGCATTGTTCCCCAGATATTCTAAAAATTTTGTTTTTATGATAATAAAAACAAAGGGTTGAGGGGAGGGGAAGCCTCCCCAAGATTTAAGGCCAGGTTTAGAGGTACACCTGGGATTAAACCCAGGGCCTTCTGCCCCACACTGCCCGGCCATCTCTTTTGCTAGCTTCTCTTTCCCAGGAGCTCAAATCAAAGGCAGGAGAGCAAACTGGAACTCAAAACATTCACCATTGCATCTAATTCTCCAGCACGTTGTCCAATTTAAGAAATCCTACTTGATTATGTACCTTGGTGCATAACCAATCAAAGGTGTAAAATCAGGATGCCAGAAGGGGCATCAGAGATCATCTACTCCAACTCCATTTCTGAATATATTTTTAAAAAGAACGGCTGAACAGAAAAATGACAAGTTGGATGCACATTTGAACCAAAAACATGCATTCTTCCATGAGTGTATGAGACAGAACTCTCTCCTTCAAGAAAGTGTCACCGATACACTTGCAGTAAAAGCCATTCATCTTATTTATTTATTTATTTATTTATTTATTTATTTATTTTGGGGGGAGGGGGGGGCTAAGGAAGCCTGTATAATAGAAGAAGGGGCATTTTTACTAACTTAAACTTTTTAAAATATATATATATAGATGTAAGCCTGGTTTTGCAACCAGTTAGCCAAACTTCCTTGGTTTGTCAAACGATGAGGTCTAAAGGTGGCCTCATCCATATTTTTAGGAAATTCTGCCATGCTGTATGCTCCCTGCTGGATCCAGAGGAGGGAAGGAGAGCCTAAATTCACAAGTTTTAATCTACATTTGCAAGTTCTTCAATCTGCCTCAGTTTTCTCATCCAGCCACTCAGCTTCCAAAGAAACGAAGTTAAGAAGGAGATTCTTGGTTTTTTCCTGGCTAGAGAGACCTCTCTTTTGGGGGGCTCTGTCTTAGCAATGCTTCCTGGTGATTCAAGAGTTTCAACCTCACATATGTGTCATCCAGGTAGCGAGCAACGGTCTCTGCCCTGTCTTCAGAATACAACAACAGGTTTATTTCCATGCCAAACACTTTGCAGAGAAACTACATACTAACTTTAATCCCTTCTCAATGCCCAAAGTGGTCTGGTCACAGCAATACCCCTAAAAGACTCTGCGAGACCTGGCAAGGATTAGCTTCCCCCCACACACACACTTCTTAAAACCCCCGAGGACACCACCAACCAGCACCATGCACTGAAGCCTCCCACAGCATCTGAAGGAGTTGAGGAGTGGGGTAGATTTGACCTACCTCAGTATTAACCGGCCCAAATTTCTTTGCTACTTTTTGCAAAGCTCAGTTGCAGGGATGGGGAAGGTGGTGAAAGAGAGTCCTTCTTGGGGGACAAGCAAGGTTCCTCCTTGGTGTTCCGATCGGAGTGCTCCAAGGCCTTTCAGGTGGGTTGACAGCGCACATCATCCCCAGCCCCACAGTCCTTCCTGGCCTGGGGATGAGCAGCTTCGCCGTGCCTAAATCTTTTGCGTTGCAAAAGGGGAAGTGACCCTCGCCCTGCGATTCGAAGGAAGGTCTCTGTGCTCTGCCGAAAAGCTCCACAGATACACGACAGCGTGGATTTTCATTTCATACAGTTCATGATACACACACACACACACACACACAAACAAAAACACCAATCAGTACTTTTTTAAAAAAACCCTCCCCTTTCCTATCTCAATCTCCACCTTTAAAGGGAAGCAATTGTAGTGTGCAAAAAATAATAATGGTCCCTTGAAGTCAACCGCTCAGGTGTGGTTTCTGAAAAAAACAAAACAAAACATTCCCCTCCCCACCCGCATTTCCTGAGCCTCCCTTGACTTCCTAACAATGTCCAGGTAGGCACACTTCCAACACAACCCAGCACGCACTACGGGCTTCTTCCGACAGCTAAGCTGGTGAGAAGAGACAGTCCAACCTATGTACAGGTAAATTGGAGAGGAGGCGGGACTCCACGCTCGCCTCTATCTGGAGGTGTCCATGGTCTCATCCGTAAAGTGATTGCAGTGTTCGATGACTTTCCTGGAACCGGGAGGAAGAGGGAGGGAGAGAGAGTTTAAGACGCGGCCAACTGGCATCGCCTCTGCTCTGGGGAGTTTTGTATTTTAGGGCAGAGAGAGAGAGGGAGGGGAGATGGGGCAAAACTGCAGGAAAGGTTTGGGGGCAAAAGGGGACCAGATGCAATTTTTAAATCCGCCAGCTGTGATGGAGGAGGACTGACAACGTAAGTTCCCCAGTGTTCTGTGGTAAGAAATGCCAGGAGGAGAAGGGAAGAGGAGGAGGAGGAAGGGGAAGAGGGGTAAATAGGGAGAGGAGGGCAAGAGAGCTCACCTTCCCATCTCCTGTGTTTCTGGCCGTGCTGACGCCATCTGAATCATGTCCTGCAGAAGCTGAAGGCCCCCTTCTTTGATCAACAGGGGACAGTATTTGTCCGCTGGAGATGGAGGGAGAAAGAGGAAGCGGTGAAAGGCTGGAGGTCAATGGGGGGGGGGGGAGACGAAACTGGGTCTGTATCTCCCCAGCCCCCTTTGGAAGATGCCCCCTCCCTCAGCCAGATCCAGGTCGCCTCCACTGTGGCTACCTTTGGTCATGCAACAAACACCAGGCAGGCAAACCTTTGGAGAGACACTTCGGGAGCCCCACTTCCCGCCCAGCCCACAGGGGTCCACTGGGAGGAGGAGACTTACGGTAGACGGAGACCAGGTTGTAAAGGGCCCAGGTGGCCCAGTGTTGGCTGACGGGGGAAACCCACTGCGGGAGGAGTCTTAGAATTGGCTCAAAGGACCTGTTGGAATAAGCACAAAAGATAGAGGAAGATCAAGGTGGGAGGAAGGAAGGGAGGGAGGGAGGGAGGGGGGAAGGGAAGGAAGGAAGGAAAAGAGAGGGGAAGGAAGGAAGGGAAAGAAGGGAAGGAAGGGAGGGAGGAAGAAAAAGTAAGAGAGAGAGGAAGGAAGGAGTGAGGAGGGAAGGAGTGAGGGAGGGAAGGAGGGGGGAAGAAAGAGAGAGAAAGGAAGGAAGGAAAGGAAATAAGGAAGGAAAAGAGAGGGAAAGGAAGGAAGGGAAAGAAGGGAAGGAGAGAAGGGAGGGAGGAAGAAATATAGGCAGGCAGAAAGGAAGGAAAGCAAGGAGGGAGGGTGGAAGAAGAGTGGAGGGAAGAAGGGAAGGAGAGAGAGGCCTATTTGATTTATTTGTAAAAAGAATAAAGGCGAGACACAAATTAATAAATAATCAAAAATAACTCAAGCAACAACATCTGTTCCAAACCAGGCAGGGAGACTACAAAGCACTCCAGAACAGAAAAGCTTGAGCAGAGAATCCAGGTGGTCTCTTTTCAGACAGCCGACCTGCTCACCTGTAATTGATGTTCCGCCTGGAATTGACATCCCAGCGTTGAATTGCTGCCCACATTCGGTCCACCACCTGGTCCCTGCTGGGCTCAGCGATCAGCCAGGCCTCCGGCCCATCAAACATGATGTGGGAGAGGACCCCGCAGGCGTTGTACGACACCTCGATCCCGTCGGCTTCGCTGTCCAGTAAATTGCTGTCGCGAAACGTGTTCCGGAAGTCAGAATTTTGGCCCCCAAAGAGCGTGGGGTCAGGACCCCTTAAAAAAAAACAACAACAACCCATGCCCACCGCCCAAAACCATTGCAAGCCTGGAAGGGACCACAGAGGCCATCTAGTTCAGCCTTTTCAACTTTGCCCACCAGGTTGGCTCCAAGCCCCGCACCTCACAACTGCTTTTTTTGAGGGGGGGGGGGGCTGCGATGCATGGCAGGGATTCACCTGAAGACGCTGATGAACTGAGAAGTCATAAGTTGAGGACGGAGAGCTTGGACTTCGGCTACGTTGCCCAAAAGGCCCAGCATGTTGCGGTGCAGCTCCTGCTTGTTTGGAAACTCCTGCGGGAAGAGCCAGCCCATTGGGACAAAATCTCTGCAGCACAGCCAGCCATGGACTGATAGGACCCTATACAGGGAATCCCTCGACTTACGAGCACAGCATGGAGCCCAGAATTCATGTCGCTGAGTGAGACATTCGTTAAAGTGGATTTTAAGAGGATGGATGGAGAAGGGGCTCCCTCCCCGCTCCCACTTTGGCCAATACCAAGCCAAGAAATCAAGTCAAATTTGACACGCACTTTCAAGCACTCCAGGAAAAGTTTCATGCCGCTGTAGTTCAGGAACATCTCGCAGTTGCTTGGTGTCTCGTCGGTGATGTTCCACAAAGCACTCCAGGAGAACTCCATCACCTGATCGCACTTTTCCAACCGAGGAGGAGGGGGAGGAAAAAGACCGTTTTTTTGCCAGAGGAGGGGGATTCTGGCAGAAGCAGTGTGGCACAGGGGTTAAGGTCTTTGGATTAGCACAGTGGTGACTAACCTTTTGGGGCTCCTGTGCTCCTCGTGTGCCAGCACCCAAAAGGCAATGCTCATGGGCACCCCACACTCTCTACACATATGCACACGCCTCCCCCCCCCCCACACACCCTGTGCATGCAGGCCAGATACCCGACAATCAGCTGCCGGGCAGGCGGTGTGAATGCATGCAGAGTAAACCTGCTCTGGGTGAGCGCTCGTGTGCCGGCAGTAATGGCTCTGCATACCACTTCTGGCATGCATGCCATAGGTTTGCCATCATGGGGCAAGGAGGGAGGGCAGGCAGCCCCTCAGCTATGAATGCATCTTGGGAAACTTCACACCATCCCTCTCTCTCAGTCTAGCCGAACTCCCAGTGGAGGGCAGGAGAGCAGAGTATTCCTTTTGGCTGGAGGGGGAAGGTGGAATATCAAATCCAGGAAATTTGAAACTTACTATTTTATCCCCCAATTTCTTCTGGATCAGCTTCAGCATGGTCTGTTGGAAGAAAAGAACGAAGAGCTGAGTTACAGACGGTGTGTGTGTGTGTGTGTGTGCGCGCGCGCGCACACTGAATGGCAGAGGATGCCATTTGAGGGGTTCAGATTTCGTCCTTGGATGGTTTGAGGGGAAGAGGTTCGTCTGTGCCCTTTAACAACGTCAAAATGAAAGTCTTCTTCTTTTTATAGCAGACAAAAAAAACCAATCAAGCAGCTCTTTAGATTTTTAAAAAAAACTTGTTTTTGGATTGGCTAGTCTAGTGTTTCTCAACCTTGGCAAAGTGAAGAAAGGTGGACTTCAACTCCCAGAATTCCCCAGCTGGCCATGAAGGTGCTGGGTTGCACATGCCTGACTCCCTCAACCATTTATCATGTTTTAGCCTCCAGTCATCTTGGATGCTCTTTTCTGAGTGCCTTTTTTCTATCATAAGGGCAACCTGGGACCCAAAAATCTCTTCGTCCCAAACTGGGATGTCCCTGAACCGTGGCTGTCAAACCCAACATGAGAAAAACTGGAGGCAGGATCCCACCGGGGCTCCACAAAGAGTTGTGATGGCTGCCCCCCCATCAGTGGTCTCACAATCACACTTGAGGCTCTCGGCAAGCACTGCCGAATGCAGCCAATGCAATTATTTTATGTAAAGTGGTAAGCAATTCCTTCACACACACACACACACACACACACACGAACCAAATTGCCAAAAGTCTAACAACGGCTCAACTACATCCTCTATGCTGCCACCTCCACCATAGGTGAGGAGGCAGCCCAGGTGCTCTTCCAGCCAAACCCACCATGACGAACCCCATCCGACCTACATCCTCTATGCTGCCACCTCCACCATAGGTGAGGAGGCAGCCCAGGTGCTCTTCCAGCCAAACCCACCATGACGAACCCCATCCGACCGACAGCCTCCTTGTGGTCATTGTCCACCTGGCAGACCAGGGCATTGCAGAGGTGCACGGCGATGCGCTGGATGGACTCGTCCTGCCGAGTCGGGTTGAGGATATTGAGCAGCAGCTCGTTGACCCGCTGGTACTGGAATTCCAACTCTTCGGGGATGCTGAAATTGCACAAGGTGAGGCAACAGTTCCGTTGCACCTGCGGACAAGAACACCTGGGTGAGCCAGCTGGGAAGACCGACCAAGTGGTTTTTTTGGGATGCTGCCATTCTTCCCATCTTTGCAGGTAGCCCTTGACTTGCAACCGTTCGTTTAGCGACTAAGTTACAACCGGCAGAAAAGAAAAGTGACTTATTTCCATTTTTCACACTTATGACCTTGGTGGCAACCCCAGGGTCACGTGATCAAAATTGCAGAAAGAGGTAAATGGGAACAAGATGCTCACCGTGACTTCTTGGTAGGACTCCATGCCGTTCAGCACCACCTGGATAACTTGCTGCCGTAGCCTGGTGCTCTGCTGCGGGCGGTACTCAGAGTTGGTGAGGTAGAAGAGGGCGGCGCTTCCCGTGACCTGGATGTTCTTGTCGTACTTGTGACATTTCAGGGCGGTGATGACCAGCTGCAAAAAACGGGAGAAGGGGTGTTATTTTCATGCCTTTCGCCCTTCTGGATGGGTAGCCTTATAAAGAATTCTATTCTATTCCATTCCTCATTCTATTCCCTATTCTATTCTATTCTATTCTGTTCTGTTCTGTTTTTCCCCTATTCTATTCTATTCTATTCTATTCTATTCTATTCTATTCTATTCTATTCTATTCTACTCCACTCCACCCTACCCCACCCCACCCCATTTCCATTCCATATTCTATTTACAACCTTTGCAGCATCTCACAGTCTTGTGATAAAACTTTGGTGCTTATTCGTTTACAGGAGAAGCTGACTTTTCAAATGTGCTTAATGTCCGCGATTTAAAAGGTCAGAAAAATTGGACACAACTCACTTAAGGACCACCTTGTTCGGCAACAGGAATTGTGATCCCAATTGTGTTTGTAAGTAGAGGACTCCTCCTACTTGTTTTGGCTGGGGGGGAGGGCAGGGGAAGCTGGTGTTGGAAAACGAAGAGGAAGGAGGAGGCATTAAACTGGGAAACCAGCTTAATTTGGCCAGATAGATCTGGCATCTGCTGCATTTCAGCCCAAGGGAATTGGGGAGAAAGAAAAATAAAGGATGCAGCTATCTGGGATTTTCCTTGGTAGCACATTAAGCAAAAAAAAAAACATAATTAAACTGCCTGAACTGTGGAAAAAAACATCCCCTGGGAAATCAAATTGGCCTCATCCGGGTCGGTCTTCAAAGAGGCCTGGAAAAGTTTTTTTGCCCCAGTAAGATGAGCTTGAACGGATAGTCCTCAACTTACAATTGAGCTCAACATCTCTGGCATTAAGTGAGACATTTGTTAAGTGAGCTTTGCCCCATTTTACAACCTTCCTTGACACAGTTGTTTAAATGAATCCGGCTTCCCCATTGACTCTGCTTGCAACAGGATCCCAAAAGAGGATCACACAGCAACAGTTGTTAAGTATGAACTAGTTTGTCAAGCATCTGAATTTTGACCACGTGACCATGGGGAGGCTTCAAATGTCGTAACTGTGAAAAACGATCATAAGTCACTTTATTCAATGGCATTGTAACTTTTTTTAAAAAAAAAGTTTTTTATTTTTTTATATTTCAAATACATCTCTTTTAGTGAATAGCATTGTTCCAGATTTTCTCATTTCCATACAAAGATGACCTTGGTTACATATTTATCTTTCACATTTAGTTTCATATTATATCGTTACATTTCATATTTAAATTTTCTCAGGTATTCTTATAGTCTTCAAATTTATTTTAGATATTTTGTATTCCTTTCTTAACTTATTTTCTTTTTGTTGTAAATATCTCCATCTTCATCATACTTTATATTTTAATCTCTCACATTTGCAATTTAATTAGATATTCTTATTTCATTATTCTAAAAATTCAATCTTAATTCCAATAATTCAAAAAAGTTTCCCTTTTGATTACTAATTTGAGTGTGCACCACCCCTTTAATTTATACATCATTTAATTAACTCCCCTTTAATTTATAATAGTAATTTATCACAATGTATTTACTTTTTAATTATCACCTTGCGATTTAGTAATAATAATCTCCTAATAACTACTTTACACATATACATTCTAGGCCAGATTCCCTTCAATTACATGAAATCATTTATAATTTCAAATAGGTGGCATTGTAACTTTGAACAGCCATTAAATGAACTGTGGTAAGTGAGGGACTACCCTGGTAGTACAAAAGGATGCAGCCCCTGGGAATTTTGCAACCTTCCAATGGGAGGCTTGGCTGGACCTGAGCCCCTTTTCCTCTCCCTGGGGCAGCCCCCCTCACCTTGAGGGCTCTCAAGAGCTGGGTGCAGCGTTCGATCCGCACGATGTCGAAGAGGATATTGAGGGCTCGCGAAGTGATATCCTGCCGGTGTTCGGTGTATGCCTCAATGGCGTTGAGGACCTGCTCCTCATTCTTCTCCCCGGTCACCTGGTGTGGTTAAAAGAGGAGGCGGGTCAGAGGCCGGGAAGGAGACAAGAGAGGAAAAGCCTTACACACACACACACACACACACACACACACACACACACACACACACA
>BLBF01000074.1:7579615-7591394 GCA_015471245.1 Laticauda colubrina
GAAAGAAAGAAAGAAAGAAAGAAAGAAAGAAAGAAAGAAAGAAAGAAGAAAAGACAGGCGTCAAGGAAACCTAACTGAAGCTGCAGATGCAACCTAGAGAGAAATGTAAATACTTGTAACTTACTCATTGACCAGCCTGTCGCAGATCTCGCTCGGAAGGAAAATATCTGTCTGGAGGCGGAAAGTCTCATTGTCCAACAAGTAGCAGAGAGTCCCTTCCAGGTTGTGAAGACAATAATCTATGCACAAAGTCATCAGCGACTCCGGGCTGTCGGAAGCCATCTTGGGGCAGTGGAGGATGGGAAAAGGGGAAGGGAGAACGTGAAGTCAACTTAGCGATTCCTCTTCTGGGGTTTTCCTGGAATATCCCTCCAAAGAGATTTCTGAGTGGACTTTGAAGTATGTTTCCAGGCAGCTGCGGTCAAAAAAATAATTTTTAAATACAGGTAGTCCTTGACTTAAAACAGTTCACTGTTACAACAGCACTGAAAAAAGCATAATAACAATTCAGCATCCCACAAGAGAAACTGTGGAAGGACATTTTTCTGATGAGTACAAACTGACTGCAGCAACCTAGAACACCAGAAAAAAGAAACAGACCAATTATACAACATCTTCCAACACAATGAATGTCCACGTGACTTTATCAAAATGTGCCTGACCACACAACCCACTTCAGTATGGCAGTCACAAGATATGAAAAGGGCAACACTACTAAACATCAAAAAAAACATCTCAGAAACATCCACCAGACTATTACAACCAGATGGCACAAACCACAGCACACAAATCAACAAAAGCTCTCCGAAACAGCTTATGTAAACCAACAGATCAGCAGCCCCAGAAGAAAAAAATTGAGCCAAAAATTTATGTATGTAGGACAGAAAGGCAAAAGACTAGCAAATCACATTCATGAACACCAACTAGCGGTCAGAAGAAATGATGAAAAAGTCCTTAATCTCACAATGTATGGACAGACTCAACCATAGCTTCATAACAGAAACTGTGAGCATTCTAGACCAAGCAAATCCAAAAATTCTAGAGAATTCTGAGAAGCCTGCAACTCAGAGAAATCAGCTATCAACAGGCACATAGAGATAAACCACATTTACCCATCGGTAATTTCGAGACAATTGAAAAGCAAAGGAAACAAAAAGAGCAGAATGCATGCTCTCCAGCGAACAGCAACCAGATAAGCAGGGCTGAGCATCAGACACACACACAATCAAGAAGAAAACCATACTTTAATCAGGAAAAATATCAAGGAGAAAACCACAACCCTATCAACACTAGCAGGCCAAGCTGTTGTATATAAAAAGGGAGCCAAAACCACACTGACTAGCACTGATGGATAACAAAACATTTGCAAGCAAAGAACCAAGCTCAGAAGCACCAAGGACAGCACAATTTCAAATTTGTATGATATCAATTCAGGGAGCTGTGAATTCTAATTAATAGAACACCATAATATAAAAAGTGGGTGAGAAGGATTTTGTATGTCATGTGAATTCACCCTGAGCATTAAATGGGACTATGAACACAGCTTCCAAAGCCAGCTTTTACGGGCTATTAATCACAACAAAGCATGCAGAAAGTTAAAATGTCACATAAAATACCGATGATTATCAAGGCTGCCTTTTAAGTTAAGGGTACAGAGAATCATTTTGTTAAAAGAAAACATAAACAGAATTTATATTGGGTGTTCTACATCAATTCTCCTGGCCAAAGGGCCAACATCACAAGATAATAACAGGGCAAGTTGTGCCAAATATAAACTCCAACATCTCAAAGAGAATTCTGTAGATGATGCCCAACTAGGAAAAATGAATTCAACCTCTCCATTTAATCCAGTTTTGTTTTTTCAAATTTGGCAATTTAACCAATTAAATAATAATAATTATGTAATAAATAATAATAGAATAAGAGAGTTAGAAGGGACTTTGGAGGTCTTCTGGTCCAACCCCTGTTCAGGCAGGAAACCCGATACCATTTTCAGACAAATGGCTGTCCAGTCTCTTCTTAAAAACTTCCAGTGTTGGGGCAATCACAGCTTTGGGAGGCTAGTTATTCCACTGGGTTATTGTTATAACTGTCAGGAAATTTCTCCTTTAAAGAGGGGCTGGGGAGACCAACTTTAAGTGAGGAGGGCTTCAGCACCCAGGATTCCCCAGACAGTTAAAAAAAACACTGATCTCGCCCATCTCACTGAGTTGCAAGGATGAAAAAATTCCCTTGCTTTTATAAGCATCGAGCAGTTGTTTCTTTTTCTTTTTAATTTTCAGTTTTCCTCCTTGATCCGTTGATCTCCCTTGTAAAAGTCCTGCTTTTCTACATTACTGCCATCATGGTCTTGGTTTGTTAGGATTCTGCAGAGGCAAAGCCACCTAAAGAGCCCCGTTTAAAAGGGGGTGGATCTGAAGAGGGATCCACCCCGTGCATTCAATATCGACTGTCACTAAAGGATCTCTCATCGGAGGATCCCAAAGGTGCTGGGTTTTCTTTTCTTTTCGCCTTCTTATTTTCTTTTCCAGAAGGCAACTGGACTGAAAACAAAACCCAGTTGCCTTTTGAAAGGGGAGCGGGGGTGGGGTGGGGTGGAAACCACCTTTGGGATCCCCATGACCTGAGGATCTCCAGAGAGATCCCACCAGATCCCTGCCAGCAAGAGCGACCAGACCTGCTTCTCCTTCGGGCTCAGCCAAGCTGGGGAGCAGCAGGTGCCGGACTACAACTCCCATCCTCCTCCTCCTCCCCACCCTCCTCCCAGAGCCGCCCCCCCCACACACACACACCGATCCCGGGGGCGCCAGGTTGGGGGGAGGCGGGCGCTTCCTTCCCCCCCCCCCCCGGCGTCGTCAAGGGGGGAGCCCGCCTGGCACTGCCGGAGACGCCTCCCTCTCCACAACCCGCGGGCGGCCGTCCTCCGCACTCACCGGACTCCCCGCCTGGCTGGGGGGGGGGGGGGGGGGGGGGGGGGGGGGAACGAAGCTCCGCCTCGCCGCTGGTTCCGTTTCCGGCGCGGGGGGGAGAGAGAGAGAGAGAGAGAGAGAGAGGTTCCCACCGGGGTCCGCTCTCCCCGTTCCTTTTCCCTGGCGCTGGCATTGGAAGCGGCCGCCGCTGTCAACAAACCCTGACGTCACTTCCGGCAGCCATGCCTTTCCATCGCTTTCTTTCTCCCCCCCCCTCGCGTACTTAGGGGTGCAGCGAGAAATGCCTTCCCCCCCGCCAAAAAAAAAAAAAAATCACTCCGGGAAACAGAGGCGGATGCCAGGGAGTTCCGCCGCTCTTCCTCGCCACCAAGCAGCCCACCTCACCTCCTTTGGGGGGTGGGGACTGATGGGGGTTGTAGTCCAACCCCTGAAGTTGCCCTGGAATGAGCTCATAATCCTCACACCACCCCCCACCCTCCACCCAAGGATTATGGGGCAGGTGCCGTGAGAGAATCCTTGGGCTACCTACAGGGGAAGGAAGGCAGCCTCAGGATTGTGGTAGGCAATTCCCCCCTCCCCCTTTGTTTAGGCTGAAGAGAAAAGAGAGGTTTTTTTTCCTGAAGGAGAGGAGAAGGTCGGCCCCAACTGCTTAGGAGCTGTGTGGTCAGAAGCCCCCCTCTGCCCTGACAAGGATGTCTTTTGCACCCATGGCCCCGGCTGAGCAGCCTTCAAGGGCAGCCCTGCCTAAGGCACATTGCAGTCGTCCAGGTACCTTTTGCTTGATCCCACTTTATAAGAGCTGCTTCAAGCGTTTCCTCCTTCAAATGTTTGGAGGGGTATGTCTGTTGGACAGCAGCACCAACAGTCATATAGACACTGAATGGATAGATTGACAGATATAGAATAGATAGACATAAACAGATGGATAGATCAATCACTATACATAAGACATGGATAAGATGGATGGATAGATAGGCAGACAGATATAGATAAGATGGATGGATGGACAGATAAGATAGATGGCATGGATAGACAGAGAACGTGGATAAGATGTATGTATGTACGTATGTAGAGATGGATGGATGCATGACATTGATAGACAAGACATGGATAGACATGGATAGAAGACATGGATGGATGCATGGATGGATAGATAGACAACACGGATAAGATGTATGGAGGATGGATGGGTAGGCGGATGGGTGGGTGGGTAGGTAGGTAGGTGGATGGATGAATAGATTGCTCTCTTACACACATCTACATAAGTACAAGATATATACATTCAAATGTATACCGTATATATTTTGCCATCTGATACTTTATTGATTTATTTGTCCAATTTTTACACTATCCATCTCACCTAAGTGAGTCTGGGCATTGTTTACAAACAACGTAATAAAATAATATGAAAAATATGACTAAAACACAGTGCTGTAAATGTCTTAGCCAAACTATTTTGCATATTTGCCTCTATGGGGCCTTCAATGAATAATATATAGTGTTTTATTATTGTAACAACTGAATGATCAGTATCAGCAAACACAATACCTAGTGTACAAAAAGCAATGAAAACAAGCCTATAGCCATATTGTTTATTGCATCTGAAGTATAATGTATAATCTTATCTTATACAATATATAAATTGGAATTTGCTTTCCCTGTTGCTCAAAATTGGTACTAGATACTGATCAAAGATCACAGGGTCCAGGGAGTGACCCCCAAATAGAGTTCCTCATTCATCTGGGGTGGCTAGACTCCTTATCCCACTATCCCTACCGAAAAAATCCTGCCTCTTTTTGTTTTATTATTTAGAAAGAAGCACTTATTTCTCTTCCGATAAAAATTGCTTATAATATTTTAGGAGGGATCACAAAGTCAGTTTGGCCATCAGGCTTAGCTGTAACGATTGTTGACATGTAACTCGATGTACGGTTTAAACCCAATAATGATTGCTTGAGAATCATAGTTTAGGATCTCCTGACCACACAGATCCAGCTAAGATCACAAACAGCCAAAAGGAATGTATTTTAAGTGTTTGCATTTTGGCTCATGGTTGCTGGGGGAGTCCAGCGGGGAGGATGGGAATTATAGTCCACGTTCTGGAATGGAACCGTGGAACCCTGTCCACCACAAGAGACGATGCTGGCTGTGGAGTATAGGCAATGAAGTCCAGGCTCTGCCAAGACAGCAGGAACTTTGCCAGATGTGGAGCATAGGCCTCGGAGTCCTGGCCCCCGTGGGGGGGGGGGAAAGTGTGTGCTGGCTTGGAGCAATAGGCAACGGGAGTCCAAGTTCCCCCCGCCCCCGCAAGACAGTGCGCACTTTGCCAGCTGTGGAGCATGGGCCACGGAGCCAAGGCTCTCACCCACCCAGACAGCTGGGACTGCTGATTGTGGAGCGCGCAGGCCTTGGACTAAAGGCTGGCCAAGCGGTGGCTCATGGGCTCTGGAGTCCCGCCCGCCCGCCGGAGAGGAAGGAGGCAGGGCGATCCGCAAGGCGAGCCGGCGGGTAGCCGAGCTCCTCCTCCTCCTCCTCCTCCTCCTCCGCCATTTAGTCCTCCCGGCGGCGCGCCGGAGCGCCCGGGAGAAGCGGCGGGAGGGTCCGGGCCGGTCCTCGCGGGGCCCGCATCATGTCACGCCTGCACCGGAGCAGGTAAGGAGCCCCCCCACCCCCACCCCTTTGGGGATGCCAAAGGCTCCCCCCTCTCCCCCGCGGGTGCATTGCCAAAATGCCCCCTCCCTCCCCAATTGGGGCTGCTGGGTGTGTGTGTGTGGGGGGGGGATGGAGGGCTTTCGACCCTGGAGGGTGGGGGGCAGAGACCCCGGGCAGGTCCCCTCCTTCCCCGCCTCTCGAACGGATGGATCGGCTTTTTCCTCGGCCCGAGGGCGAGGATGGAGCCGCCGGGCGCGACTCTGGGAAGGCGCTTGGCAACCCCGCGTGCGCGCGTGTTTGTGTGGATGGGGAGGCTCCAAACGACCGGCTCTCGGGTTTCTTTTGTTCTTTCGAGCATTCTTGGCTGTTTTTCCTTTTTGTTGTTGTTGTTGTTGTTGTTGTTTCTGTTTCACTGCCCAAGTCGAAGCAACAATGAATCAAAGAAAAAGGAAGCTTTTTTTTTTTTTGTCCCCCGTCCCCGAAGGCCGTTTTGACTGCATTCCCCGTTTGCCCCCAAAATTAATCCTTTGCTACTCCTGAAATTACTGCAGTTGTAGAACGAACTGCGTGAATGGTGTGGTGGGCACACACCAGCTCTTTGCTGATTGTTTAAAAACACGCGCACACACAGACCATGGCTTGCTGATTGTTTTAAAAAAAAAAAAAAACCAGGCAAAAACAAAACCTGCATTATTTCCTTTCCAAATTTTCCCTTGTTTCTCACTTGGGGCTTGGCTTGCTGGCTGACCGTAGATTTCCCCCCTCTTGAAAAGGATGTAATCCTGGAATAAAAGAGACTCTTATATGGATTTTTATTAAAGTACTTTAGTGAAACGTTTCCAATTATGGAAAAAAATCCATAGTCAATTAAAGAAAAGTGTACCGATTTTTACTGTAGAAAACGGAGTTTTTTGCGCAAGTATGCTCTTGTGTTTGCTTGGGTGCTCCTTTAAAAAGTCAATGTGTATTTGGCCAAAGTTTTAAGAGGACCAAAGAACCAGAAGATGGTAACTTCTGATTTGAGGCAGGGGGAAGTTGCTATTTATGCTCAGCGATTCTTCATGTGACCATTTAAGGATTTTAAACTTCTAGGATACCGGTTTTTTCCAACAAGGTGCTACTCAGATGTGTTGTCCCAAGATATCTGGGGGCAGGAGGGAACACAGCTGGGAAATACAGGCAATCCTCGACTTACAACAGTTCATTTAGTGACCAAACTTACAACAGCACTGAAAAAAGTGACTTAGACCTTTTTTCACAATGACAACCTTTGCAGCATTCCCATGGCCCCGTGGTCAAAATTCAGATGCTCCATATTTGTGACCATTACTGTGTCTCAAGATCCTGAGATCTGACAAGCAAAGCCAACAGGTGGAGTCAGATTTGCTTAACAACTGTGTGACTCACTGAACGATTGCAAAGATTCACTAAACAGCTGGCAAGAAAGATTGCAAAACTCACCTAACAAATATATTACTAGCAACATGAATTTTGGCCTCAATTGTGGTCGTAAGTCGGGGACCACCTGTATAGATCAGGGGAAACATTGGGACTACAGCTGTTCATGATAACAATTCAGGCGGTTGGTTTTTTTTTGTTTTTTTTTGCACTCAAACTTGGTTTAAGCTCAGATAAAAGCCCTTATCTGCAGGTTTTTCAGTTAGCTTCCATGTGGCCTTGGGGGCAGGGAGTACAAATAATATTGCATGCTTGTGTTTTGGGCCTCTGAGTTTTATGCCATCCTGAATGGGATAACAAAGAAACTTTATATGCATTTAGCTAAAACCACAACAAAGTGCTGTGCCTCATATTGAGCTTGCAGGTTCCAGGTTGCTTTAGGCAGCACAAAATCTTTTGTGGTTTCAGCATGTGGGGGGAGCTAACAGCCTGATCTGGGTTGTGTTTCCTGCAGAATTGCAGAATTTGAAGAGATCCTGAATGAGCCCAACATTGTGCTGCAAAAGCTGCGGGAATTTTGTTTCAATGGTAAGGAGAAAGGGCAGTGGCTTGGCCTTCCAAAATTTGCACAAAAAGCAGGCCTTATAAGAGAAGTGAGTTTCCACTGTGAAAAGTGACATGAAATCATAGGGCTGAAAGGGACCTTGGAGGTCTTCTAGTCCAACCCCCCCCCCCCCCCCCCGCTCAAGGCAGGAATGTGGTGTTACCAAGGCATTATAAAATGGTACTATCTCTTTTTCTTGCAAGCCATGATATTTTCACGGTCTCCCCCAGTTCTTAAATCAAAGACATTAATAGAAGAGAAGACACCAACCTGTCTCTTTTTCTTATATTCTTCCCTAAGTGTCCACTTTTTGCAGTTCAATTCAAATATTCCAAATATTTACCCAATTCAATTTGTTGCAATTTATTAGTTACTCCTCCACCTCCCATAAAATCCATTTCCTGCATAAAAACAAAATTTCTCCCTCTTTTTACTATGAAATTCCCAAGTAGGATTTGACAGTCCTCTGCCAACTGGTGTTTAAAGGCCAAAGATCACTGAATCACACTACCTCTATAAATATTTAACAGAAAATGTTCTTGCAAGCTTAAAAATGCCCTATGCATCAAGTCCATTTTTCTTCCTTTTTCTGATGTAGAAATGCATTGTTGTAGTGTGGCCAATCACTTCTTTAGATTGGATTATGAAGATCTAGTTAAAAAAAACTACCCAATGGTGAATCTCTTTTCAAGACATCTTGCCCCTAAAGCTATGCTTCTCACTGCACCATTGTGTGCATGAAGATGAAGCAGGGAGTGCCAGAAGGAGTGGAAATTGATTTGAGAACATGAGCCAGGCCCTGCTGAGTTGGACTTCTGGACCATGCAGTCCAGCCATCTGTTCTCGCAATGACCCACTGACTGCCCATGGAAGCTCACAAGCTTCCCAGCAGATGATAGGAAGGAAGAAGATGATGATAATGATGGAGGACGAAGAGGGGGAAGGAGGAGAAGCAAGAGGAGGAGGAGAAGGGAGGTGAAGAGAGAAAGCGGAGGGGGGGGAGGAGAAGGACATTGCTGGGTTATGTACCTGTTCCATCTATTCCAGCCATCTGTTCTCACAATGATGCATTCTCCCAGCAGGCAGCCTTCAGAGGTGGCCTCACGGCTCTCCATCCCAGGAGCCAGCACCCCATTTCAAGATAGCCAATCCCAAAGCTGAATTATGCATTGCATTAAAAATATACTTTCTTTGGTCAGTCCTGGTTCTTCCAAGATTTATGTCAGTGTTCCAGCGACCCTCTATTCCACCCAATAACTCTGAGACAGACATCTTCTCAAAGGTTCCTTTTTATTTGGATAGTGAACTGGCGCAACTGGAGAATCCTGAATCTGAAGGTTCCAGGCTTCCTTACAATAAGTAAAAACTGCAAACCCATCCCCTGCACCTATCACATGGCCCAATCACTGACCGTCCCAAGTTAAGACTTCCTCTCACTTACGTGCAAAACAACCTGACCTTGAATCAGAAAAAGAATGTTATTATGTCTTAACTAGATATACTGCAATAAATTCCCCCCTCCCACTTTCAAATGTGGCAGCGTGGGAGCATCTGATCTCAGTATGGCTTCCAAAGCTGACAATTTCACTCCACTGGGTGGCCTCTGGTTCCAGTATTTTGAGCGGGGGGGTGGGGACAGCTTCTTCTTGTCCACTTCATCCCTGCCATGGATAATATTGTGCACCTCCAGCATCATCATTTCCTCTCCTGTGCCCCCTTTTTAGACCAGAAAGCCTCCCCCACATCATAAGCTTTCCTCTAAGGGGACCTGCTCCAGCCCCTGGACCAGCTGAGTTGTCCTCTGAACCTTCTCCAGCTTCACTCAGTTCTCTCTGAGGTGGAACCTACCAATGAAATGTTCCTTAATCCTTCTTGAGGATTAATCCTTCTTGAGGCTGCCATGTTGAAAGGGACTTGCGTTTAATCCCCTGGTTCTTCCATTTCACAGGGATTCCCTTCGAAGGTGGCTTGCGCTGTCTCTGCTGGAAGGTAAGTCCCTCCTCATTGAACAGCATGGCTTCACCTGCTCATTTGATTTCCCCTTTGCATTGCTGGTTTTCAGATTCGTTTTATCGTGCAGATAGTTCTTGATTTACAACCGTTTCTTTAGTGAGCATTTGAGAAATTTCTCTTGTTAAGCAAGGCAGTCATTAAATGGGTTTTGCCCCCTTTTATGACCTTCCACATCTGAAGTTTTGATCAGTGACTGTGGGGATGCTGGAATGGTTGTAAGTCATAAGTCACTTTGCTGAGTGCCATTGTACCTCTGGTCATTAAATGAATGCTTGCAGTTCAAGGACTCCCGGTATTAAATAAAGAAGGGTTGATGGCTGTGGGTTGGGAAAAGGCTGGTTAGCAAATTGAGGAGTTCAGAATACATTTTCCCCCTATGCAAATTCTTTTCCCTGTTTGCCTTTTGCAGATCCTCTTAAACTACCTTCCTCTGGAAAGGGGGGCTTGGAATTCCCAGCTGAGGAAGCAAAGGTACCTTGAACTGTTGGCATCTTTCCTCTCCATCTTTCCTTCTTGGCACGGGTAATCAGAACTTCCCTGTAGGAGAAAGACAGGCAAAAACAGGGAGGTGGAGTCAAGAGAGGAATTAGCCCGGAATCGTTAGGTGGCCACAAGCAGTCTAAATCCAACCTCTCTTGAATGACGTTAATCGCAGTTTGCTGCAGCCATTGAAAAAGACACCCAAATCCGAGGCTGCATCAACGTGGGGGATAGAATCAAGATTGTGTGAAGTGTTAATACCACTTTATAATGCCAATTCTACTGACAGTTGTTTGTGTAGGTTCTTGTGTAGATTCATATGAGCAATAAATCAGTTTAACTAGAATTTAAGGTGTTGTCCCGATTCTTCATGCCTGACGGTTCCTTCTTATTGCTGAGAATTCAACTGTGAAGCCCCAAGCAGTTAGCATTTTAGCTCTCTGATTTATATTTTTTTAAAAATTAAATTTTCTATTGCTTTCTCACCTTTCTGCCAGAGGTTTGCATCAGCTAGTAATTTAAAATTAATTTTATAATTAATTAAATTAATTTTAAAATTATTTAAAATTAACTAGTTTCAAGTTAATTACTTAAAATCTTGCGTGTCCACTTGGATTGTTTTAGTGAGCCAAAACCAAGGAGAATATTTGTTGTGTGGTCGCTTAGAGTTGAGGCTGGTTTGACCCTTCCCCAATCAATCAATGAAAAGCATTTTCTTCCTATAGTTTTTAATTGTTTTCTTCCTATAGATTAACTAAACTGCAGGGCTGATGACTCAACAGAAACAGTGCTAACACTTCCTGTCCAATTTTTAGAACTTTTAAGTCAGCGTTTCACAACCTTGGTGACTGTTAAATGGGTACATTTCAATTCCCCAAATGCTGTCTGGGAATTGAAGTCCACTCCTCTCACAGTCATCAAGGTTGAGAAGTACTGTTTTTAAGCTGACTAAGTTGGAAAAATTATGCATACATGATGTAGAAGAAAAAATGCAAAAAAGAGTAATAATTTGAGATGTATTTTAAAAGCGTATGATTAAAGACAGCGTTCAGTCACACTGTGGATGCAAATTTATTTCCACATTGCTGGTTTGGGTATGTTGGCTAGAAAGCCAAATGGGTACACTAGCTATTTTTGGGTCCGTGAATGTGGTGTTTTTTGGCGATTAAAGAAATTGCATCAAAAATTTAAAACTGAGGTTGTGTTCTGAAGTATTCTGCCTGGCCAGATTTGCAAAGGTTGCTTCTGAGTAGCCAGCAATGGCCTTTTCCAACAGAAATCAATTAAAAGCAGTGACAGCATAGTACTTTAAAAGCAGAGATCAAATCGCAAACTGGTCCTGTTTCTTAATAATGCATATGAGTGTATTTTTGTATTGTCCCTGGAAAATCAGTTTAAGGCCACTGGACTTCCTTGTATTTGCCAAAAAAAAAGGGGGGGGGAGGGAATCACTCTGGAAATCACTCAAGGAATCTGAGGGAAGAGATATGTCCAAAATATCTACACCGAAATAATTTCAGATTTGTTGTCCAGGGCTGTAGTTTGGATTTTGCTTTAGCTAAAACTCAGGATGTGGCTGCATACAACTTCTGAAATGTGGATGTGATTTAACTAATTCATGCTATTTCGTCTTCCTTCCTTCCTTCCTTCCTCTCTCCCTCCCTCCCTCCATCTCTCCCTCTTATCCTTCCTTCCTTTCCTC